>JARHVA010004057.1:0-270000 GCA_037957365.1 Torreya grandis | reverse complement strand
GCACAATCCAAGAAAGCCACTCTATAAATCATTTAGAATCTCCAAGAAAGGTAAAGGAATGTTTCTTTCATGTTTTAGTTGTTGTTTTCATATGCATGTTTGTTACTAATCTCATCTAGTGTCAAAGCCTAGATATGCCATGTTTTTTAGTGTGTTCTTTTCATTTTGATTTCATTGTGAAACTAACACTTGATCTAACCCCCTATCTTAATTCAAATTCCCAGATCACATAATGGCATGCTTGGTGGGACCCAACACATCCCATGTACAAATAATATCAATGTGAAGGTCTTAAACTAAGATTTCAAAGCTTGAAACATTTTTAAATTGATTTTCTAACTTTGTTTATCTAGATTTCATCTTCATAAGTTTACATAGGGATCATTGATATTCAGGTATAATCACTGATGGTTAGGTCCAATCACTGATAGTTGGGTTGTAGAGGAAAACCCATTTAAAAACTTTCATTTTTGAGATTTTATTCTACTTTCTACTAGCAATTGGGATGTTTGAATCTCTGGTCTAATTTTATTTTGTGATTTAAAAGCTTTCCTTTTAGAAATTTTGCTATGTACCTAGGGATATGATATATTATTGTATATGGGTTGATGGAGATGCTGACATGTGGCACACATCCCCTTAGTTATATGGGTACAATATATTAGGATAATAGAGTAACTTATGCAAATATTACATTGGGTAATGGTCGACCTACACTAGGATTAGGAGGTTACCCATCCATGGGTTAGATAGATGTATATATATAGGAGATGATTATCATGGTAAAGATATCAAGTAAGAATTGAGTCTTATATTGTAAGAGGATATTGGAGGTTGTTCCCTCAAAGAGACATTGTGGAGTTATTCTTTCCTAAAGGAGTATTATATTGGTGTCTTCTTATGTTTCAGGGATGAAACATGTCAAGGAGGAAAGTAATGCTATGTACCTATGGATATGATATATTGATGTATATGGGTTGATGGAGATGCTGACATGTGGCACACATCCCCTTAGTTAGTTATATGGGTACAATATATTAGGATAATAGAGTAACTTGTGGAAGTAGTACATTAGGTAATGGTCGGCCTACATTGGGATTATGAGGTTATCCATCCATGGGTTAGATAGATGTATATATATAGGAGATGATTATCATGGTAAAGATACCAAGTAAGCATTGAGTCTTCTATTGTAAGAGGATATTGGAGGTTGTCCCCTCAAAGAGACATTGTGGAGTTATTCCTTCCTAAATGAGTATTATATGGTGTTTCCCTACCTTAAGGTTATTTTTGCATATATTGAATATTTGAAGCATATCAAGATCATTACATCAGATGATACAATGATGAATTATGAATAAGAAGAATGATACACATTTAACCAATAGGCTAGTTATAACTAGGCCTATATTCTAGTGGTGGTAAACATAAGATTTAAAAGAAATACCATGGATGGTAACTACTAAAAAATCAAAGAGCTTCCCACCATTACTCTTTCATTAACAAAGACAAGTGAACCTATAGTCACTCCAAAGGTTATAGTACCTCAAAACAATTAGAGCCAAGGGAATTTATTTTTTCCCTAAGGCTCATAAGTTCAACAAAAAATAGTGGTGGTTAGCAAAGCACAATATAAGGTTGGTAGTTCACCCATCAACATTTTTGAATAAATGAAAAAGTCAAATATGAGTTTTCCCATGTGGGATATGCTCTCCATGACTAGCTAGGTATACATCCTTTAAGATGGACTGCCAAATATCAATGTTGTAGATAAACCACAAAGCAAGGTGAATGAAGTTCTCACCAATGCAACCAAAGGGTCAAATGAAGGGCAATCAGGTAAAATAATCAAGCCTCCTCCCTTTTATATTTTAGAAATTATTGGAAACTCTCTAGTGTATAATTTCTTAGTGGACAATGGGGCTAGTACCTTAGTGATGCCAAAGTCCATAGTTGATCAGTTTGGTCTAAAATATGATCCATTATCCAAAGGAGTGTTGTAACTTCATGGTTCTTCTCCCAAACCATCTGGTATAATCAAGGACCTCAATATGACCCTGTACACTTGTCTTAGTGTCTTGATGGTTCAATATGTATTGATCTTAGATATGCCTCCTCATTTTACACTATGATTATCTAGAGATTTCATAGCAAAGATAGGGTGTTATCTTGTATTACATTGTTCTTATATGGCATTCAATATAAGGTATGGGACCAAAGTGTCAATCAAATATGAGCCCATTGCACAATTCCATATAGACCCTTATAGACTAGATAATATTAAAATCAATTACATCATCATTGATGAGGATGAATTTACAATGGGGTAGAAGCTAAACACTCATCTAGAAGAGGTACCAGACATGTTCCTAAATGAGCTATGGAATGATATCAAATTGGTGGGCCCCTTAGAAGGTGTTAAAAAAAGGGACTTGGGTGTCTAATATTTTCATGAAGAAAACCATCCTATGCCATCCATCATGAGGTCTTAAGAAGATCCTAGTGTTCTATGAAATTTTTTATTTGATGGCTCAAGGAATAAACATGGGGTGGGTGTAGGTGTTATGCTAATATCCCCTTCAAATGATAAGTAATTTTCTTCATATAGTTTCTATTTCAGATACTCCTATAATGTAGTAGAATATAAGGTCTCATCCATGGCCTTTAATGGGCCAATAAGAGAAATATCAAGTAGTTGAAAGTCTATGGGGATAGAGAATTGGTTGTACACCAATTTATAGGTCATATTGCCACTAATAAACCTTTAATAAAGTCCTAAAAACATATATTGTGGGACCTAATTGAGCATTTTGAGGCTTTCAACATCCAATCAATGCTGAGAGGCCAAAATCAACATGTTGATAGACTAGTAGCTATGGGGCCCCATTTTAGCATCCCTAATGAATTGAAAAGAACCAAGGTTTAACCACATGTAAAATATTAAGACCATCAATTCCCTATAATGAATCTCATTGGTAGGTCTTTGAAAATTACAAATAGATTTCATGTTTCTTGCAAGAAGAAGTAGAGTTTTCCTCCCAAAACCAAGAAAAAGTATAGCATCAGTATGGGGAGTAGAGTTTTCAATTAAGGTCCAATAATCTTACCAAAGGGATAATCATACTAGAAGTTATCTTTCATGAAGGGGACCATATGAGGAAGGATAAAGTAGTGATGTCAACTAATGAAGATAACTATGAGAGAGTTTTTATCTTTGAAAACAAGCTCCTCAAGCTTGGAAAAGTAAGCACTAAAGCTGAAAGGCATGATTTCATAGAGTTATGTAATGAATATGTAGACATATTTACTTGGAAATATAGTGACCTAAGGGTCTTTTATCCTAATATATCTTAACACACAATATATCTAGAGGATAATGTCAAGCCTATTAGGCAAAAGTAAAGGCCCATAAATCCCAAGATTGAAGAGCTCATGAGAAAGGAATTGACCAATATTATTGAATCTAAGATCATCTTCCCAATTGATCACTCCTCATGGGTAGCTAATCTAGTACCTATTATAAATAAGAGTGGGGAGATTAGACTATGTGTGGACTTCAAGGATCTTATTAGGGTCTCTTTGAAGGACCATTACCCTCTACCATCCATGAAGCGACTCCTACAAGTAGTTGCTGGTTTAGAATGATTATCTCTCTTAGATGGATATTAAAGTTATAACCAAGTGTTAGTGAGAGAAGAGGACCATTAGAAGACTACCTTCACTACCAAGTGGGGAACATTTGCTTATCATAAGATGTATTTTGGATTGTCCATTACTAGGGAAACCTTTTAAAGACCAATGGACATGTATTTTCAAGGATTGTTAAATCAAATGGAGTTGGTCTACTTGGATGACATTATAGTCTTCTCCAAGAATGTTATTGATTGCATAGATCATCCGAGGATGATATTCGAGAGATGTAGACACTATGAGATCTCTTTAAATCCCAAAAAATGTATGTTCTCTTTACATGAAGGTAAACTATTGGGTTATATTATTTCAAAGGAGGGATTATCCATTAAACCTAATAGATTAAGTGTTATCTTATCCTTATCCTTTCCAAATCATAGAAATGGGATCCAAAGATTCCTTGGGAAGATCAACTTTGTGAGAAGGTTCATACCTAGTTTTACAAACCTAGTCAAGCCTATCATTGCCATACTAAAGAAGAGCCAAGTATTTACTTGGTCTAATGAAGGAAAGTTGGATTTTGAATCCTTAAATTATGACATTACCAAAGCACCCTTATTCTTGAATCTTAATTTCTCTAAGGACTTCATAGTTTACACCTTTTCTAACATTGATAACATATCAGCTATGCTAATGTAGAAGAATAGTGAAATAATAGAGTAGACAATTACCTTTTTTAGTCAACAGATAAAAGGATATGAGGTGAGGTAAAAATTCATTAGGAATCAAGTATTTTCATCCTTGAGAAGCCTCAATAAGTTTAGGCCCATTATCTCTAATAGCAGGATCCATCTTATGGTGTTTTATCCTAGAGTTAGGAATTTCTTCCTTAATAAAGATTTGAATGAGAAGAGTGTAGGTTAGATCATAAAGGTCATGGTATATGACGTATATATCAAGGTCATAAATTTGGTTAGGTGAAAGGGCTTATGTAAACATGTGGTTAATGATCTCCAAGGAGACAAGGAATCCATTTTGGTGACCCAAGACAACTCATAAGAAGGTACACCTCCATTTCAAAAGAGCTAGCTTCAAGATATGGTTCAATTAATGACAATAAGAGAATGCCCCCAAGTTTTGGATAGATCCAACATAAGGTATTTTAGGCTTCAATATATACCTTATACATTATTTGATGGTGTTATTTTTATAAAGGACCTTAATAGGGTACTCCTTAGATGCATAGATGATGACCAGGTGACTAAAATCTTGGAACAGTTCCATGATGGACTTACAGGAGGCCATTTTTAACCTAAAAACACCAAAGTAAAGGTAATGAGGGCTGGTTATTACTACCCCAATATTTTCAAGTATGTTCATGCATGGATTATAAGATGTCAGAAGTGTGTCATCTTTATAGGAAAATAAAAAGTAGTAGCCCTTTTGCTCAATCCTATTCAAGTGGAGCAACCCTTCATGTAATGGGGGTTATATTTAATATGGATGATCAATCCACCTTCATGTGTAGGGTATACATGGATGATAACTATAAATGACTATTTCACTAGGTAAGTGGAAGCCATTGCTTTAAAGGAGGCTAGTGAAGGTGCAGTCTTGGATTTTTATGATAGCTTCAAAATTAGGTTTGGTGTCCCATCCATCATAATTTTTGATAATGGATTGACATTTCTTGGTATGAAGACAAGTGAATGGGATCTCAAGTTGATAATCTAACTTATCACCTCTTCCAACTACTATCCTCAAATAAATGGGCTAGCAGAGTCTAGAAATGAGAATTTGTTGAGGATCATTAGGAGGACCATGGAAGAGAATAAGAGAACATGGCACACCAAGATAAAGATAGCCTTGTGGGCTGATAGGGTGACTTATAAAACTACCATTGGTAATTATCCATATTTTATTATGTATGTAAGGGAATCCAAATTACCTATCTACCTTGAGTTGCCTACATTGGAATCAGCCCATTAGCTTGAGTTAGTGGAGGATGAGCCCATGAATGTGAGAATGATAGAACTCATGGAGCTGAAAGAAACCAAGGACCTTTCTATGAAAACTTTGGAATCACACCAAGCTTAGGTCAAGAGCACATTTGAAAAATTATCTAGAGTAAGGAGCATCAAGAAAGAATACCTAATCCTTAAATGGGACTCAAATAAGGCCAAACTAGGCAACCATACCAAGTTTAACATCTTGTGGAGTGGTCCTTATTTTATCCATGGATGCAAGGAATAAAATGATTTTTAGCTTGCCTAATTGGATGGAGAGGTATTACCCATACTATTTAATAATATTTATTTAAATCCCCATTATTGAATAGAATTTCATCTATTGTAACATATTATACATGTTAGAATAACATTGCATCTGTTATTTCCTTTTTCAAAGTGCCACAAGCATTTTGTTTTGTTTTGTTTCTTTTGATCCTTATTTCTTCAAGAGAGGTTTAGCTCAGTTTCCAAAGAAGAGACTCCATGCCCAATGGACTAAATAAGGAAAATGTTTTGTATTCTCAAAGCATATCATGCATGCTTCCTTGTGAGTCACCAAAGATGTTGGCCATTTTTTGGCCCACATACCAAACTTGCCTGAATGTAGTGTAGTTTATTGAGGATCAAGTATGGAGCAAGACTTGGATAGTATTTATGGATTAAATTAATGGACCAAATGGACCATTAAAATTTCAAAGATTTTGAAACACTTTGAGCTTGCTTCAAAGTGTATCTTACCAATTTTTAAGGGACAAGTCTATAGTTGCAAAGAGCAGCTATCTGAATAGATTTTCATAATGTCCAAGCCTTTACAGATCAATCTATAATTGAACCATAAGTTCAGAGGAACCTAATAAGAGAAGCTAAGTGTCAAACTTTTTTGGATAAATCTTTGCTTAGGAAATATTTTGGGCTTTATTTATTCTAAGTTCATTTTTTTTTAACTTTTATTTATCTAAGTGATTTTATTTGAGGATTTTTGTTTTAGGTCTTTTGGGCTAAGTGTTGGAAATTATTTTGAACATTTTGTTTGAAAAAAAAATCCTAAAGGATCATTCTCTTATAAAGTGTACCAAACAAAAAGCATGTAGGGTCTTTTTTTAGCTAAAGTGGTCCATTCAAAAATAATGAAGGGTATCTTTTTAAAGCTAAGTGTCAAAATACTTTCAAGAAAATTATTTGCATAATTTTCCTAAAAGCATAATTATTTTAGGGAAAATGTCTGACAAAAATATTTAAGGATTAGTTTCTCAGTAAAATGAACCAAATAAAAACCTTGAAGGGTTTTTTTTATAGAAAAGTGTCCCAAACATTTTTTTCAAAGGGCAGTTTTTCTCCAAAGGGTCCAAAGCAAAATTTTTGAAAGGTACTTTTCTTGGGAAAATGGACCAATGAAAAAGTTCTAAAGGGAATGTTTAAAGGGCAAAGGTATATTTCAAAGAGGTTGAAGGTAAATTCTATGGCCATAATTCTTTCGAATATTTTATCGAATACACAAATCCTGAAGATTAGGTTTGAATGGAAGAAGGATCCTAGCATCTCAATTTACTCATAAGGATTTTAAGACACTTTGGGTTCACTTAAAGTTTAAATTGACATTTTATAAGGATAGGAAAAGATTTTTTTAGCCCCCATAAGATGCCAAGAATACTTGGAATGGATTATAAGTGCATGGGATACATTTGGTTGTTCATTGTTTTCAATGAGACACTTGGGCCTAGTAACAATTTCTTTGATTAGGTACTTTGTTGACATCACCATTTCCATGTGTAGATGAGCTAGAGAGAATTGGTCTTATGGGTTTATTCACATTTGTGCTTAGATCACATGCAACAAGTTCTACATCCTCTATTAACTTGTATCAAAAGTTATAAAGGTCTGAATTTGGCTCTTTAATCACTTTTTTGTGTTTTCTCATACTTAGCCATTTTCAAGAGGTTCTAGTAGAGCTGAGTGAGGATATTCACAATTCTATAGCTCACATGTGTGGTAGTTATAGAGGAAAATGGTCACATGGGTTTATTTAGCTTGGTGTCTTATTTCTACATGCTAAGTTTCAAATCATCCACTGAAGCATGATAGAAGTTATGCATGTTCAAAATTGGCTCCTTAGTTAGATTTCACTAATTTTTCCATACTTAACCATTTGAGCTCGATCATCACCAAGATGTCACATATAAGCATTTGAACTGGCTAAATTGTGCATTTAATATCTTCACTTAGAAGGATTTTGAGACTAGTAAATCAAATGGGTTCATTCATTTTGGCCTTAAGAGAATCTCCTAAAAGTTTGGTGCCTCCATGACTTTTGTGATTCAAGTTATAAGCCTTCAAAGTTGGACCTAAAACATAAGACATTTGCACTAATGTCAAGTTTATGATCAATCAAAACCAAATATTTTCATCTTAAATTTGACAACCACATAAATTTCATTGATGGTTTTATGAAAGCCATTTGACAAGAGCAAGGACATCAATTTTGAGATCATGAACTAGTCATTGGCTTTCAAATAGTGGGTCCTAAAAGATCAAAGGTTGGCATTTGATTAAGCATTTAGATCTAAAAATAGATGGATGCCAAAGGGGTAAGTGAATCTCAAGAGTAAATACATGCATGATAGGTGTCAAAAGTGCATTCAACTGGCATAGGCTCAATGGTTGGCACTTTATCATATAGATCAAAATTAACAGAGTGAGAAGAGTTAGTATGTCAATGAGTTGAGTCATATTTTGATGGATAATCAGAATAAAGGTGAGCCCAGGTGACTTAGATGGAGGTAAAAGGATCATTTTTTGACCAAGGTAATTAAACATACATAGAACTAAGCTCAAGTTAGACCCAAGTTCAACCAATATAAATGATAGGTACCAAGATTTGATAGTAAGGCTTTGCAAAGATAGATTAGGTATTTTAGATATAATTTAGATCAGAGGGAAGTAAGTTGATAGCTAAATATGACCAATTTTTGAGTAGATTATAGACAATGATAGGAAAAACAATGACTTTAGATTGGTTTTCCATATATTAGATAGACGTATGATCTAGATATGAAAGTGGAGTTGATAGGTGACTAATACAAAGGGTTTTCATCCTTTATCATATCCATAGTCTCGATAAGTAGCCACCTAAAAATCAAAAATCCATGATTTGATCAAATCCATGGGTATGAGGTTTTATCCTCAAGTGAGAGATGGCATGAAGGATCAAAGAAAAGGTGTAGTGATGGGAACTACAACTAGGAACATTCAATGCATCCCTAGAACCTTTGGGGACTTTCTCATTCAACAAGCCATGAATAGTGTCTTGATTAATTAAAAAAGTGACAAGGTTTTCATTGGCTAAGATACAAATGTAGTGGCTCAATTTTAATTAATGACCCAGGACAAAGTGTTATTTTTCTAATGGTGTGTTCCCATATCCTTTCTCTCTCTCCCTCTTCTCTTATATATCTTGGTCTCATTCCTATTGAATGGGTTCTTAACTTTTGGAATTTAGTATTTTATTTTTTGAGACAAGGATACCCACTGAGACTATTGTAAAATTGTGCTCATTTGATATGGTTAAACCCTATCAAAATATTGTAATAATTACCTTTTAAAGTAATAGGCTCAACTCTTTGCCTTTCTCTTGTCTTTAATTAGTGCTTAACATGCTTGTGTATGGTAAATTTGTGAAGGATATTCTTCCTAGTTTGCTATCCTTTTTCTTGCCTCTTTGAAGTTTTTTTCAAACTAACTTGCAGGTCTAGACTAGTGTTCTACTTGGAACCTCTTCTATGAAATATTTATGCAACTAGTAAGATTTTGAGATTGTGTAAGCCATAGTTGTCTTTTGTTGATCTAGTGCATGTTCAAACTTATATGAGTGTCTATTTAACTTTGGTGCATCACCCTTTTATCTTTATTAGAACACCTTATCCTCTTTCTACCCCTTTTCTTTGTGAAGCATTAGTTTTAGGTGAGCATAAAGAGGAAGCCATCCTTCTTCAAAGGTTCAAACACAACATAAGTTACCCATATCCTAGGGTTTGTTCTCATTTTATAGCTTCCTTGGAGAGATCCTAAAGAACCCTATTCAAGGGTGAAAATTAAGCTTATAAAAAGAACATATCTAACCTACTCAGTGTGGGAACTCAATTAGGAACCATCTATATATCCTTTAATGGTTTTACAAATGTTTACCACAAACTTAGGTATGAATAAGAACACATCTGACTGTTTGACCTCTAAAAATAACATGATGTAACTTTTATTTTTTGCTTTCATTTTTATACTATATATTTAAATTAGGGTACTATATTAAGAATAATCACATATTTAAGTGAGTAGGAATGATTTTTTTAATTACAAAATATACTAAAAAAATAAATACAACTACCACACTACAAAACTAAAAAACAAAATACATGCCACTAAAGCAAAAGTGTCCCCATCGCTAATGGCTAACAAGAGGTTTGAATGGCCTCCATCCTCAATTTCCTTTTACCTCTTTCATGTCATTGTGTTTTTTGGTATATCTTCCCTCCTGTAATGTGAAACAACATGGATATAAGTTTCCACCAAAAATGCATCCATTATAATGATAGAATTTGACATTGGCATATTTATTAACTTTGATGAGATAATATTGTCATACAATGACAAATTTTGATAATGATAATTTTTAATTTTTTTAAAATAAAATAGACCTTGATGACATACTTTGATTTGGTCTCATTTATAATTTTGAATCTATTAACAACTTTGACTTACAAAACATATAATGAGTCAATGTTATCATTTAAATTTTTAAAAGACCACCTAGATATGAATAATAAAAAACATAATTTGTATAATTAAATTTAAAAAAACTCAAAATTTTAGATGAAATATGTATCTAATCAAAAGACATAAACAAAATACTATTGACTAAACTAAAAACTACTATCTATTAGACTAAAAATAGATTCCATCAATATAAAAGTGGTATGAGGTGTATACCAAACATACATATGACTCATGGATAATCATGAAAAATAAAAGTAGATAAATGCATCATAATAGATGTAGGAGTAAGTATATGAATATGTTGGAGCTGAAATATGCATGAACTATGTCTTTACGTAGTCTCAAGTAAGGTGCCAAGTTAGACACTCCTAGATCCTCTGACTAAAAATAGATTCTATCAATATAAAAGTGGTATGATGTGTATACCAAGCATACATACGACTCATGGCTAATAAAGAAAAATAAAAGTATAGAAATGCATCACAATAGATGTAGGAGTAATTATATGAATATGTTGGATCTGAAATATGTCTTTATGTAGTCTCAAGTAAGGTGCCAAGTTAGACACTCCTAGATCCTCATTGTGGAATTTTTCTATAGGATTTTAGGTTTGATAACAATTGATTGAGCCACATGACAACTTGAATTATGTATAGTTGAGGAAGGAACTAGATCATAGACATCCAAATCATATGGTAATAATAGAAAAAATTAGGCATGCTTTTGGATGCTTGAAACAATAAAGACACACACTGAATGGTTCAAGAGTAAATCTAAAGATGATTTTATTTCTTGATATATATTAATGCACATAGAACCCTTAGTATGAATTCAATGTAAATTGAATTAAAATAAATAGGCTGAGTTAGGGGAAACTTTAGTGGTAACATATATCTACTACTCTTTTCTTTGTACAAATCCATCGCGGTGGGCATTGAGTTATGTAAAATATAATGTGGATAAATAAAAATCCAATGTAACCTCAATAAAATATAATTCAAGTGGTTATTGAGTCAATAATAAATCCTCCACTTCAATTAGGCTAAAGGTCAAAAGTGCTAGTGGGTATAGTCAATAGATATCCTTCAATAAAGATCCTTCTAGCTTAAGGTAATAAAAAGTAGAACAATCAGATCTAAATCTATAATATAAAAAACCTCCTTTATTTGTACACTTTTCTATGATTTTATACAAAATATAAGTACTAAAACTATCATTAAATAGGGTGAAAGAGCATTGATTTGCCCCTTTTCTAGGTTCAAGACTCTATTATAATCAAAGGACTAATACTAATCTAATACCAATATTAATAATATAATGAGATTATGTAATGATTTAATTCATGTAATGAATAATAGAGCTGAATAACTAGATATTTATATTTTAATCACACAACAAATATTATATTTTTATATTACATAGTTCATTCGAGACATACACATATATAGGAAATGGCTTCCTATTCATGGAGATCATATATCCTCTAATATATTTCTATATCCCTAAAAAAATTATCCAAAACTTAGGGTTTTTTGTTGAAATATATATTAAGAACACAATAATAATGCTTTCTCTAAGAAGAGATGTTTTATTACTCACAAGATTGTAAATACAAACATATGCTTCTCTCTAGGAAGAGATGTTTGATCTTTTTATCAGGCTACATCTATTTTTATACATACTTTGAAGGTATGAGGAGGATGTGGAAGGTCACAAATCTCGAGGGAGATGAGTTGGTTTTACTTCCATGATTTATAACCACATAGAAACTTACTATTTTTAGACATCACTATTAAAATTGAAATTTTGGGCACTTTCATTAGGTTTTGGGGGCTAAAACCCACCTAGAATAGATTTGTGGAACTCTATTATGTTATCCTCATTATTATATTTCCAAAGGTTCAAAAAGGGAGTCAAATAGAGATATGGTTCAAAATTTATGGCTCTTAGAAGTTCTACCACCAATTAGGGTAGAACTGTCACCCGAATTATTGCCTAAAGTGTTGACTGAATCACAAACCTCACTAACCATATTAAATTTATATGCATTATATTATTTTTTCATAATAATATAAATATAAACAACCAAATTTTACTAACTAATCAAATATAAATATAACTATAATATTAAATTACCATATGATAATTCACTAATAACATGTGAACACTAATTTTCCAAATAATGACCCGACACCCATTCTAGTTGGTTAGGTTAACCACTCAACCTCTATCTTAATATATATTATTATTAATTTGTATACTCCACTAGATAAATGGGGTTAGAATGATGTTAGGATATGAAACCCCAAGTAAATACTCGCTTAAAGAACTTGTGAGGAGGTGATGAACTCCCATTCACAAGCCAAAAAAAAGGAACTCGATCGTTTCTGAATCATCCAAGTACCTAGGAATAAGGATAAAGCATACACAAGCTTTATTCAAATGGAATAAAATAATAAGGCAAAAAAATGAATTTTTAGTCACCCAAGTTCCCTAAAGGGGACAAGGGGAGAGCATAGGCGCAAGGTCTTACTAAAAATAAAACTACACTAGTGATTTGCAAAATTAAAGAGCAAAAAGGAAAGTCCTCTTAAGATATCTTAGTCTAAATGTGAATCTTATTTTAAATAGCCTATTGGAAACATGATTGAAATTTCAACTTTTTTTTAAATTTTAAATGAAAAAACATAAAGGTGTTTTCAAAAGTTTTTTAAACACCAAAAGAAAGATGTTAAATGAGTTTTAAAGCACTAAAAGACAATGTGAAATGGCCTTGTTAATGAGTTAGACTTCTTATATTTACTTAATACCCTATAAGAAACATTAGAGGATTGATTTTTACTTGATTATATTACATAAACAAATCAAAATTTTGAATTTTGGATTAGATTACATAAACAAAGCAAAATTTTGAATTTTGGAAGTCTCAGGTTTTTGGTCTCAAGGCAAAGTTGTCGTTTACTAGATAGAGCAAGGTCATTGATTTCTATAAAAACATAAAATAAATATAACATAGGAAATTAGTGAAGTTAATGATTATTATGGGAAAATTCATTGATTATAACTAATAAAGTCATTATTTTCCTTGAAAAATAGGCATTTTTTTGAATTCTTAAAAGATTATTACCTGGTAAAGTCAATGATTTCTCAAGTCGAAGTCTCTATTTTCAAAAGGTTTCAAGTCAAAGTCAGTGATTTTAGGTGAAGTCACTATTTTTATGTAAATTTATCAATATGTATTGGTGAAGTTTCATATTTCTTTGAAAACATAGAAAACCATAAAATATAAAAAATAGTGAAGTTGTCAATTTCTCAAGTCAAAGTCACAGATAGCAATCAATGAAAACATGCCAATTTTAGAGAAAAAGATCTAAAACTAATGTCTAAAATGAGTTTTTATTGGATCTTAAGAGGTCCAAAAGTTATATTATGATGAAATTTGGGTGCATGGTCCAATTGGGCATGCTAATATGTTAGTTTCTCCTATAAGTGGATAAACTAAAATAATTCAAAGAAAACTAGCATTCCAAGCCTAAGACCTAAGGTGAGAAATATAAAAAATAATTAAATAAGGAAATAATAATATAAATGATACCTCAACCTTATTTTATAATTTTAAATGCTTGTTGGCATAAAAGTTGGCTTGTGGCATAGTTTTTGGATAATGGAGTCTTCATCGATGCTAATGCTTCATGGGCATCATCTCCCCTTGTTCACATGTAGTTTGGATTTGATATGAATTAGTTTTTTGAGTCTCTTCTTGAAAATTATGTATATTAAGTGTGTATAAAACATATTATTTAGAATGGTCATGACACTTATATTTATAGTTTTCTTGAAATGGGGAGGATCAACTGTGACTGTTCAATCTAAGATATAGATGTGTGGCTCACAATTGGCCTAATTTTGGAGGCAAAAGGATTTAAATGCTTCAATTAATATTTAGAAGAATGAAGAAATCAATAAACATGGATTTCCATTTTAGATATTTGTTTTCATTGACTTTTTTGAGTTCTTCCCAACTTTTAAGGTGACATCATGATGATGTCATGGCTTTATATTTTACATTTTTGAATTTCAATTTTTAAATATTAATTAATTGAATATCAATTTTTAACTTATGCATTTAATTGGGTTTAATCAATTGAGTGAATTTGATTAATCTTTCAACCCTTTCTATAAGTTTTCTAAGTGCCCCACTCAATTAGTCAAAAATGTTGGTTTGCTTAGATGCAACTTGATTGAGGATGAATCTATGAGAAGTTATCATTACATACAAGGTAATACCCTAAGTAGGTAATAGTTGACATAATTTTGGGCACTTAAATGTAGTGAGGATATGAATTTGGGATGTTTAGTGATTTCTAGGCTTAATTTGCATGGTTTGGTAGAAATTAGTCTAAAGTCCATTTAGACACAGAAGTGGCCAAAAATGAGTGTCTACAGTTTCATTTAACATTTTAATAGTATATAAGTTATTTAATAATGAGTATATGCTTGAATATTTAGGATCATATGAGGATATCCATCCCTTATATCATAATGATAAGTTTCATCATTCCATAAATGCTCATGCATATTTTTGCAAGATTAATATTCCATAAGATGATGTCCCAGTTGATGCCTTTGACACAATTCCTACTGCACCTTATTGATTATAGATCCACACTTATAAATGAAGAGATAGTTGAATTTTATTATGGCATAACTACAGATCTAAGAATAGTTCTTATTTTTTCCATACTTAAAATTGATGAGATAAATCAATCAGGCAAGTATTACATGATTTTCCTAAGTTGTTTACTTGGGCATGCTCTGATATACCATGCATTAATCCTTCAATTATAGTACATTAGATCACAGTCTACCTAGATGGAAAATGATTTAAACATAAAATACACAAGATTCATCCAAAATTTACATTATTAGTTGAAGAAGAGATTCAAATATTACTCGATGTAGGTTTCATTTGATTGTTAGCCTACGTAAAATGGATGTCTAATATTTTTTAAGTAGTAAAGCCCAATGAGAAAATCCAATTTTGATCAGATTCCAAAGATTTAAATAAGGATATCCCTAGATATTATTTCCCACTACCCAACATTGATATTATTATGGATTTCACCATTGGATATGAGATTATATCATTCATTGATGGATTTGCTAGTTATAACAAACTCAATATTGTTAAGGAGGATCAAGATAAAACTTCATTCATCACACCATGTGGATTTTTTTAATACATAGTGATACCCTTTGTATTTAAAAACATAGGGGACATATACCAACAAGCCATGACACATATTTTTCATAAACTCATTCACAATACTGAAGAGTATAATGTAGATGATCTACTAGAAAAATCCAAGCAGAGACAAGACCATGCAATTGACTAATGACATATATTTAAATGATCATGACTACATAATATACATATAGATATAAATAAATGTGTTTTAAACGTAACATTAGGTAAATTATTAGACCTTATATACTAATGAGGTATTAAGTTTGATCCTAAAAGATTCAAAGTTATTATTTATATGTCTCCACCTTAAGTGTTAAAAAACTTTGATATTTTCAAGGCAAAATTTAGGAAATATGCCTCTTTATCACCCAAATAGCAAATAAGACATAAAAATTTAAAAATTTACTTCAAAAGGATACAAAGTTTGAATGTGACACAAAATTTTAGGAGAGCTTCAAGGCACTAAAATAATTATTATTTAATACACCGATTCACATGCCTTTGATACTAGATAAACTACTTTTATTATACATTTATGTTATAGATCACACATTAGGTGCTCTACTAGTATAGTTTTATGATGATTGAAAATAGTGATCCATTTATTATATTAGTTTTTCACCTTTTTATTAATAACATAATTATACTACAATGGAAAAAGTATATTTAGCTCTTATGTTAGCCACATAAAAACTTTGACGCTATGTGACTAATAACGAAACTCAAGTTATCACCAATCCATTAAAATTTATCATTTAAAATCCCCATTTTTAAATATGTATAGTAAAATGGGTAGTTTTACTCATGTAATTCAATTTAAATATTATACCTAAAAAATCAATAAAAGGTCAAGTTATCATAGACTAGTTAGTTTTCACTCCATTACAAGGTATAAAACCCCTTAAAATGATTTTTCAACTTATAATATGTCCAAGGATACAAGGACAAAGTTTTTTGATGGCTTAAAATGTGCATCAAGAATTGGTGTAGGAATTATTCTTATTAATCTACAAAGAGAGCTTATGCCATTCACATACATATTGGGATTTTTGTGTACAAATAATATCACATACTAAGAGGCATGGATTTTGGGTTTGTATGCCACTCATGCTTTAAATATAAAATACATTAATATATACAAGGATTCATAATTAGTTTTTGATCAAGTCACATATGTTTATCAGATAAAAGAAGGAAAAATAATCCCATACAAAATATGGTACAATGTTTACAACACATTTCTACATTTTTTCAATTAATAATATTCCATGAAAGGAAAACCATCATTTAGATGCAATGGCTAGTGTAACATATTTAATACCAATTGACATAAATGATGGATAAATCTTCACAATATGGAATCTACAAAAGTCATTAGTTACATATACATATTTAGTAGATTTATTAGTCTTGGAAACTATGTGAAGTTCAAAAATATCTAAATTATTTACACACACACACACACACACACACACACACACACACACACACACACAATTTTTTGAATAAACTAATTAAACCATATATTTTAACCAAAAATTACAAACACAAATTATAGATAGATACATGTTGATATGTGATTATTGGATGTGATTTATTTAAATGATCATTTGAAGGATAGTTATTTTGATGCCTAAACACTGAAGAGACTAAGTTAAAAATAAAATAGGTACATGAAGGTTAGGAATACACACAAATTAATTTAGAAAGGGTATTATTGGCCTACCATGGAACACAAATGTCATGAATACACCAAGTTATGTGAAAAATGTCAAAGACATAGTAATCTAAACCATGTTCCTTTGTATAAATTAAAACCCATTATTTCACCTTGGCCATTCACACTTTAGGTATTTGACTTCATTGGATAATTAAATCCAGAATCGTCTAGTGGACATAAATTCATAATTAAATCTAATGAATATTTCACCAAATGGGTAGAATCTATACCCTTATAGTCTACAACAAGAGGAGACATATGTTTATTCTTGATGACTCACATCATCTCTCACTTTGGTCTACCTTCAAATATTATTATAGACAATGGTTCATATTTCAAAATAAAATATTCAAAACATTTTGCACTTAATATAAAATTTGACATGCATTTTTTACTCCTTATTATAGAGGTAATAGACAAGCAAAGGCTACAAATAAGACTATGATTAACATCTTGATTAAGATAATTACCAAAATTAGATGATAATTGGCATAACCAAATAATTTATACACCATAGGCATACTACATGAGAATCCACACACTTATTGGGGATACTTTGAATTCCTTAGCTTATAGGATAGAAGCAATTTTTCCATTAAAATTAAAAAATACATATTTACATGTATAAATTTGAGGGATTATTATAGATAATCAATAAAGATAAAAATGGTAATATGAGTTAGAAAAACTAGAGCATACATACATACAAGCATCATAAGATCTTAATATATACCAAATTCACATTCAAAAGGCTTATAATAAATGAATTCATAGTAGAGAGTTTGAGGTTGGTGACTTGGTTTAAAAGTAAAATTTAAGGAATGCTAATTCAAAGTATGAAACCAAAAGGCAAGTTCAAGCCCATTTAGTTGGGTCCATATGTGATTACAGGAAATTTAAGCACAAATTTTTATCATCTAGCTTCACTTGTAAGCAAAGAAGTCAAGAATCCAATGAATAGTATGCATCTCCAACAGTTCTAGACTCAAGAATTTTACAATATAAAATAAATTTCCAATATACAATATATTTGTGTGTGTGTGTGTGTGTGTGTGTGTGTGTGTGTGTGTGTGTGTGTGTGTGTGTGTGTGTGTGTGTGTGTTACATAAAATTCAAAATAAAGATTTATGTATGAATTATGTAGTTTATTTTCATTAGTTATTTTGAGCTCATTATACTCAATATTTCTTTATATATCCAATTTTTATAAAAAAAAGATTCACAAATTGTAAATGAGTGAATGCATAATACACAAGTTAACTATAGACATAGTTGCAAATTATTTCATTGTCTCAACTTAGAAATAGTAAATAGGAAAAATAAATCTACCCATATAGTAGTGCATTGAATTGTTGTTTGAGTTTATTTATATCATCCTAGTGAACACAAACTACAAATTACCATATTCAAACACATCATAGGCCTCCTAAAGCTTGTTTATACTTCAACAAGTTCATTAGGGGAATATTATACATATGTTATATCATTATTTGTATATCCCTTATTGTGCATACCTTAGTTCCTTACATTTTACACAATCTATTAATATTTCTCACTACATTCATATTCATATAATCATGTATACTTGAGTTACTAAATATACTGAGGTTATGAATTACCTATGTTGATAAATTACATGTATTCATTCATGATTTTCATTTTTGATTTATTATTTCATATCTTGTGTGTATACATAATTTCGGATCATGGACATTAAAAAATTTCCTTGTGTGTAGCTATAAGCTTATTATATGTTTATATGTTTGTCCATGTGACATTTGAATATGTCCCTTGGATTTATGATTCATGTGATTTACGTATAATATTTGTTTGTGTGTGTGTGTGTGTGTGTGTGTGTGTGTGTGTGTGTGTGTGTGTGTGTGTGTGTGTGTGTGTGATGGCCCTAAGATTTCAATGCTTGTGTTTGCTAATTTTTTTATGTCATGATGGGCATCATGCATATTCCATCAATTCCCATTTCCATTATTAATATCATGCATCCCTCTTTGATTGATTTTATTTAGCTTTTAGTACTTAATTTTTTGATTCATTACTAACATCTATCTTGACAATGTCACTATGTATGCTTATTCCCACATGCATATTATATTACATTATTTATTTAGTTTACATTTGATGATGGCATGCTCCTCCATATTACCATTACTACTCAAAATTATAAATTTTCATAACATCTCT
Organism: Torreya grandis; assembly: GCA_037957365.1. Taxonomy (NCBI): domain Eukaryota; kingdom Viridiplantae; phylum Streptophyta; class Pinopsida; order Cupressales; family Taxaceae; genus Torreya; species Torreya grandis. The sequence goes on along the minus strand of JARHVA010004057.1, from coordinate 250,427 downwards.
CTTATAAATTTTTATTTTGAATTAATTTATTGTATAGGATCCATAATTCACTTTAAAAGAGGGGGAATACACATTGGATTGTCTCAAATACTAAGCTCTTACAGTATAATACAAAGACATAATTTTTTTATTTTTTACACATTTGATAAGTATTCATACCCAAGTATTTTCATACAACATCACTTCATTTGAACAAGGGTGAAAGCCTATCATGTCCAAAATAACACTCCCAATAGGTAGAAAATAATATTTTTTAGAAATTATTATAATCACAGGTAGTGAATTTTGAAATAGGTATACAAAATCAATTTTAATAAAAATGCTAACATTTAATTAATTTGATGGCATCATGAATGACATGTGTTATATGTTAACACACATGTTTTTCTCATAATTTTAGTTTTGATATGCAGTTCTAAAATCAATATACACCCAGATGTTAGATTGGGGTCATGTGCATAATACATGATCACCTATTTGCTTATTTTTTCACTAATTCCATAGATAGAGTGGTAATTGATGTCATTATCCATGATATATACACCAATTTTTTTACCATTTTTGTTTTAGTTTTACACTAAAAATTAACCTTATTTTATATACTATAGTTGGTTCACATTTTATACTAGTTTTTACACTAGAACAATTCATTGGTATTCATATAGGGATTCCAAACTACTTCACCACTTGAGGTATGTAGTGATGGATCCAAACACACCTTGACTTCTTAAGAACACTCACAAATCAATGAGGATAGGGGAAATCACAATCCAATCTAAGCTATATTAATGGGGAATGTTGGTTGAATATTTTGTCGATCAGCGTACTGATAAACAAAATAGGTCTGATCAGCCAAAGTAAGAAGATTGGTCATCCAAATGTGTAGGTTTACCACATCAAAAGGGGACTAATCTCTCCTCTCATCAAGGGGAGGTTCCCTATAGATATGCTATATATATGTATAAATAGAAAATAATACTCAAGGGTGGGACAAACCATCCATCTCTCTTTTTTCAGAGATGATGTGTGTGGATCAAAGGAAAAACTCAAGGGAAATGACAAAAAGCACTCCTCTTCTTTCAGAAGTACTATTCAGCTAGCCACAAGAATAATCTTGGTAGTAAAAGCAAAATGTAACTAAGGATGTAGTAACTAGCAAATCGAGATGCAACACAAAGTCTCCACCTGAATTGCTCAAGAGTAAGATACGAAGGACAATGAGGGCACAAAGTCATCCCAAGGTCCTTTACACAGAAATGAAAAGAAAACACACTGAAAGGCAATTATGGGGGCACAAATTCTCTCCACATTTGAATTTAGGACACCTTCCTGACTAATTTCACTAATCTTACTTGTTGAATTAAAGGAATAGAAAATATTTTAAGGAAAAAGACATAAGAATAGTTTCCCCAAAAACAAAGATATCACATCACAAAGTCTGAAAAGTCACTTTCTTTCTTATTCCAATAAAAAAATATGATCAACAAATTGAGCTCAAAGTCTCAGTAATTCCTTTCAATTTGGGTAGAGTTTCATTCTAATTATCAAAAAAGAGATATGTTTATAATGAAAGAGAGTCCCTTATATAGCCTCTTCAAGAAGGACTCAGGAATAGTAACACATCATGTTGCATTGAAATTTGTTAAGGAGATAGGCTAGAATTTAGGGGCATCTACCCATTTGTTTTTCTCAATGCAGAGAAATAAGTCACGCTATTGAAAGTTTTCATCTTTCAATGTCCACCTAGCGATCTGATCCTTCTTCATTATTCCTGCTTTTCTATTTATTTGAATCAGGTCTTAGATTCAATTTGATGCTTTGATCCTTACTCAATTTCTATTGGTCTTTAGTAATTGACACATGGAAAATTCCACTGCTAAATAGGTGAAGACATGTGGCAACTTCCATGGGACTCTGAGAAATGTTTATTAATAGAGGCTTTGAAACCTATTAGAAACTTAGAATTATAGGTGTAAACACTTGTTGTTCTCCACAGAGTTACAACTGAAAAGGTGGCAACTTTCGCTTACCTCTTGAGAATATGATGGAGGATGACACGTGGTAGCTTTCACTACTTTGATATTGTGTCTCAATGGATGACACATGGCAACATCCACTGTGACTTTGACAAAGGACATGTGGTAGCATCCATTAAACTTGTAGAATCTTTGGATGCCTTTTGAATGTCCTACAAAAGATGACACGTGATGGCTTCTATCGCATTTTAGAAACACTATAAAACTATGTGAAACTCATTTGGATTCATGTAGAAGATGCCACTTAGTGTGTTCCACTTAACTTATAAAGGACACATGGCAGATTCCATGGCTCTTAGAAATAAAATGAAATGAGGCTCGAAAGATGACACTTGGCAGCATTTATAGGATTCTGTCAGGATTTTGTCTGTCCATTTATTCACCTTCTCTCGAAGGGAAGGTGACCCTTTAGCTTTCTTATTTTACATTATCCTGAAGGGAAGGTGACCCTTTGGCTTTGGGGGAGTGTCCTTTAAGTTGGTAGCTGAGAGTCCCCTGCAAGGGCACCTGTCCTTTGGGTTCCTTTGGTAGCCTTTTATCTTCGACAGTCTCTCGCAGCTTTTTTGTGAACTATTTTTGCAGACATTTTCCCACAAGTATTTTCCTTGAGCTTTTTCCTATGGGCATTTTCCCATGGATAAAAAGTCTGTGAAAATTTCCCGTAGATAAAAAATCCACAAAAATTATTCCATTTTGTTCCATTTGCCTTGGTCTTTGTGAATTCCTTCAGGATTTCCTTCTGCAACTTCTTTCTCAAATTCCTTCAAACAAAAAGTTTGAAGGAATTATGCCTTTGTCTACCTTAAACAAAATTCTAAAAGAATTTACCTTAACTAACTTCTTTGAAAATGACCCTTTCAAAGGGTATTTTTGTCGACCAATTGCCCTCTACAAGGGCACTTATCCTTCGAGAGGCTTATTTGAATTTTTGCATTAAACCTCTCCTTTGAACCAAGCTAATGAACCAAGGTGATGAACCAACTGTTGAACTAAATGTTGAACCACTTGGTTGAACCAAAGCATTTAACCGCTTGGTTGAACCAAACATTGAATCGCTTGGTTAAACCAAAATGGTTCAAGCTGATGAACCCTTTTATTGAACTAAGTCTTTGAACCAAGAAAATGAAGCAAATCATTAAACCAAGTGAGCAAACCAACTGAGTGAACTAAATAATTGAACCACTTGGTTGAACCAAATGTTGAACCAATCTAATAAACTAAGCTTTGAACCAAAATGGTTCAAGTCGATGAACCTATTGAATGAACTGAAGCATTAAACCAAGCATTGGTTCAATGGTTCAAATGAAGCCTTTGAACTAAAGCACTGAACCATTTGATTAAACCAAAGCAATGAACTTTACTGATTGAACTTCACAGTTGTGTTGAGAGCTTTTGAACCTGTTGAACCAAATGCATTGAACTTGCTGTTGATGTTTGCCAATGGACATTTTTGATTGAACCAAGGTGCTGAACTAATCCCAAAAATGACTAAGTGTTAGAAATTAATTATTTTGATTGAACCCACCTACAAAAGCCTTTGAACTAGTAGCAATGAACCTACTTACAGAGTTCATAAAAACCAAGTCCGTAGTTTTCTTTAACCTTGAAAGAGTCCGTAGAAATCAACCTGTGAAGCCCTTTGAACTTGGCCTACAGAGTCTATAGATTTATGAGAAGCTTGAAAAATGAGGAATTTGAATGCCTAAGACAAATTTCAAAAAAGGGAAGAGACAATTTTGGTCTAAGGGACCAAAATAGTTCAAATTTTGTCCCAAAAATGAGTGATATTTTTGGGGGACAACAACTGGCTCTAGTTGGGAGAATTCTATCAATTGTAAATTTTTTTGAAAGGAGTAGAATCCAAAATCTCCAGTGCCTTGAAGTATGCCATTGGGCTATGGAGTCATGTTACCTAGAAATGAAAGGCATCAAAAAAGAAAACAAACAAAACAAAATAGAATTAAAAACTGTACAAATATACATATATATAGATGCAATGATCTAATATTTCAAGAGTTGAAGTGCTTCAGATGCTTCCCATTGTGAGGCAGAGAAAAGAGTGTGCTATCTTGATATTTTAATAGAAAGATATTTTCACCAATGTGTTGATGAATTATAAATGGGCCTCTCTAGAGGGAATCAAACTTTCTATGCATCCCTTTTGGTTTTCTCCTTTTGTCCCACAGCAAGACTTGATCTCCAATCTGGAAATCACAATTTTTGGCCTTTTGGTCAAAGAGTTTATTTACCAGACTTTGATGAGCAGCAATTTGATCTACCACCATGGTTCTCTGTTCATCTAGCTTAGTCAGGCACATGATTTTTTTATCAAGAGAGCTTTCATATGTTTGATCTTCAATTTCCTTTGCCAATTTCAAGGCTAGCAATTCTAAGGTGATTGGTATCTCAGCATTGATACCATAAAGAAGTTGAAAAGGAGACATACCAATTGCCCTCTTTAGTGTGATTCTATCTACCCATAGAGCATCAATCAATGCTTTATGCCATGTCTTTTGATTGTTATCTGCTAGCTTATTGATGATTGTTACTAGGTTCTTATTACTAGATTCAGCTTATCCATTCCCTTGTGGAAAATAATCAGAAGAGTGAGAGAGTATAATTCCATAATGAAAATAGAATTGTGTAATCTCTTGGGAGGTGAAACAAGCTACATTATCAGTAATAATTTTGATTGGAACTCCAAACTTGGAAATGATATTCTCTTTGAGGAATTTGCATAGAACTTTTGAATTAGCATGCTTAGTTGGGATTGCTTCTACGCACTTGGTGAAATAGTCAATTGTTGTAAGGACATAATCATGTCCATCACTTGAAGATGGGTTTATAGTCCCAATAAAATCAGTACCCCATTACTGGAAAGGTTCTTCTATGATCACTGGCTTGGGAGGCATAATAGCTAACTTGGGTCTTCCAACAAATTGCTAACAAAGTTCACATTTCCTAACCCACTTATGTGCATCTTGGAAAAGAGTTGGCCAGTAATACCTAGCTCGAAGAATCTTGTGAGTAATCATAGGAGCAAAAAAATTTCCTCCATAGGCCAGATTGTGGAAAGATTTCAAAAGCTGACTTTGTTGCTCTTTATCTACACAACAAAGGAATACTCCATCTATGCTTCTCTTATACAAGTTGTTGTCCCAAAAGACAAAATTGGTAGCTTTCAACTTGATAGTCCTCCTTTATTTGTAATAAAAATGAGCATGACATTCACCATAAGTAAGGAAATGAGTGATACTTGAATACCACTCATTGGTAGTGGAGACAAAAAGGACTGGTGGAGTATCTTCCACTTTAGCTTCTTCATGTTATGTATCTTCTGGCTTGTTGTCAATAATTAATTGGCATAGGCCTTTACCCCTAACCAGCTTTGTCAGCTTGATATCTAGATCAAATTCTTGGATCTTTGCAATCCAATTACCTCTTTTTGTGCTAAACTCCTGCTGAGTTAATATGGACTTGATTGTAGTATCAGGAACTAAAGCAGTAGTGTGTGAATTCAAAATATAGAAGTGGAAATGTTTGACTACTTTCACCAATGCATAAGCATGCCTCTCTACATTTGAATACTTCATCTCATGGGTTTTGAGAGGGAAACTCATGAAATAGATAAAAGATTCCATACCTTCCTTGTCCTGTTGAACAAGAATTGATGAAAGAGTGTGTTCAAATGCATAGTTGTATATGATGAAATCTTTGTTGTAATCTGGACAAACTAAGGTAGGGGCATGAGCAATGGCAGTCTTGATATCTTGAAATGCTGACTTGCCTTCTTTAGTCTAGTTAAAGATGGTCTTCCCTTTCATCATGTTCATAATGTGTCTAGTCTTCTCAGCAAATTTAGGGATGAACTTCTATAATAAATTCACCTTTCCAAAAAAAAGAGTGAATGGCATTTTTACTTGTAGGAAAATTAAGCTCTTGAATAGACTTGACTCTATCTGAGTCAATCTTTATGCCTTCTTTTGACATAATGTGCCCAAGGAGTTTCTCCTCTATTACTCCAAAAATAGAATTCTTGGGGTTCAAAGAAATACCATTCTGGTGGCAGCACTCCAGCACTTATTGTAATTGGCATACATGATTAGATCGACACTTTGAAAAGATAGTCAAGTCATCAAGGTATACCACTATGAATTTACCAATCTCATCTTTGAAAGCTAGATCCATTTATCTTTGAAAGGTAGCACCAACATTTATCAAGCCAAAAAAGGCATCCTTCTATATGCAAATATACCCCAAGGTGTGGTGAATGCAGTCTTGTGTTGGTCTGTTTCATTAACTTCAACTTGATTATATCCTAAGAAGCCATCCAACATTGATAACATCTCTGAACCTATCAATGTTTGAAGCACTCGATCCATAATTGGCAAAGGATAATTATCTTTCAAAGATGCTTGATTCAGATTCCTAAAATCTACACAAATGTCAATTTTTTCATTCTTCTTCCTTATAGGCACTATGTTTTCAATCCATGTGGAATGATGGATTAGGAATATGATTCTAGAATTTAACATTTTTTGTATCTCAGACAGAATAGTACCTGATATTTTTGGATTATATTGCCTAGATTTTTGCTTATAGGGATTGAATTAGCCTTGAGAGGAATGTCATGGTGGATTTCATCAAGTCTGAGAGACTTCAGGTCTTCATAAAAATATGCTAAGACATCCATGTATTGACAGAGCAAAGTGGTGAACTTGAATCTTTTTTCAGGGGTGTAGCACTTATAAATGTTAACCATCTTGGGATTTTCTTTAGTGGTTAGATTTACTTGATCGAATCCCTGAGAGAAACTTGAGTCTGTTTGTTGTTGTTTGATGAATCTATCATGCTTGTCAAGAAGCTTCTCAAAAGAAACTAGGCCTTTGGGAATTTTATTTCCTTTTAGCTGTAAGAATTCTTCATTTATATCTAAACTAGATTCAGAGGCTGATTCATACTTTTGAGGTTCACTGCCTTCAAAATGTAGTTCAAAATTATCTTTTCATTCCAAGAAGGCAATGATTTGATGGTCATAATTGAATACTTGCCAATGATCAGCATTTTTAGGAACACTTGGTCTACAAATTAGCTCAATAGTATACCTGTCTTCTTTGAAATCTAAATGAGGAACTAAGAGAGTTCCTGAAACAACAAGTGCATCAGCTCTGTCATTAGACTCTCTGGGTATGGTAGAAATGTTGAAAGCATCAAAGCTTTCAATTTGGTCCCAAACTAGGTTGTGGTAGTGGCATAATCTTTCATTCTTCTTTTGGTAAATATTTCTTACTTGAGAAACCACTAATTCAGCATCCCCTTTGGCATGAAAAAACTTGATGCCTTTTTCTTGAGCAGCCTTCATTCCAAGTAGTAGAGATTCATATTCAGTTGTATTATTAATGTTTCTAAATTATAATTTTTAAGATGAAGGAAACATATCTCCTTGAGGAGATATCAACAAAATCCCATCTCCCAAATTGATAGAGGAATAGCTACCATCAAATTCCAGAATCCATATTTTGTCTGATGCTAATTTTTCTTTAGACTTTCCTTCATCAGAGATGGAGGGTCCTTCTTCATCTATATTGTAGCCTACTAGTTCTTCTGATATTATAGCTGAACTAATTTTTGAGTTGACACTTTCAAGAATTTTATCAGGTGTTTCATGCATTTCATCTATAGATAGAAAATAGTTACCCATACCTATGAATTCAAAAAGAATTTGAGCTTCAAGGGCTCATGTTTGGGTGACCACATATTTTGCTTCCTTTTCAGGGAGTAACCTCTTCATTATGCCTTGGATAGGGATCCTTTCCTCAGATAGATCCATGCTTAGTTCTCCTCCCACATCCTTGTAAAAATTTCATCCAAGCAAAATGCCATAGGATGCTGGGACATCAGCCACCAAGATAGTCATCTTGATTCTCTTGTCTAGAAAGGCTGCAAATGCAAATTAGGCATCTTTAATTTGCCCTGGAAATAGTACTTTCTTGATCTCCGTGGAGAAACATCTCCCAAATGTCTTGGTTAATGCGAGACCAAGAGACTCAACTACTTTAGTAGGCATGACATTGTTAGATGCGCTTGAGTTTATAATACAGTTATCTTGTGGCCATTAATTAACAGGGAAACATAGAAAGGCTATTTTTTTTCTAGGAGCCGCTGGAGGAGTAATGAGAAGATTATTCAGAATAGGCATGTTCTTTGGAGAATCAGGAGTTACCTTTTTAGCTTTTTGTCCTGTAAAGATAGTTTGGTTCTTGACACATTGGATCAGTTTATCTAATTGATCAGGATTAGACTGCAAATATTATAACTCAGACATTTGTATTTTTGTCTTTTTGACATGACCGATTATGTCAAATGGTTGAAATGAGCTAGGTATAGAGGAAGGTATTTCAAATTTTTGGTTTTTAAGAGGGATGGGAGGAGGGCTGGTTTGCAAAATTGAAATAGAAGGTAAAGGTGAAATTGATGTATTTTCCTTTTGGGTGATTACTAAATCCTTTGACTGAAAATGTAGATTATTTCCACACTTAGCAATCATGACTGCTGGTTGAGGTTGCTCTTTTGTCTTCCTTTTATCAGCTTGCTAGACTGATTGGTTCTTAAACTTGGTAAACACTACATATGATCCATCAAAACCTTCTCCTTTGCTTCCAAGTTCATCTTGGTAGTTCAAGAAACCAATGTGGGAGTCACTACCTGATTCTTCTTGATTATCTTCAAGGAGATCATCATCATTTTCTTGATTCAATTCAAGCTGGAAAGAAAACTCTGATTTTACTTCAAGATATCCCATTGCTGAATTGGTTGGAGGAGCTTCCAGGGCAAGTTTCCCTTGTGGGGGAGGAAGGTGATTCTATTGCCCTTGATTCCTGGCAACATTGCCCTAATATGACTGATTTGGGAATGTCTTTCTATATGAAGGAGAATAAGTCATTCCTTGAGCCATTTGATTTTTGAGAGCAAGCAACTCATTTGCCAATTTTTGCACCATTAGATCTGTGGTGCTTTTAGATGAATATTCAGAAGATGATGAATCTCTATTTCTATTTGGATCTCTTCTTATCTTCCCTGATAAGATGAGATCATCTTCTAGCTTAGTGGCCAAATGTTGAGTTGTAGCAAGATCTATTTGACTAGCACATCTTCAGAGAAAACTTACATTAGGTAACTGAGAATTAATGAAGAAGCATTTGAGATTCTCAGTTGTAGGTCGAGCAATTACAGGAATTTTGTTCCTTAGTTTGTCAAATTTGGCTATGAAGTCCCTCATTGGTTCATGAGGTTCTTTTTTCATCTGTGTAAGTTGAGCCAAAAGTGCATGTGCATCTTTTAGAGGTTTGAATCTAGCTTCAAACTTAGCTTTGAGGGTATTCCAATCAGTTACTGACCAAGCCTATAGATGATAAAACCAATCTGCAACAACACCTTGTAGTGTCTCCACAAAAAGCCCAACTGCTACATCTTCAAATTCTACTCCGATTACTCCACAAGCTATGCTGAAGGCTACAATGTGTTCATCAAGATGAACTTTCCCATCACCATAGAATTTAGGGAAATTCTTCCTTGAACTATGTGGAAGCTCATGTAGAGGTGGAGTAAGATTGAGAGGACCAAAAGCATTACCCCAGGGGCCTTGAACTGCCATTGTAGGATTATGAAAAGGAGGAATAACAAATCTCAGAGGGGTAATTATTGGCAAAGCTTTATCAATATCAGAAGTAGATACTTTGTCTGGCAATGGAGATCTGACTTTAGTATGAGGAAAGCTCTTGGTTCGTTGGAGATGAGATGGTGAAGGAAATAGATCAAAATCACTTTGTTGTACCAACTCGAATATAGGGTCAACAATCCCTTTAGCCCTTTGGCTTCGTGTATACCTTGAATCTGCCAGATTTTGAAATAAAAATGGAAAATAATTGACTTTTTTTTAGTTTGCAACTTGAGGCTTTAAACTGTGCACTCTTTCCCAACAACTCTAGTTTTTTGTAGACCAGATAAAATAACAGAGCTGGAGGAAGATGGTAAGGCTATAAATAGATAATGGGTAAGACATGAAACGGAGTTGCTAGAGTCTGTAATGGATAAGGGTTATAATGATAATGGGTAAGACACAAGTGATGTTTCAATCTAAAACTTGAGGTTCCAAATTGCACAAAATTATTTATATCCCCAGTGGAGTCACATAAAATTATGTATTCATATAGGGATTCCAAACTACTTCACCACTTGAGGTATGTAATTATGGATCCAAACACACCTTGAGTTCTTAAGAACACTCACAAATTAATGAGGATAGGGGAAATCACAATCCAATCTAAGTTATATTAATGAGGAATGTTGGTTGAATATTTTGTTGATCAGCGTACTGATAAACAAAATAGGTCTGATTAGACAAAGTAGGAAGATTTGTCATCCAAATGTGTAGGTTTACCACATCAAAAGGGGACTAATCTTTCCTCTCATCAAGGGGAGGTTCCCTATACATATGTTATATATATGTATAAATAGAAAATAATACTCAAGGGTGGGACAAACCATCCATCTCTCTTTTTTCAAAGATGATGCATGTGGATTAAAGTAAAAACTCAAGGGAAATGACAGAAAGCACTCCTCTTCTTTAAAAAGTACTATTCAGCTAGCCACAAGAATACTCCTGGTAGTAAAAGAAAAATGTAACTAAGGACATAGTAACTAGCAAATTGAGATGCAACACAAAGTCTCCACCTGAATTTCTCAAGAGTAAGATACAAAGAACAATGAGGGCACAAAGTCATCCCAAGGTCCTTTACATAGAAATGAAAAGAAAACACACTGAAAGGCAATTATGGGGGCACAAAGTCTCTCCATAGTTGACTTCAGGACACCTTCCTAACTAATTTCACTAATCTTGCTTGTTGAATTAAAGGAACAAAAAATATATTAAGGAAAAAGACATAAGAATAGTTTCCCCAAAAATAAAGATATCACAGCACAAAGTCTGAAAAGTCACTTGCTTTCTTATTCCAATAAAAAAATATGATCAACAAACTAAGCTCAAAGTCTCAGTAATGCCTTTCAATTTGGGAAGAGTTTCATTTTGATTGTCAAAAAAGAGATATGTTTACAATGAAAGAGAGTCCCTTATATAGCCTCTTCAAGAAGGACTCGAGAATAGTAACACATCATGTTGCATTGAAATTTGTTAAAGAGACAGGCTAAAATTTAGGGGCATCTACCCATTTGTTTTTTTTAATAAAGAGAAACAAGTCATGCTATTGAAAGTTTGCATCTTTCAATGTCCACCTAGCGATCTGATCCTTCTTCATTGTTCCTCCTTTTTTGGCTATTTGAATCAGGTCTTAGATTCATTTTGATGCTCTATTCCTTAGTTAATTTCTATTGGTCTTTAGCAATTGACGCGTGGCACATTCTACTGCTAAATAGGTGAAGACACATGGCAAATTGTATGGGACTCTAAGAAACATTTATTAATATAGGCTTTGAAACCTATTAGAAACTTAGAATTTTTGGTGTAAACACTTGTCATTCTCCATGGAGTTACAATTGAAAAGGTTGCAGCTTTCACTTGCCTCTTGAGAATCCTATGAAGGATGACATGTGGCAGCTTTCACTACTTTGACACTATGTCTCAATGGATGACACATGGAAACATCCACTGTGACTTTGACAAAGGACATGTGGTAGCATCCGTTGAAATTGTAGAAGCTTTGGATGCCTTTTGAATGTCTTGTGGAAGATGACATGTGACAGCTTCTGTCACATTTTAGAAACACTATAGAACTATGCAGAACTCATTTGGATTCATGTAGACGATGCCACTTGGTGTGTTTCGCTTAAATTACAAAAGGACACATGGCAGCTTCCATGGCTCTTAGAAACAAAATGAAATGAGGTTCGAAACATGACACTTAGCAACATCCATAAGATTTTGTTAGACTTTTATCTTAGTTTGTTTGTTTGCCTTCTCTTGAAGGGAAGGTGACCCTTCCACTTTCCTATTTTACATCCTCCCAAAGGGAAGGTGACCCTTCAACTTTGGGGGAGTGTCCTTTAAGTTGGTAGCTGAGAGTCCCCCGCAAGGGTACCTACCCTTTGGGGTCCTTCATCAGCCTTTTATCTTTGACAGTCTCTCACAGCTTTCCTGCAGACTGTTCCCATGGACATTTTCTTTTGGGCATTTTCCCCAGGGTTTCTCTTGCAGGCATTTTCCTGCAGACAAAAAGTGCATATAAATTTCCTATGAATAAAAAGTCTACAAAATTATTCCATTTTATTCTGTTTACCTTGGTCTTTGTGAATTCCTTCAGGATTTCCTTCCATCGCTTATTTCCTGAATTCCTTTGAATTTTTTGTCTGAAGGAATTCCTTCAGACAAAAATTTTGAAGGAATTATGCCTTTGTCTGCCTTAAACAAAATTTTGAAAGAATTTACTTTAACTACCTTCTTTGAAAATGACCCTTCTGAAGGGTATTTTTGTCAACCAAGTGCCCTCTACAAGGGCACTTGTCCTTTGAGAGGCTTCTTTGAATTTTTGCATTGAACTGAGCCGATGAACCAAGGCGATGAACTGAACTTTGACCCACTTGGTTAAACCAAAGCATTGAACCGCTTGGTTGACCCAAATGTTAAACTGCTTGGTTGGACCAAAATGGTTCAAGCAATGAACCCTTTGATTGAACCAAGTATTTGAACCAAATGAATGAAGGAAAGCATTGAACCAAGTGAGCAAACCAACTAAGTGAACCAAAGCATTGAACTGCTTGGTTGAACCAAACATTGAACCAAGCTTTGAACCAAAATGGTTCAAGTTGATGAAACAATTGAATGAACTGAAGCATTAAACCAAGCATTGGTTCAATGGTTCAAATGAAGCCTTTGAACTAAAGCACTGAACCATTTGATTAAACCAAAGTGATGAACTTTATCGATTAAACTTCACAGTTGTGTTGAGAGCTTTTGAACCTATTAAACCAAATGCATTAAACCTGCTACTGATGTTTGCCAATGGACATTTCTGATTGAACCAAGGCACTAAACCAATCCCAAAAATTACTAAGTGTTGGAAACTGATTATTTTGATTGAACTCGCCTATAGAATCCTTTAAACCAGTAGAAATGAACTTGCTTGCAGAGTTCATAGAAACCAAGTTCATAGTTTTCTTTAACCTTGAAAGAGTCTGTAGAAATCAACCTGTGAAGCCCTTTGAACTTGGCCTGTAGAGTTCGTAGATTTCTGAGAAGCTTGAAAAATGAGGAATTTGAATGCCTAGGACAAATTTTGAAAAGGGAAGATACAATTTTGGTCTAAAGGACCAAAATAGTTCAAATGTTGCCCTAAAAATGAGTGATATTTTTGGGGGACAACAAGGAATAAATCTCCAAGGATCTTACCCTCTCCAATCACTAGTTTTTCACCATAAAAAACACAATGGTTATATTATACTCAATACACCCCATTCTTAATTTTTTGAATAGGAACCCAATATAGCCTAAAAATCCTAGGTTTAAAAAAAAATAGTTTTCATTCACATTTGTATGTGCACCTAGTGAAGCTCAAAACTTTAAAAAGTTTTTGTTCTACACATATATGATTTTTGATATGTGTTGATCATGTATAAATGAAATTGGCATTCTCTAATTATCCAAATTTTTACTAAATTATTTATTCAAACTAGAATATTAATGGTCTTCAGGTGTTTTGATTATAAATAGGTTTTCTACATATGTGCATGAAATACAAAACTAAAATCCTAAATTTTAGACTTTGCATTTTTTTCACTTTGTAAATTATGCATTTCATGTATTTTATTACTTTGGAACTTTTGTTTGGAAACTTTGCCTTTAGAAACTTTTTTTCATAACTTTTGTCTTTGAAATATTTTTTCTTCACAAATTTTGTTGTCATAAATTGTATTCGAATGATTTGGTTGTTAGAGTTTTTGATTAGAATGTGTGTTCTTTAGATTTTATTTTTAGAATTTGAGTGCATTGCAACATTTATCACCAATAAAATTTAACATCTCCAAACTTCCATGTGTTCATAATTTTTCTCATGTGCATATTTTTGCCTTCACATATTTTAAAATCCAAAACTTTAGTTTATGACTAATGTTCATTAGAATATATGTGTTTCAGATAAAATTGAATTATATTATTTGAAAGGAAGAGAAAATAACTCAAGAAGGGTATGGTATAAAAACTTGCTATGTTATGTGCACATTAATTCAAATGGTTGTAGATACTCTTTGGCTTAGGAGGAATGCCTTGTAGATTAAAAAACACTCCAAGAAATGGTTTGATTAGTTAGATAGTAGGGTATATTGCCAAGCCAACTAGATCTAAGAAGCACGAGCTTCCTTCGATGCTATCAATCCACACTTTTAAAAAATCAAGTTCTGAAAGATAAAGTAATTGCATATATCATAAAAGATACTAAAATGAAATACAAGTGATTGATAAATGAATAAGTGAATCTAACTAATTATAACAATAAAAAATTGATAATAATATCAAATAAATTAGGTATGATCTAAAAAATAGGGTAGGGTTATATGGTTAGGTAGAAGGTCTGATATTGGGATTTGGTTGAGGTTTGGTCAGTGAAAATAACTTGTTTATTTGTCTAATAGTGACCCTCAACGGTTAGGGTGACCAACAACAGTTAGTGTAATCATTGGTGGTTGGGGTAGACCATCAATGGTCAAGGTGACAATTGATGGATATTGTGGTTTTTAATTTAGTTCAAATAATTGGTTGGAGAGGTCACATAATGGATTTCTAAGAGATGGGTTTGGGTCAGGTTAATTATGAAATATAAATAAAGTAACTAATTTGCTAAAAATAGTTCCTTAGCTTACTAGTTATTGATCTAAAGAATGGTTAATGGTCTATTGGTGAATCTCAAAGCAATTTTGGTAGAGTAATGATGCTTAGCTATTGGTTAATGAGATGAAAAACTTTGAATATCTATCACACTTACTAGTTCACTGAAAGAACACCTACAAAAGGAAGTGTTGAAGTAAGAGGCTCTAACTCTAGATGAGGATGATTGGTTGATTCTATATTTGGATCCATTTCACCTTCTCTTCCTCTCTTTTTATAGGAATGAAGGAGAGGTAAAAAAATATGTTAACAAGAGGTTAAACAAGTAGTTCAAATTTAGATTTTACATGCATTGGATTGAACATAAATTATATGAACTAAATATATAAAAAAAAGTTGTAGTTAACTAGAATTTGATTATTCAAGCAGTGGAAACCTAACCATCAGTGGTCAAGCCTAATCATCAATGTTTAAGGTGAGCATCAGTGGTTAAGGGTTGAAATCTAAGTTTGGTCAAGGTGAGTCAGTTATCCAATTATCTAACCAGTTAACCTGACTTTGGTTTATGGTAAAAGGGTTAGGGGATGGTCCTTAAGGGGTCTCAAGGTAGTTTAAGGGTATTTTAACATCTAAAACCATTGTATGTATTTTTATAGTGTCTAGATTTTACCCCTTTTTGTTATGTAGTTTGTATCAATAAGTGGTAAAAAGAAAAAAAAATGGTCAAAGGTTTGGTTGCCTCGAGTATGGGAGTAGGTGTTCCCACTCAAAATGAGAATAAATAAGGTGAAACTAAATCAAGTGTGGCTTTGATAAGTGGTTAAGTTGGTGATGATTTTGTGGTTGATAGGTTGGGCATTAAAGCACAAACATATACACAAAGTGAAAATAAGTGCAATAGCTTGTATTATGCAATGACTAGGTTACCACAATAAAAATAAGGTAGGTATTAGAAGGGCAAGTGACAAGTGGAACACGTGATCATATGTGATGGTTAGTATACACTCGTAAACTCAAGATTCCTATACAAGGTTAGTGTTCTTGTCGGTATCCAAGGTAAGAAGTGCTCTCATGAAGATATAAATTGGTTAGGTGTATTCAAGGGAGTGTAAGTTCAAAATGTTCAACTTGGAAATTTAGTTGGTGTGGTGAAAGGACCAAGCTAAGGTCATTACAAAACATGAAATTGTTAGGATGAAATGGCTAGTAGTGAGGTAATAAGGTTGGTAGTCAAGGTTGGTGGAGAAGGTGAGCTATATTAGTGGGAACTTGGTTTCATTTTAGGTAAAGAGTAGTTTGAAAATTTATGGTATGGAGGCAAAAAACCCTATATTCTGACCATTGATTATCATGGCTAACTATCAATAGTTACCTCGACCATAAATAGTCAAGTGTTAGCCCTAAAAGGGTGGAGACAAAAGACCACTAGGGGTTATTTTTGCTCATTTTAACATATTAACCCTCGATGAATACTTTTTGGAATTTAGTGAGAAAAACATGGATGGCCTTGCTGAGTGTGGTTGAGTGAGGAGGATTATTGACCAAGGGTGGGCTGGAGATTGGACCTAATCAAGATGAAGTGTGGACAAGGGATAGTGAAAGCATAGGTAGATGTGGGACTTAGGGTCCCTCCTGGATGATGGTTGAGGAATGAGGTAGGTGTTGTTTTTGGAATTGTTAGGTTAGATGCAAAGTTTGTTGGATTTTATTTGTGTTTGTTAGATTGTTGAGTGTGGTTGACCTAGGTTTAGGTTTTTGAAAAGTTTGTTTATTTTTAAAGGTGAAATGGTAGTTTGGGTTTAAACTAAGAGGGGTAGGTAAGGGAGAGTAGATTAAAGAGTTGGTTATTTTGTGTGAGTTATGGTGGTCATTTAAGGGGTAGGGCTAAGTTTTAATCGCTAGTGGTTACTTTATAATGACTATCAATGGTTGTGTTTGACCATCACCAATCACTACTAACTATCAAAAATTGATTATTAACCATCATATGTCACCATATGATGAACATCAATGGTTTGATTATCTAACCACTAGTAGTCACCCTAACTATTGGTGGTCGACAAGAGTTTGGAGAAGTTTTTAAAAAAAAATTGAATGGTGAAAGTTTAGGGTTTAGGTAATGTAATTTGTCAATGTTTGGGGAAAGTTAATGTTGTAGTTTTGGTAGGTAATATTTTAAGATTAGGCTAGGTGTTTTTAGGTAAAAATGTTGAGTAGTGAGGTTTTAAATAATATAGGTTAAGGTTTTTGTGTTGTAGATAAGTCATAAGTATAGGTCATAGTAGGCAGATGTTTTGAGTTGAAGAGATTAGCACAAGTGGTAGGTGTAGGGAGTCAAGTTCATAGGCAAAAATAGTATAGTAAACTAAGTTTGTTTGCTATAAAAATGTGCAAGCATGGGAGAGGATTTAGATGAGGGATAGAGTACCCTAGATTTTTTATGAGATTCATCAAGGTATGACTATTGATGACTAGGCACATGTAGAGGGTGTGAGCCTCAGTGGTATGATTCATTACCAATATGTACCTCAAGATGTGGTGATGTTAGTGTCATTCATCAATAAATGGGATCTTTCCACTAATACTTTATTAATACTTATAGGGGAGATGACCATCTTGACTGGGGACATCCATAGGATCATGTGACTACTTGTACAAGGAGAAATGATCTACCACATTGAGAGGGAGGAGTAAGATGAGCTTATGGAGATATTATACAGAGATGACATAGATTTTTTGAGGTGGTACTTTAGAGGTTTTCATTACACACTATTCTACTAGAGGTACACAGATGCAAGGAGGCTTTTCACCTTAATGATGATAGTGATGATGTGTTATACATTGCCTACTTCTAGCAATGGGAGGTTTCCTTATTTATTATTGGAGATATTTTTGGGGTGGACAAGTTCCTGTTGACCATTTTTGGTCCAATAGGCCAAAAATTGGTCCCCTTCTTCCCCTGATGTTCTAGGCCAATTCATTTTTTGATTTTGCACAAGTCTAGAAATTTCTACAGATTTTACAGGTGAAGTTTCTACGAATTCTGCAAAGACAATTTTTCTACAAACTCTATAGGTGTAGCCTTTTGGCAGATGAAGAACCAATTCAGAGAGTGTAAGGTTTTACAAAGCTTCTTCAGACTCTTGTCTGAAGAAACTCATAAGGAAAGAGAGCTAACATGGTTTAAAGACACTTTTCCTTAAGGTTGGAAGAGTGCTTTAATGACATAATATTTCCAAGAGTTAGCACCTTTGAACCATTGAACCGTTGAACCATTGAACCAATTCAATGCCTTGGTTCAATGTGTTGGTTCAACATTTTTGGTTCAATTGACAAGTTCATCACTTCATTTCAATGCCTTGGTTCAATCAGCAAGTTCATCGCTTTAGTTCAAAGCCTTGGTTCGATCAACAAGTTCATCACTTTGGTTCAATCGAATGATTCATTGGCTTGGTTCAATGTGTTGGTTCAATGCCTTAGTTCAATATTTAAATTCAATTAGATGGTTCAATCACTTGGTTCACTTAGTTAGTTCATCAGCTTGGTTTAATGCATTGGTTCAACATTTTTGGTTCAATATTAAAGTTCATCAGCAAAGTTCAACACAAAGTCCATCGGCAGGTTCAATCAAATGGTTCGATGCCTTGGTTCAATAATTATTTTAACCATTGAACTAGTTCAATGGTTGGTTCAAAGGAGTGGTTCAATGCAAAAGGTTCAAGCCTCTCAAAGGGCAAGTGCCCTTGTGGAGGGCAATTCTGAGTTCAAAAGCCCTTGCGGAGGGCAGGGAGCACTTCAAAGGCAGCCAAAGGATTTCAAGGAACACGCAGAAAGTCTTAAGGCTTTGAATTCTTTTAGACTTTTGTCTGAAGGAATTCCTTTGGAAAAAAACTTTGAAGGAATTCAGAGGAAGGCCGTGGGCTCAAAAGGACCTAGGGAAATCAAAGCGGCCAATTCTCACAGACTTTTTGTTCGCGGGAGAAAAGCCTATAGAAAAGGTCAAAGAAACAAAGGCCACCAAAGGGTAGGTGCCCTTATAGGTGGCTCTCAGGTAGCCAAATGAATGGTATCTCTCCAGAGCCGAAGGGACACTTCCCCTTTGGGAGGGTCTGAAACAAAGGATGAGTCAAAGGGAAAGGCCCGAAGGAATTTTCCAAGGATGGTGACATCCCAGAAGCCGTCAACTTTAAGAAGATAGATTAGCCATTGTTTTTCAAATGATGATAGGTACATGGATGTCAAATTTAAGATGGTGAAATAGCCATTTGCCTTTAAATTACCTGAGTGCCAACTAGAAAATATCCCAAGGAATGCAGCGACCCACTAAAAGATAGCCCCGAGGGCCGAAAGATCTAGAAGGAGACAAAGCAAGAAGAAGACAAAGACCCCAGAGAACAAAAGAGAGAAAAGTGCCAAGTGTAGGAATAGGTAGATAGTCCAAGTGGCAAAAGGAGGTGCCAATTCAAGAAGTTACTCTAGTAGGTGATATAGTGTCTATGAATTGATCATTAGGAGGTGAAAATGGCTAATGGTGCGACCCATTTTTCTTTATTTTGCATTAATGAGCAGACAAGCTACATAATTGCCTTGAAGGAGTGGTCTTGCAAGAAGACAAATGGCGTGGCTCATAATTTCTCATATGATGTTCAAGTGGCTTACTCTTCCCAATGATTAGAGTGCACATAGGTAATTTGTAAAAAGGGCACCAAAGGGCCTCTTTCCTTCCTTTATATATTTTAGACTTGTCATTTGGAAAAGGATCTTTCACATTTGTAAGGTGAAGCCCTGGCAAATTTTCACCTGAAATCAATAAATGCATTTTTACCTCTATTCTAGTTATATATCTCTATGTGTGTCTGAGTGTTAGCTTGGTGTTTAGTCATTGCTTCTTAATGCTTCCATAGGGTTAACACCAATGCACCTAGTGTCTATAAGGTGCCATTCCTGTAGGTGACAAGGAGAGTTGTACCTAAAATCGTAGAGATAGAAAGAAGCTACTATATAGCATACCCTTTCCACAACACCTATAGTGAGTCCCTATTTTCTATGTATTCCATTAAAGCCTCCTTATTAAGCTTCCTACAGCCTGGTCCTTCTACCAGTTTGAAGTGTATGTATGTGTTTGTATGGTTCAGAGTGTGAGTGTGAGTAGGTCGAATCATTTGGTGCATCACCTCTTTTAGAGTAGTTTTATTTTTCTGTAATCCTTCTCCCTTTTCACCACCCCCCATTATATATCTATATACATGTATTACCACTTATTGGAACAACTCAGATGCATCAAAGGGAGATAGCCCTTACCTAGAGACTCTCCCCTCTAGCTTCACCAATCCCATAGGTGAGAGGGGAGTTTCCATTATTGCATGTGGAAGGCAAGAGCTCAGCCTCCTGCCCTGGGTGCAATCCACTACATCAATAGTTCCTATGAGTACCTATGTTATTAGTTTAAATTTATCAAGAGATATGGGGATTTCATGCTCATTGGAGATATGGGATCATTTTTATCTTCATTATTCATTGTTGGGCCTATGAGCACATCCAAGTGCTAAAATTGATGGGGTTGCCATGGGAGGGTTATGCTTAAATGGGTTTTTGAGTTAGATATATATGATGGAGAAGTGATTATTCTCTCTTAGGATCAGGAGGAGGGTCACATGACATTGACTGGTTTAGAGGCTGGCTAGATGCTTTAGTTGTTAGAGATGTGATTTGGAGACTCTATGTTAGGTTTCTAAGGTGGGCACATTATAGGAGACATACCCTATCCCTCTAGATCTATAGATGGATATATGATAGATGAGATGATGAGATAGAGTTGATACCATTTGATAGGGTACAATAATATTTTGGCTTAGTGTAGGGTATTCTTGAGGTATAGGAAGGAGGATGTAGAGTTTTCACTACCCACTCCATAGCCATTTCATGATTTCACTGACCACAAGGAGCTATCAGTGAGGATAGAGATAGATGATGTAAGTTTCTTATATGGATATTTGGTATGGCACCAAGCACTCTATGCCACAACTGATATTAGTCCTAAGGATGGGGTCAGTAGGATATGGATGTTGATGTCAGAGGAGATGGGTAGTAGGTTTAGATGTTAGGGGTTTCTCTAGATGTACAAGTAGTGATGGTTGAGAGGGAGTAAGCACAAATGACCTTAGACATAATACAAGCATACTTAGCAATGGCACAAGTATCAATGGTAATAGTTTAGGGTTATTTGGCCATTATTATAGGTGAGAAAGATCAAGCTAGATCTCAGATAGCCTTAGTGATGCAGGAGAGAGATTCTCTTTGACAAACAAGAGGTGGAGTACTAGTAGTGGTGGTACCAATAGGGACTATCCCTATGTAAAAATACATAGTGACTATGGAAGAGCTATAGTATTATGAGCCCTTAGTCTTTAGGTATTATCCAGATGAGCCCTGATGGGGTGAGTATATGGTTGGGATTATAGGTGGTGTTAATGGGCCACATCTACAAGTGGCTAGGTAGGTATATGAGGACAAGATCTAAGGGTAACTGGTATAATAGGAGGCATTGGTACCTCAAGAGGCATTGGTACCTTAGGTTCTTATTTTGTTAATGAGAAATAATACTTATAATGTATATGATTTTTGATACTAGCCTAGGAGCCAATGCAGTGAGATGTATATTTTGAGAGAGATATGTTTATTTATTATATACATAATGATGATTATGTTATTATATAATCATTATTTATAGATATGATATTTATATGTGGATTGCGGTTCATGGTTATGATGTTCATGTTGATTATTTTTATGATGGCTATGCTCATGATGATTTGAATGTGGACTCACCTAGCTATGCATGTGATGATATATTTATTTATTCATTTTTATGATGATGTTTGATATGGATTGATGTTATGATGTGATTATGATAATAATGTGATGTTTTTTTATGATTGTGATCATGTTGGTGACACTTATGATTATGGTTTATATTGTATGGATGTGATCATTTAATTTCATGTGATGATATGATGATGTTTTGGATATTGATATGGTTATGGTTACTAGTTATGCTTAGGTGGACAAGATTATGTTGTGATTATTTTTATGGTTTATGGATGACTCTAATGAATGTGATTATTATGTTCATGATTAATTTTAATGAGTATATGCTTCCCCATTTAGATGTAGACATGTAGTGAATATGGTTTATTGTGATTATGACCATGGATAATTTATGTTATGATGTTGATAAGATGTTATCATTTATGGGTTTTGATGATGATGTTATGTGATGTGGTTTGTTTATGGTCATTTTGTTGAAATTAAATTGAATCACATAAGGTAAGTTAAATTAAAAAACCATATGTGAGAAAGAGAAGATAATCAAGAGACAAATGTATAAGTGAATATATCAACTAGTATGAGAGAAAAAAAGGAGGCATAATTCTTCTTCTTTAGCACAAACTAAAACAAACCAAGGTTGAATTGGCTTAAAGAACATAATCCCTTTGATTCTTTGTATTAACATTAATTATTTGGTTAAAAATATGTATTAATCACATTATTTTAAGTGAGCTCAAAAATACATTGATTTATAGTGTATGAAGAGGAGGGAAATGAAAATGGAACCTTCTTGGGAGACTATCTTACCTCTTCTCTAGGTCACCAAAGAGCCAGTATAAACAAGTCCATATAATATAAGGTGTAGACTAATTGATGTGGGAAGTCTACCTATGAAATCTAATTATGGCTTCTAAATTATGTTTGTAGTTTCAAATTTTGTTAATGGGTCTTTTGATCTTTTGTTGTTGTTTGGATAGGTTGGGCAAGCTGATCAATGTGGGAAGCTTCCAAAAAAATAATATTCTTTTGTAAATGCTTTACTCAGTCATCCTTCAAGGGAGTGGTTTAAGTTTTGTGTGATTTAGTTAAGGCTTTTGATAGCTATCATTCAAGGGAGCACTATATTTTATATTGAGAAATTTCAATATGTTTTGGTAGCTACCCTTCAAGGGAGCAATCTATGAATGCTAGAGAGTGAACCATGTGGGTTCTTTTGATTTTATTTTGATGTTTTATTTTGATGTCATGGACTTGCTTATATAGGCTTAAAGGGTCACCTTTTAGGAAGGCCAAAATAAAAAAACAAGAAAGTTGATTAGGTGTAAAAAAGGTTTAGGTGATAATGATCATGGGAATCTATCCTAAGAAAGGGGGGAAAAGTACCATGAGAATCATGCCATGGGTAGAGCTGTGGCACCCATTATTAAAATTTGGGATATGATTGTGACTAATAATCACATGATTTAGTTCTAATTAGTTGCCCCTAAAATAAGGAGATGAATGTGGTTTGAAAGCAAGGGATGAGATTATGTTAGACAAAAGGTGAGTTTGATCCTTTTTAATAGAAGAAAGGATGCATATTCAAAAAATTGAGGGGTTTAGGTTCTGGGTTTCCCTCCAGAGAGGATAATCAATAAGCTCATGATCCATACTGGTGCATTATGATATAAGTTCCAAGCTAATTGAAAGTAAACCTGCCTCACTTTATTTTTTCCATATTGGTGACATGCATATTTTCCTTTAAGATAAGGTCTCTAATATTGAATTCTTGTATTTTAAGGTGCTTGTTAGAAGCATGTTTGATTCATTATTGATAAATGCAAAGATGGGTGAGTGATTATAAATGATGCTCATCAAGTAGCTTAAGTTGGGCTATATGTTCTTATTGATAATCACTCTCAGATATGAGATCTAATAGGGATATGCAAAGAGAGGGAATTTAGACTTTGAGAGGCAAGACAACCTTTGATCCAAAACTAGATTAAAAAGGTTGGAACTTGTAGGTGTTCAAATTTTATTATGATAGGCCCATAAGGCAAAGGGGATGTGAAAATGCCAATCCTGACTAGATACATTAACCATTTTAGTTAGCATGTTGTTGAGATTTTTGTTAGAGGCTTATACCTATCCATTTGCTTGAGGATGATAGGGCAATGAGAAAATTAACTTGATACTAAATTAATCATAAAGACCTTGGACTTGTTTTTTTTGAAAGATTTGCCATTATCAATGATAATTATATGAGTAACATCAAAATGATAGATGATGTGATGGTTGATAAAGTCGATAATATTTTTATCTTTTGTTGAGATAGGAGGAATAACTTCTACCTATTTGGTGAAATATTTGATCACAGTGATGATAGAATGGTGTCATTATGAATAATGTGGGTTAAGTTCACCAATAAAGTCTAGACCCCATTATGAAAAGGGCTATAAATATGTGGATATGCAAAGACTATTTATAGGTATGTGATGAAAATTAGCATGTTATTGGCACTTAACACACTTTGTCACATAATCCTATAAATATTGGTTAAGGGCAAGCCAACAATAGCCAAGATGAAGGATGTATTTAGTAATGGTGAGGCCACTAAAGTGTCCCCCACATATCCCATCACACAATTCCCTGATAACATGAGAGGCTTCATGACTACGTAGGTAGTAGAAAAGGAGACCATCAAAGTTGTGTTTATAAATAGTTCCCCCAAGTATGGTATAACATGAGATAATCTTGATAAATGATCATTAAGCATTTCTATAGGGATTGGAAGAAATGATGGCAAGGTCAAGATAGTTGAAGGTCTATTGATACCAAAGGTCAGGTTGGGTCTCCTCCACATTAAAGATAGTGGTAAAGTCTAACTTGACATAAGAGGGATAGGTAATTTGATGGTTACTAAAAAATAGCTTAGAGTCAGAGGGTGAATATGGGATTTGAGAAGTGAGGAAAGCTATCATGTCAGTAAACTTGTTCATAGATCATGGGTTAGTTTAGATACGGTTGTGTTTAAATGATGCTAAGATGTTAGATAATTATTTGTACTATTGTAAACATCATTATTACACTATTAAGAACCATTTATTTGATTGAACACAATTTGGGAGTCACCAAATATGTTGATTAATGCTAGTCAACATCTTTGTGGTCACCTGTAAGGTCAAATAGCTAGTCAATGCTTGGTAGAGGAAAGCCATCCTTTGGGAAAGCAAGGTTGAGGTCATGAAAGTCCACAAAAATACAAAGTCCCCCTTTAGCTTTGGTGATAGGTATAATGTTGGAAACCCTTTGGGAATAATCAATAGATTGAATGAAATTGACAGATAGGAGATGTTAAATCTCTTCCTTGATGAGAAGGGCTATGTGAGGGTGAATTCATTAAAGTTTTTACCTAATGGGCTTGGCATCATGGTTGGTAACTATGTTATGGGTAGTGATGGAGGGGTTGATTCATATAATGTTGTTATAAATACCAAGTAAATGCTATGTTGCAGTCTTACAAGAAGGAGGGGAAGTCGTGAAGCTCTTTGGAATTTAGCGATTAGCCAATTTTGATAATGTGTAGGCTATCTAGAGTGCCCAAGTTAATATCCCTAGTGGATTCATTTATCATGGTTGAATTCTTAAGAGGAAGAGATTTTTGGATAGAAGAATATGGTGTACCAAGATAGGTGAGAATGGAATCAGCATCCTAACATTGAATGGTATTAATGGTAGGATAATCATCTCCTATCATCTCATGGTGGGTTAGAGGAATGGTTACGATCACCCCATATATTTTATAAGTTAGGGGTCTGAGGCTAATCATGTTGATGAAATGTTTTTTAGGGGGGATGATATCATAATCCTTAGTTGTCGATGATGGAGTTGATGGTGAGGATGGGATTTCCTTGTCAATGATGGTAATGGGAGGAGGGTTGGTTTGTTGTTTAGGTGGCATGAAATTGAGGCCATGATTTTATGAGTTTTTTGGGTTTTGATTGCAATAAACTCATGCATCCCATGTTTTTATTAACCTAGACCAAATCCATTCCAAGAACACCTATAGAGGTATGTTTTGGCAAAATCTAGTTTCTCTAGCTAAGAGAAACTAGAGGTAGATGATTGAGGTGAAAAAGATGTGGTAGAAGTGTCAAGGGGTTTATCGAGTCCCCCATAGATAAAATTAGTTTGATAAGTTGAGGGTCTGAAAAGAATAATGTTTTTAATAGTGGGGTCATAACTGGGTTGTTGTTTGAGATTCCTATACTCATGAGGAGTAGGGAAGGTGTCTAGCATAAAAAAGAAATACTCCCCAATGAAAGATGTTGGAAGGTTGATTCCAAAGGATTAATTATAGGGATTTGGGTGGAAGGGATGAAAGAAGTAGTGGATGTTTCATTAGGAGATTAGTATGGTGTTTTGCATTTGATTGATGAAGGCTTGTTAGATGTGGGAAAGAGAATGTCATTGGGTCATTATGTCAGATTGAATGATGTGAAATGGATTGGGTCAAATTATATGGTGATAATTTGAATTCATGCTCACATTTGATGCACTAGTATAAGGTAGATGGCACACAACCCATGAAATAAATCTAGGGGCATCCTAGCAAGACATTGTACTAGAACTCTCTTTCCACTACATGGAAGAGTTCATGAAGTGTACGGGGTCCTAGGTGAATGTGAAGGACAATAGTCCCTAAAGTCATGGCCATGGTATTTTTTAATGATTAAATCATCAATGAGGTTTCTAACATAATAATACTAGGTAATTTGAGTTAGTTATATGCATGAGAGGAGATAATGTTGATACTAGATCCCCCATTAATTATAACCATATTTATGTGCATATGGTTGATATAGGTAGTAATGAATAGAGGAGGTTATAGATCACTTCATTGGATAGAGGGTATTTATAAATCCTTGAAGGTAATAATTTAGAAATGTAAAGAGATCTAACAATGCCTTCTAAAAGTTGAGGATCTTCTAGTTAGACCTATATGGATTGTAAAGCTTCTATCATTACTTATTGGTGATTGGGTGAGGTATTGATTAGTTCATAAAAACTCATCTTTATTTGTGTTTAGTGAAGTTATTTCAGAATTACTCATTGGATTGATTTAGAAGGATTGGAGTGAGATGGTCCCAAGATGGACACTTTGGGTTTGGTTAGAAGTAAAGGTGATTAGTGTTGGCTAGGTGGTTGGGTGGTGTAATAGGGATATGTCCATGGAATAGACACCTTGGCTTTTCCCTTATACTTTTGTTGGGCTTGTGAGCATGTGACCACATGGATGGTATGGATAGGCGGAGGGGTCAGGCTAGATGATTATGTCAGTTCCTCTTCACTCTGAGGTGAGAGTAGAGGAGTAGGTAGGTGTTGGTTAATGGCTATTGGTTCTTAAATCAATATTGCGTTCATAAGAGGTTCATCTGATAATAATTCATCCTCATCATATAATTGATGGGTTATCAATTAGAGAGCTTTTTAGTTCTCTATGTCATGCCCATGCATCCTATGGTATGAACATACTAATTTGTCACTATACCAAGATGGTTTAGTACTATGTGCATCAAAAGGTCAGATAGGTGGCAAGATTAATCAAGATCATTACAATAGCCTATGTAGGATGGTTGATTAAGACTCAGTCAATGGTGGAAAAGGCATGGGGGCCTTAGTTTTGGGAGTTGAGGTGGAATCCCTTTTAGGAGTGGATTTGGTGGTAGAGGTTTTGGGTAAATGAGCATATTTGGGGGGCATTTATGATTTCAGTAGAGAGGTTGATAGTTTAGGGTTAGAAGGTTTTGGGGTAGATGTTTGAGATATAAAAGGTATGTCTAGAGACAATTGGGAGATAGGAGGTATGTTCATGGGTGGCTCAATGAAAATAGGCATGGATGAAATTAGGAGTGATGGTGTAACCAAAAGTGGCGGTTGGGTTTTTATTGGGATGGTTGGTTTCCCAATCAAAGTAGAGGGATGGGGCCCCAAAATAGAGGGGAAAGTGGAAAGGGGAAGTAGAGTTTTGGTTTTTTGGTTTTTAGGTGGTTTTACCTTCGTGGTTGGCTTAGCTTGGGGTTTATTTGATAGGTTTAGTGGGATTTAATCCAACTTTACTGATGGGTGAGTAATGTTATGAGTAGGAAATATGCCAAAGTTCTTTATTGGTTTGGTTAGCATGGTAAAAGGTGATTTAATGACTTTGGGTGAGTTTGACTTTGATGGTGCTTCATTAATTTGGTGGGTATATGTGTCTAAAGGTTGGGTTGTGGTGATAGTGGATTTGGTAGTGGAAAGGGTAGCTTGTTTTGATAAATAAGGCTCCTACTTGGTTTTATATGGGAGTCAAAGCTATTGCCAAAAGTTTGCCAAGTCTAGGTTAGGATTAGATATGAATTCTAAGTTTCTAACTAGTCTAAAGAAGGGTTTTTAGATTGGTTTGAATCCCCTAATAGTGAATTCAAAAGATAGACCTAGGGGTCAAGTGGGATGAATGATTACCTCATCCTTTTCCTGATCAAGAGGTTCCAATATCTAGGAAGGTAACTCCTTAGTTGGAGGTGTAGGAAACATGGTTTCTTCCTTAGGAATGACTACTAAAGGAAGAGTGGATTGTTGTATGATTTAGGAAAATGATAAAGTGGGAAGGGTTTCCTTCTCTAATGTGCATACCAAAGGAGAGGTTGGTGACTCCACTACCTTAATAAGTGGATTATGGGAAGAGGTGATTTGGTCAATAATTTCCTTAGCAATGAGTTCACCTAGAACCATATTGATAGTATGGGCATCATGGGTATGAGAGGATTCTACTTTGTTTTTGTTGTTAGCAAAAGGAACATGGTTGGGAAATGATTATTTGAAGATTTCAAGTTATTGGTTTAGGGTTGCATTAGGTTTATCCAACACAAGTTCCCCCTTGTTAATGAGATTTTTGACAACATTCTTGAAGGTATTACACATACTAACATTATGTCTAATAACCTGGTGAAAGGCACACAATTCATTCTCTTTGTACCAACTAGGCATGGGATGAGAGGAATCAAATTGCTTTGGAGGTTTGATTGGGGTAAGTTATCTAATATTGGCCTTTAACAATTTATCTAAGATCAAAATGTATGATTCCCTAAATGGAGTAAATTGTTTCTAGGTGTTATGGTTTGGGTTCTTGATATTTTGATTAGAGTTAGATTAGTTAATAATGGGTGGAGAGGCAATCTTAAGGACAACTGCATTCATGGTTCCTTTGTTCTTAGAATTAGTGTTGGTTTGATTGTTAGGTTTAATGAGGAAATCTCATTTTATTTGAAGGTAGATTTCTTTTTTCTCAATTTTAACTTCCCCTTATCAATGGATCTATTCTCTAGTTTTCATGCCATGGTGAAAGCTTCATCAAAGGTCCTAAAGCTTTGAACTCATAAGGTAGAGGAGATGTTTTTGGTGCAGGCCCAAAAAAAGAGTTAAATCAACTCAGGTTGGGATAGAGAGAAGGAAAGTTGGTTTATCAGGCTTCTCCAGTGGGCCACAAAGTTAGTAATGGATTCATCATCAAATTTATAAATGGAGTAGAGATCAGTGATGGAGCCTTTTTTAGATATTTTTATTGAAAAGTGATCTAAGAAAATCTAAGCTAGTTGGGTAAAATAAAAGAGGGAGTGCTTTTTAATAACATTGTACCAATCTAGTGTTAGACCTAATAGAGACATGGGGAAGGTATGAAGGAGGAGAGAATCATTGTAGTTAATCATATAACATGAATGCCTAAATGCTTTTAGGTTCTATTGAGGGTCCTCACTGCTATAAAACTTTTAGAACTTTAGAAGTTCTTATTAAGGAGTATATGGTCAAATGGGGATGTATAGGTGAATTGGTTCATTATATATTTGGTCATATGATAAAATATTATGAGATCAAAAAATAAATGATTTTAAAGTACTCATTTTATCCATTAACATTTTGATAAGGTCAGTTTGGGGTTATGAACCCCCATAGTTATAAGGTAGATTGTGTTGGGTTTGGGTAGGTGTAACATATGTATAGTTGGTAGGGGGTTGAGATGTTCCCACACATTGGTATGTGGACATGGGTGGTTGGGATGATGCCACATATGGATATGTGGAGATAGGTGGTTGGGTGGAAGGTAGAGGTACATACCCTTGTGGGTTAGGAATGTAACTCAAGTTTGGCATGATGGGCATGTTTTGAGAGATTAACACAAGTTGGGTAGGAGGTATGGTTGGGTTAGTAGATAGAGGGTAGGTGGTGACGTGGTATTGATGGGTGGAAGGGTAAATGGTATGGGAACCACCAAGGTATAAAATGGAGTGGAAGTAGATAGGTTAGACATGGGAAGAATGGTGGTGGTACTAGTAAAAGGTAATCTTAAGGAAAGGGAAGTTTTAGAGCCTAAATTTTGGGTTGTTTCTATACTAGGAGGGTTATTAGTTGGGGGAAAATGTGACTTAGTGTTTCTTGGTTGATCAGGTTGGTTTTGGATAGTGGTATCGATAGGATTATGGGTAGAAGATGATTCTTAGGTGACTATAGGTTGAGTGGAGATGGTGGAAACAAAAGTGTCACCCATAAGGTGGGATGGCATGTTTTAGGGTGGGTCAATAGGTATAACTAAATCTAGGATATAGTGAGATATGGTGTTAAGGTAATGTTGGAGGGATATGGGGTTGTTATCCAGAAAGGTGAAGAAGTTTGAATCGCCCTAGAAAATTGTCTAAGGGATGGTAGGACTCTTAGAAGGATGAGGAAAACTCTCTACATTCAAGATGTACTCCATGGATGAGGGAGAAGAGGAAGATGGATGATTAGGAAGTGGGTCCTTGTTGGATTGGTTTTTTAGTTGTTGTCGAGTTAAAACCATGTAGATGAGGAAAGGAGGAAAATAAAAAACAATCTCACAACTTGAACAAAGAGAAGACAAGAAAAAGTCAAGGAAATAAAACACACACTAAATCACCTTAAATCCTAAGGTTTTTTTAATTTTTTCTTGTGGCTTACTCCTTAAGCTTTAATAACTATGTGACTGAATTTGGCTTGTAGAGTGGGTATTAGAAAAGAAGTATATGTTTGGTTTCAAGTTGTGTTTAGGCTCTCAAAGGGATTTTTATTAGAAATTAGTAAATGGCTTGATATCGGGGCCTACCCCCTCACTTCACACACTGCATTGATAAGGGTCTCAGGAGATTATCCAAGATATATTGATTTTCAATGATTATACTCAACTAGAGAGCTGAGTTGGTTCTCCCCTTGGTGATGAAATCCAAGTAGGATGGTTAGGAAAGATGAACACTAGGTAATGAAATCCTAGTCAAGCCTTATGTTAATGTTTGATGTTTGATTAATCATGAGTGGTTTGGTCTTGTGTGTATGATAAAAGTGAAGCTATGGTTGAATTGCTTTGCTTTAATTAAGCTATGTGAACTAAAATAATAAAGAAAATAATGGATGCAGTCAATTTTAAGCCCAAAAATGAACTTTTTATTTTGTTGTATGAGCAAAAAACAAGAATAATAAGCACCTAGATGCAATTATGAACCCAAGAAAATATTCGAGGGTCCCATAGGGTGTGATAGAATGTTTTAGAGAAATTTCACTTATATTATTTGGAAAGAGGAGAAAAAAACTTGAGAAGGGTATGGTAGAAAAAACTGATAAGTTATGTAGTGTTGATTTAGACAGTTGTAGATACTCCTCTTTGGCTCAAGAGGAATTACTTGCAAATGAGAAATCACTCCAAGAAATGGTTTGATTAGTTAGATAGTAGGGTGGATTGCCTAGTAAGCTAGATCCAAGAATCATGAGCTTCTTTGGAGGCTATCAATCCACACTTTTAAACAATCAAGTTCTAAAAGATAAAGTACTTGCATATATCACAAAAGATACTAAAATGAAATACAAGAAGTGTTTGATAAATGAATAAGTGAATTTGACTAATTATAAAAATAAATAGATTGATATTAATGCCAAATAAATTAAGTATGATCCAAAAAATAGGGTAGGGTTCTATGGTCAGGTAGAAGGTCTAAGATTAGGATTTAGTTGAGGTTTAGTGGGTGAAAATATCTTACTATTTATTTATTTGATAGTGATCATCGATAGTTACGGTGATTGTCGGTGGTTAGGGTAACCTTCAATAGTTGGAGTATACTATCAGTGATCAAGGTGACCATTGACTAGTATTGTGATTTTTGATCTTGTTCAAGGAAGTAGTTGGTGAGGTCATAAAATGGAGTTCTAAGAGATAATTTTTTGTTGGGTTGATTTTGAAATAGAAATAAAGTGACTAATTTACTACAAATAGATACTTGGCTTTCTATTTGTTGATTTAAAGAAAATTTGAAGGGCATATTGGTAAAGCTCAGAGCAATTTTGATAGAGTAATGATGCTTAGGTATTGGTTGATGAGTGGCATCACTTTAGATCTCTATCATGTTTATTGGTTAGTTGGTTCTCTAGAAGAATACTTACAAAAGGAAGTGTTGATGCAAGAGGCTTTGGATCTAGATGTGGATGTTTGGTTGATTTTGGATCTAGATCCCTTTCACCTTCTCATCCTCTATTTTTATAAGAAGGAAAGAGAGGTGAAATAATATGTTAACAAGAGGTTCAACAAGTATTTCAAATTTAGCTTTCACATGAATTAGCTTGTAAATGAATTAGATGAGTTAAATATAAAAAATCAAGATTGAGTTTACTAGAGTTTGACTATTTAGGTAGTGGAAACCTGACCATCAATGATCAAGCCTAACCATCGATGGTTAGGGTGACCATCAGTAGTCAAGGGTGAAAAGATAAGTTTGGTCAAAGTGGGTTAGTGAGCCAATTGGCTAATCAACTAACCTAACTCTAGTTTGTGGTCAAAGGGTTGGGGGATGGTCCTTAGGGGGTCCCAAGGTGGTTTAGGGGTATTTCAACATCTAGAACTATTGTGTGTGTTTTTCTAGTGTTTATACTATGATTCTTGAAACTTTAGGATTTCATAAATTTTACACTTCACGTATTTTAACATTTGAAAATTTTGTAAAGTGTGACTTTTGGGTCTTCATAACTATTGTTTAAAACTTTTGTTTGGATTATTTTGTTTTCAAGTTTTGTTCTTTGCATCCTTTGTCTTTACATTTGATGTATTCAAGGTATCATGAGAATTATTTATTCCAGTCTCAACAAAATTTTATACGTCTAACTTTCGAAAGCACACCACATGGCACAACTAATTTTTCATGAAATTAAAGACAAGGTGACACATGTCCAAGAGTTCAATGTGAATTTTCTCTAAATGTATCAAAAGTATATATGGCATACTACCAAATTAAGTGGAAAATTTCAAATTAAATGAGTAAAACAAGCTTGGAGATGTTGGGAATTAATGGTGTATAAAATAGAATTAAAGTCTTATACTCAGAAGCTATATCAGATAATTTATAAGAGACATTGTGCCTATTGATTTATAATGAGATAGAGTAAATTTTCCCTCTAAAGAGAATTTGAAACCCTGGTTGTTTGCATTAATTAATTACAATAAGAGATCAACTATGTGAATTGAAGATGAGAGTTACATGTGCATATATATTAACAATGACAACATCATCTAAGGTGTTTATATGAGTATTACCATTGTCAAATCTATCTATTAAGGAATCCATAAAATAAATAGACATTATATTTGACTCAATGTTCAATGGTGAATTTGAAAATTGCATAGCTCTATGGGACATAATGGAGAATTTAGGGATGATAAAAACCTTATGGCCAAATAGAAATAACTAGTAGTGGACTTACTACCACTTAAGTTCCAATAACTATACTTTGTAGTAGCCAAGCCTAAAGTGATGCCCAACATCAACCTACTTTGGAAATTTTTATTTATAGGGAAGGTGAATGGAGACTTTTTACACCACTTTAACCATAAGATAGTTTTCACCTGCATCTTGGGGGATGTTTTCAAAATATACATGTGATTACCCATCGTAGATACCAAATTCAATGGACACAGAGAGGAATTATGGAATAAAACAAGCATAATTGAAAATACATTAAGGAAATGTATATCTCCTAGAGAGGTGGTCACCCTCAATGCCATAAAACTCATGCCAATAACTAGTTTTAAGATGGGAATATGCATTGGGATGGCCCTACTAAATATATTGTATGGTTTTAACATCATTCACTTCTTCTATATATAATGGGTTCTATTTTTAGACCTATTGATGACCTCAGAGTTCACTTTTACCCTGGGATAGATAATTAGCACTAGGATCTAGTAATAGATGTTCAAAAATGATAAAAGACCCATGAGAAGCCATTTATACATGATTCCATATCTATTAAATGTAGTCATTACCATCATTTAAATTCATTATGAAGCACTATGGAGTCTAGACCCAGATTACATTAAGAATTAGGTATGTTACTAATAAGCATTCTATATAGCTCATTATATCTCATATAAACTATCCATAAGTGTTTCCTCTTGGTTATATATTGCATTACATTTAATATTTAAGGTATCATCTAAGTAATAAATGAGTGCAATTATCCTTTATTTGTATGTGATACATTGTTGATTCTATATCTTGTTATTTGTGTCTAAATTGGATGAAATGAGTACTTTTTTGCATACAAAAATACATATCTATGATAGGATTTTTTTGAGAATTCATCAACATTTT
The DNA here is from genome assembly GCA_037957365.1 of Torreya grandis. Classification (NCBI taxonomy): domain Eukaryota; kingdom Viridiplantae; phylum Streptophyta; class Pinopsida; order Cupressales; family Taxaceae; genus Torreya; species Torreya grandis. The sequence goes on along the minus strand of JARHVA010004057.1, from coordinate 216,069 downwards.
TGGAAACTCTTTTTTGGTAATAGATTTGAGGACTCAACATAGAAAACAATGAGCTATGAAGATCCTTAATCGATCTTCAAAGATCTATATATGCAGCTTTAAAGATGCTCCATCAAGCTAAAAATACATTTTAAAAAAACTTCAAATACGTTCTGACAAAGCTCTGAATACCTATCTAGTTGTGCTCTAATGATTCTAAGTTGTACTCTATAAATTAATATAACAACTCCAAAGATATATACTATACTTATATATATATTCCCTTTTTAGATATCTTCTTTTAGATGATACTATTCATAGTAATAGTCTAAAATGAGTCAGATATAAATATATTTCTATTTTGTAAATTCAAACATAATATCTTTAGATATATGTTAGTTATACTTGGTATATTATTAATTGAGTTAGTTCCAATGCCTCTTATAAGCATGGGATCTTATTCTTAGATATTCTATTTAGAATGAGTGGTTTTTACTATTTAGATTGCTAGATTTTATATTCTAAGAATGCTCATTGAGATGTGCTTTCAGTACATGTATCTTTCTTATCCTAGAGTAATAAATATAAGAAAATTAGGAAACATTAAAGTGTAATTTTACATTAGAATTCGTAACATCTATATGTGTTCCTTTTGATAATGAATTATTTATAAAGTACAACATTTTATTCCACTAGTGAGTTAAATCTGATCCTATTTTGAGGAAGGAGCAAGGGCCCACTTCTCTCCAAAGATCAAGACAATTGGTAGTTCTAATTTATAATTTAAAAATGTATTTATTTTTATATAGGTATATCTCATTTTACTGCAAGTGTGATTTCCTTTTTAATGCAAAGTGTTATTTCCATTTCAATGCAAAGTGGGATTTCCCTTTTAATTCAAATCATGTTTGTTTTAATGCAAGTGTGTTTTCATTAAAATCAAAGTTTGTTTTAGTTCAATTCAAATGATTTTTATTTATGCAAAGTGTGTCTTTTATTTATCATAAGATTAAATTTAATAGGAAATTTTGTTGACTAAAGAAAATCATCTCCATATTCAACATCTATTGGGAAGCAATTTCGGTGACAATAAGAAATCATAATTTTCATATTTTGAAATACAACATTATCCTACCTAGCTGGGAAAGTTGAGTGAGGACACTATAGTGTCTTATGATAGATGTTAAAGTTATATATGTCGATGGTGTGAACCAAAGAATCCTTTTAACAAAAAATTTCATAAGGGATATTCAGTTAGTAAAACTTTCTAGATTTACCTTTTATGTAACATAAGATTAGAATCTTATTATTGAAATTATGATTTAGACATCAAAAATAGAGTTAACACCCACCAAATAATGAACTATTAACTCAAATATCCAACATCTCTTTGCATATAGCCTTAGATAGTGGCCCTAGTAGAAAATGACACCAATCCATTGATTGTTTAAATAAAAGGTATAGTGACAACCTATCAATTACTTCTATGCATTCTTACACATATATTCATGCATGAGTAATATTGTTAGAATATTTGAGAATGTATATCCCCAAGTGAGGAAATAAATTCATGAATAACCCTTGAATCGAGTATCATAAAACATTAGGAATAAACTCTAGCCAAGGTAGGAGTATTTTCTATATTTGGACTATACTATAATCATGGTGTTAGAACATAAGGTTTCCCATTTATGTCTCCCAAAATATATCCCAAACAAATTGGTAGAGCAATAAATAGCTTATCAATTATGGTGGAGTTAGATGTAGATATGAAGAAGAAACATAAGGGTGTGTTCCATGGGTCTTCTCTAATGATTGGTTAAATGTGTTATAACAATAGAAATAATATTAGAGAAGATTTAAAAACTAGAGAATTTTACTCATTTGCTTCTTTTCCATATAAGGATTGTGATCCTCATTGGCTTATCCAAAAACATATCTCAAGCCTAGGCATCCCATACTAGAATGGACCATATGAACATGATTTTGTGTTCTTAAATGCAAAAGATGATGTTGAGGTGATAGAAATGGCATGAGTAGTTATGTTGATGGAAGATCATTTAAGATATATAATAAAGAAACCCTCCATCATAATTATAGAGGTGAATACTAGGATTCCACTCCCTAGTAGATGGGCAACCACATACTCCTAGATCTCTCAGCTTACTTAGTAACATGTGAACCAAGGAACATCTTCCCAACCACCACTCACTATGATCATAACTCTGAAGCAAGAGAAGGGTGTGGAAAAACCACCTATTATGTCAAGTTACTTACAATAAGGGCCTTCCCAAACTTTACCATAAATTGTAATTAAGGTTTTCAAGCAAGAGCAAGAGGTGGATGAAATGCCTATTTATATAACTTCTTTGGGAGGAGAATAAGAATCAATTTGCATTGATTATTCTAAATTTAATAATACAAGTCTTCTCATTTATTTCTTAGTTACTATACTATAAGTGTATATGTGCACATTTCACCATTTAGGAGACTCCTCCCTTGGATGGAAAGACAACAATCTATTACAAGAGGAAAGTAAGAGCCTCTAGGGTCCCTCTTCCATTAGCAGAGTCTCCTACTGGTTCAACTATGAAGGTGCCATTAAATGAGCCTGAGGATGAGGATGAAGAATTTAAAAGGGATAAAATCATAAGCCTTTATGGGATAAAAAGAAAAACACCAATGGAGGCTAAAATATTGGGTGAGGTCACCATTAATCCAAACACCATTGTTTCACTTCCTTTGGGTCCTATTATTTATTTAGTTCTAATGGTTCCTATAATACATGTTGCTTCCATGATTCCCATTTTTTATTTTAGTCTAATTAGTTTTATATTTCATGTTATTTTTAGTGTTTAGGTTATTTTTTATCTTCTATGGTTTCTACTTCCCATATTACTACTTTAGTTGTCATCACCCCTTTTTCTCCTAAGTTCAAAGAGGTTTATTTTAAGAAGATTGTGGGAGCCTTTGCAAGTTCTCAATTACATGTTTTATCTAATTAGTTGGGTTTTCTATTGCCTTCATCTATTAATACCTAAGATACTTCTGTTATCCCCTTTGAAAAAACTAAGAATAATAATCCTACCTTTATTTTTCATATAATGTCTTAGTTTAATGATGTGGATTAGCATAAGATCATCTTTCCATCATTACTAGACCTATTACAAGTAGAGGCATTAACACAGTCTTTAGGGGACATTTTGACAAAAACCACTACTGAGGACACTTATCTAGTTGACTCCTCTCAATTGGTAATCCCATAGTGGGTTGTAGACTTGGAGGCTTAAGCTTCAGAAAGAATCATTTTTACAATAATAGAGCTTCCTATTGTGGGATCCATGTTTGATAAATTTGTGGAAATTATCCAAATGGTTAGGAATAATAAATTAGAGCATGAATCTAATAAAGGCTTGGTTTTACAATAAATTCAAGATGTTTTCTCCTTGGAGACTCTCCATACAATGAGTAGTTTAAAGCTTATCTTCAAGAAAATACAAAAACTTTATTGGAACTTCTTGCAAGCACCGAACAAGCTAGGCAAGAGCTAAAGTAGGAATTAGAGTAAGTATGAGAGTAGTAGTAGATAGTACAAGTTCTTGGGTAAATTGATGATATTCAAAACAAATCTCTCATATTGTATAATATCTTAAACACTATCAATTCAATGAGAGATGAATTATCTCCTCATATTGTCAAAAATTCTAAATTGTTTAATTATTTAAAATAAGATGAGAAAAAGCTAAATTTACTTGTATTATACACCACTAATAAGTATTTTGTCCATTTGGATTTAATGACACCACTAGAAGTAGCCACATCACTCAATCTAGTGGTCATCAAGACATTACAAGTCCAAGACTGAGTATCAAGCATGCAAGCTTGATTTCAAAACTAGAAGAACATGAAAATAGGTCTTAGAAATTTTGGATGAGTTAATGTTATCCTAGGCCTGAGATTCCTTAGGTAAGTTAATAAGTAGGGACAATTTTGACCAACTAATCTGATAAGATTCTACCAATTTTAAGTAAATTCTTGAGGGGTGCACGCTAGAGGAGATTGAACAAGAATTAGGATTTTCTAGGAATAAAAGTACATAGGTATAAATATTTTAGGTGGAATTTAGATCCACCAAGACTAAGCATGTGTGTTTGTTTATGAAAGTCACCAAAGTACATAGGCCCTCTCTTTTGAATATGGATATAATTAGGTTGTAACATAGCATCATATACAAGCATTATCAATGACTAGAAGCAAATAAACAAGCTATGGTTGTATCATCTAGTTAAACTTCAACTTTAAGTATAGTCCCTCCAAAGACTACAAGTTTAACCATGCAGGCCCCAAAATCCAATAAAACTTAGTTTTCTTAGGCTATTTTCATATGTATTTTGCATGTAAATTATCAAATAGAACCAGAACATGTAATATTTGATTGAATAATCTTATAAACATGCACACATTTCATGGTTTTATAAGAATGAGTCTTATTTTAAAGACACAATTTTGATTAGTTTAAATATGCATGTAAAATTTGCATCAATTATAACTCTCATTCTAATTATGATTAGAATGTAATTTTATAGTTTTTCATGGATTTTGAGGATGAGGTAACCCCTACCCAAATCTATTTATATTATAATATTCTCATTTTCAAAGGAAAAGGAGGTTGATTGGAAATTTTATCAATATAGGAAGAAATATTTTTGATTATCATGCAATTGTGTTGATGTATTTCTCTTTCATTTATGTGTAATTAGTTATGTTTATTTTCTTGGTTGATTGATTTAGTAATTCAAAGTGTGCAAAAGCTATAGAGAATTCCTTCCTATTAATAGTGGTGTATATTAGTATAAGATGTGCAATAATTATTGGATGACTAAAAAATATCATTGATTTAATGAAATTAGGTTGACTGTTTCATTTCTCTGAGTGTTAATAAGTGTCTCCCATGATATAGTGTTCTAGGAGTGATAAATAACTACTTTGAATACCTCTTTGATTTGAGCTATAATATTCTAAATAAGGGTTTGCAATAATAACTCCAAATAGAAGAAAAATTTAGTTGAGATCTTAGAGTTTGCTATATCACCTTTTACTTTGACTCTTTTTTTGTGTTTGTATGTGTGTGAAAAATAACTACTAGCTTCAAGAATTAGTTTTAGATACTTATCTACAAAGAGACCAACCTAGAAGTAATCCCTCTTTAGATCATATAAAATTCTTTCCTACTCTACCTTTCCCCCTTTTTTGGATTTTTTTCATGTCTACCCAAAATAGAATAAAATCATTCTATCCAACTCAAGTAATATTTGGTTTTTTCTAGAGTTTAATCATTTATTTGTAATCGGTTAATAACTTGGATGCTCAATCTATTATTCCACCACCTAGTTATTTAAACCATACCTACAACTCATTCCCTAGAGTGGAGTTTATCTCTATTGAGATCCTAAAACATTATAGGTTACCTAATTAAATCTATGGTGTGTATAAAAACCATATCATTAGAGAAAAAGATGGTTCTAGAAGGAGGGCTTGAATCAGTATGTGCCCTTCCCTAGAAAAGTCATTCCCCTACATTTGGATTGCATTAGAGACACCCAAGAGAGTAACCAAGTCTAGATCCTAAACCATTATTTTGGTTTCACCTTTGTCAATCCATCAAAGGCCTATATCTATACCAATTATTCCCATAATACCTTGGGTTAGGACACCTTCTCTAGTAATAAACCCATAGCCCATTAATCATCCTATGGCTTATCCTTGGTTAGTCATATCTACTATTGCAGTCCTAGAAGATTGTATCATTTACCAAGGAATATAGAGAAGTACCCACCTTATTTTTTCCTTAAGGAGAAAGGATAGTAGATTATCATATCAAGTCTTTCAAATCTGATTTAAGGTTGATGAATATCACTAATGAATATGTTGCATGAAAGTTTTTCCTTTTCACATTGCAAGATGTTGCTTACAATTGGTTCCTTAATTTAAAAGAGAACTCAATTACATCATTAAACTCATGTTAAATTAATTTTCATTCCCAATTTGGATAGGTTACCAATCTGAGTGTGGTAAATCAACATTTCACCAGTATGAAGAGGGAGCCCAATAAGCCGATTCATGCTTTTAATGTGAGGTTTCATAAGATGTACACTTGGTTAAGTGCTACATATAAACCACTATAATTTATAGCACTGAAAATGTATAAGAATGCCATAGATAAAAATACTATAATATTTATGTGAAGAGCTACTACTATTAACACTCTAGCACAAGCTTATAAAGAAGTGATCAACATTGATAGGAAGCTAAATCCTCATATACGAGGCACTCCCAAGCTTAATGTTGGTTTTATAGATTTGAATCTAGTGCCTCATGTGAATCATATTATTTTAGCATTCAACTAGATTCAATTGTATGCACTACCTTCTATGATGAACATATAACAAATTAGAACTATGGCTTCTTGAATAACCATACACAAAATAATGGTCATTAGTAGAGTCAACATTCACTCCCATCCAATACCATGGTTTCTCAGGGTGTGGATTATACCAAAGCAGAATTGGATTAATACATAGGATGGTTTAAAAGCTAAGAAATTACTTCTTGGGAATGCAAAAGAAGATAGGTAATGCTACTAGTCCAAAAAATAATCAAAAATTTGTAGTTAAAAGATATAATAGGCCTTTTAATAAGCCTACAAATAATGAATAACAATAACAAGCCAATAAGTTGCTAGAGATGAACATAGTGAAGATAACTCTACACAATTGGTGTAAGGTTTATAACACATCATGACATGGTGAGATTTATATTGTTGAGTTATGTACAACATTTGAAATCTTCTAGAGAGAAATGGTGAGGCAAGATTTAATGAATAATCCACTAGAGTTCTTCCATGATACTAGTTCCTAAAACACAACCATGGTATTTGAAAATCATGACTTTCCTTTCCAAAACAAGAATGAAAATGTGTTAAGATCTTAATCTATGGCATACTCTTAATTTATAAATAAATTCCTAAATTAATTATTGTGTTAGGGTGACTTGTTAAGATGTAAGGGTGGCATGAATGTGTGTGACTCCCCCAATTAACTCTATATATATGGATGAGTGTGGCTCACTCCAATCATCATATTCATGAATTATATCTTATTTTAAGGATTTGAAGGTTGCCTCTTGAAGTGGCTTAAAAATATTCTTATATATTTTAGTTATCTTGTGATTTATTACTTGAATTCTAAATAAAGTTCATTAAAATTAATATCAAAGTAGTAATTTGGGAAACAAATTTATTTTTGATATATATATTAAACCAGAGTGAATTTTTTCACAATTTTTTTTCTAGATTTTGAAGATCACATAAGGAGTGTATAGTAAACATTTATAGACTAGAAGATCCATTTTGATGGAATTATTTCATTTTCACCATTTTCTATAAGATTGCTCCATAATCCACAATTTTTAGAAATTTTTAGATTTGTTTACATTCCTGGAAAGCTCAAAAATATATATATCTTAGGTTATTTCATTTTTTTTTTGAATTAAATATGAAATAATTATCAAATTGCTTTATCAAAGTCAGGTCAACAATGAAAATTAGGGTGAATATTGGAAAGGTTATTTATGGTAGGATTGTAGTCTAGGGGTAGGGGAAAAGGTGTTGAAAATCTAGGGAAAACTCTTGGAAAATGATATATAGAGTTAGAAGGTGGATATATGGTTATGGTATTTTATAAAACAAATCCTAAAGTGAGTTAGTTAGAGTATGATATGCAAGGTGTATAAACTAGTGTGCAAGGGTTGCAATTGGATATGATGAATAAAGTAGATCAAATCAATGAGTGATTGAATGATATCATAAAAAAACTTGGTAAAATATATGAATATTTTTCAACATCCTTAAAAAATACCACAAATCATTAATACTCAGGCCAATCAAGGTGGATCTTTGGGTCCAAATATTTCACAACCCAACCTAGGTGGATCTTTGATCCACTCCCAAACAAATCCAAATCTATTGCATGTAAGAAACATGAATTAAAAATTTGAAATGCATAAGTTTTATGGGAATGATCCCTTTACTTGGATCAACAAAATGGATAATTTTTTTATTTACATCAGATCTCATGTTGACAAAAGGTGGTTATGGAATCCTTGTATTTAGAGCTAGAGTAGTTTGTTTGGTATCGATGGCTTTGCACTCAGAAGAAAAAGAAGGGTTTTACTCTTACTTGGTCAATTTTCATTAATGAGATACAAATTCACTACCATTATAATGTAACAAAAAACTAATAAAACTAATTATCAAAGCTATGATAATCAGGTTCAGTCAAAGACTATATTCAACAATTTTAGAACTTATTTTTTAGGGTGGATGATATCTTAGATGAAAACATGAATGATATATTCTTGGGTGGTGTCAAAGATACAATCTAAATATATGTTTGAATGTATAATCCAAGCACTATATTTGAATCTATGGTATTTGATTGCAGGGAAGAGGAAAGAGATTTGGTCAAATGAAAGGTTTTCAGTAGAAACAAAGAGTGTTTTTGTCTAATGTAAACATTCTCTCATCCTACAAGATTGAATTCTCACCAAATTGAATATAAATACTCCAAAGGGTTTTATTTTAATTATGATAGAAAATGGAACAAATATCATAATTGTGCTAAGAATAAATTATTCTACATTTAAGGGGCCAATGATGAAGAAGATGATGAAACACAATATGGTGAAGAGGATGAAGTGTCTGAATAAGATTCAAAAGAGTCCCAACCCATTATTTAATTCCATGCACTTTATGGTATTAACACTCCCAAAACTCTCAAATTTTGGGGTTACCTAAAGAAACAAAAGGTGACCATATTGATTGACCCTAGGAGTACACATAATTTCATCAAAAATAAACTGGTGACATGACTAAATTATTTTATTTACCCTACTATAGAGTTTCAAGTCATGATTGTTGATGGGGGTACCATCAATTATTTTGGTAAATGACATAATATCAAAGTGGCCATGGGAGATTATAATCTCAATTCACTTATGTGTGTTATTCCCATAGGTGGATAAGATATTGTATTAGAACTCTAACGGATCATAACCTTGGGTATGATTAAGATGAATTTCCAAGAGCTCTTCATGCACTTTCATTATGAAGGAAGGACCTATAAATTAAGGGGAATAAGTGCAAATTATTCATTGTTGGTTAGTTATCATCAAATAAAAAGGATTATTTGTAAAGGGGTTAACAAGGTTTTTGCTAGGTTATGCTCTATAGAAGTTCAACCATTAAAGATATCTACACATCATGATATCCAATAGATTATTGATGAAAAATAAACCATTTTTGAAGAAATGCCAAATTGACTTCCACAAAGTCAAGATAATGATCATTCTATTTAACTTTTTCCAAGTAGTCAACCACCCAACATTCACCCTTATAGATACCCATATGCCTAGAAGAGTGAAACTAAAAACATGGTGCAAGATATGTTGGAGGTTGGTACCATTAGACATAACTAAATCATATTTTCATCCCCAATAGTCATGGTTCATAATAAAAATGAGACTTGGAGAATGTGCCTATATTATAGACAAATCAATAGATGTACCATAAAATATAGGTTCCCTATCCCAATAATTGATGATATGTTGGATGAATTACTATTGTAGGCTAGAATTACACCCTTGTGAGAGTGTTTTTTAGGCTCTCTCACTCCTAGATACAATATTGGAACAACCTCAAGCTATGGGTATCTTGTAGTGAGGTTGAACCTCTAGGCTTTTTACTGAGGCTAGCTCCTTAGATGCTTCACTTTGGCTTGTTTCTTAAACTAGAATTTACTACTGACTAAGGAAAAGGGAGAGAAAGATAACATGAAAGGGAAACCTAAGTTAAGGATGGTGATGCACCAAAATATGAAATGATCCACTTTTAGCTTGGAAACCTTGAAAATATACTAATGAACCTAACCAAGACCTATACTATTTTGATCCTATCTCAAGGCTATAAGCATAATGTATTTGTGTGGAGGTCAAAGGGAACTCTTGTAGTTTGAAGGACAAGAAAAATAGGTCTGTATGAGACACTATAAACTTGTGACACTTCAAGAATTCACCAATGTCTAACACTTCACACAACTTAAAAATAACCAAAAGAATTAAATAAAGGTACATGGAAGACTCATAGATGATAAAAAGAGACATACATTTAACAAGTTAAAACCCTAATAAAACACACTTTGCTCCAAACTAAAATAAAAAAATTTATCTTATCACTTCAAGAGAGTGTTACAAGGTGATTTTGATAGAGTAACTCTATTAACAATAAGGTGATATCTTTTTAGGCTCAAAATTCTATATATATAGTCAAAAAGGTTGAGAGAAGAAAGGGCTTACATGAGAAAACAAAGAGGGGGTCATAAATAGTTTCAACCACCACTATTATCCTTGAGATCTTTTGCATTCAAAGATATAACTACCTTTACCATGAGATAAACCATCCAAGATCACCGTAAATCTTCTTGAGCCACTCATGTATTCAAGTCTCCCTTTTTGGAGTTAAGAGAGCCATGTCAAAGGTAGATGCATGTCTCCACCAAGCGTGAATGATGTGATCTCTACATTAAAATTTTGATGTGTTCCTTCACTTTTCATATCCTACATGTATAAGGATGAAATCCCTATATCTTTGAATCTAGACTGAGCCATACTGTTTTTGCATTGAATAGTTGTTTGTTGAAGATGATGGCCATGTCAAAGGATGAGGACCTCTCCATTAATTACACATACTAGTACCTAATTTGAAACTTAGACTATATCTTTCCTATATATGGAAATCCAATCTAAGGACATTGATTTTACTATATCCATTTATGTCAATGTAAGTCCATACAAATCCAAACAACTACTTGTAGGGGTTCAAATTTTGATATTTGTAGGCTAGTTGTGGGATATTTGAATCCCAATGGCTATTTGTTGAGCTTAAACTTTGACATTGGTGTGAATGTCATTAATCCTTTCAAGTCATTTCCTTTGAACACTTTCCTTATGCACTCTCCCATGGACACTTTGTAAAATAATCCCTTTGCCTTTTTTTGAAATGGACTCTTCAAATTTTTTGAAAAGGTCTTTTTCTTTGGGATGAAAGTTTTGAAAGAAATCTACTTTCATAAAAATTGTCTCAAATAATTTTCCTAAAGGAAATGTGTCTTTTACTTTAAAATTACTTTTGCCTTTTGCTTCAGCCTAACTCTTTTAAACTTTGTTTTTGTCCTTTCCCTTTGGAAATGCCTTTCAAAAATTTGCTTAATGCCTTTCAAAACTTAGAAATGGGCCATCTGCTTTGAGAAAAACCCTTCAAATTTTCCATTTTGGACCATCAAAACTTTGTAATGGACTATTTCCCCAAGAAATAAATTCTTCAAAAAAATGAACAGGGCCATTTCCTCGAGAAAAAATACCCTTCAGAGTTTTGAAAAGAACCTTTTTGCCTTTGGAAACGCCCTTAAAAAAATGCAAGTGGCCTTCAACTTCTTGAAAGTTCCCTTCAGAAGAATTGAAAAAGCCCTTAGTTTTTTTTGTATCAAACCATTTTATTGAGAAAATCCCTTCCAAAAAATTGTCTTGGTCACGTCACTTAAAAAAAAATATCCTTCAAAATTTTGCATGGTACACTTTTTGGGAGAAAAATCCTTCAAGCCTTTTTTTTAGAGAAAATGTTTGAAACAATTCCTAATACTTAACCCAAAAGACCATAAACAAATCTCTTGAAAGAAATAGGTCTTTAGGAAAAATGTTGTGGAACAATTTCCCTAAAAGAATTCAGTCTTTGTCTTTTGCTTTGAATATTTTGTCTAAAATAATTATCCCTTCAAAAAATTTGTCTCAAAAAAATTGTCTGAAAGAATTCAACACTTATCCAAAAAAGGGGGCTTGAAAGAAACTATCTTAGTAATGAAAAGGCTAAAATAATTCCAAAGTAAAAACTTACCCCAAAAGGATTTGTACTTAGATTTTTCAAGGTCTGTAATCCCTTCCATATTTGTTCATGAAACTATTGTTTGACCTTCAAGCTTTATAATTCTACTCAGCTTATTCATATAGGAAAAATATTAATATGTGGGCCAAAAAAAATGGCCAACATCTTTGGAAACTCTTAGGGAAGCATGCCTACTATGCTTAAGAACCCAGACCACTTGCCTTGTCTAATCCATTGGGCATGGAGTCATTAGCCTCTACAACTGAGTTGGTATAAAACTAGATACAAGACTAACCCTTTTTGTAACTTCCTATTGAAGTAACAAAGATAAAAAGAACAAAAAAACACTATACCCAAGGCACTTAGGGAAGGGAAACACATAGCTGAAAAGATGTGCATAAGGCACTTAAGAAAAAACATGAAAAACTATACAAAATTATAATATATATATAATGGCTAAAAACTCTTCTCATATCAAGGCTTTAGATTAATTCCATTGATTGCATTATGTTGTTTGCATCCATGGATCAAATAAGGACTACTCTATAAGCTATCAAATTTGGTATGGTTGCCTAGATTGGCCTTATTTGAATCCCACTTGAGGACTAGATCCCCTTCCCTAAAGTCCCTTACTATGGATCTCTCATCAAAGGCTTTCTTGACTTGATATTGATGTGATTATAGTGCTTTCATTGTAAGGTCTCTCATGTCTTCAAGCTCCATGAAATTTGTCAGTCTCACATGCATGGGATCATCTTCCATCAACTCCAACTAATGGGCTAGTTATAATGTAGGTAGATCAAGAGAAATGGGCAACTTGGCCTCCCTTCCATATACTAAAACATATGGAGGATTGCCAATGGTAGCTTTAGGAGTCACCTTGTCAACCCACAAAGTTGTCTTTAGTTTAGTGTCCCATATCCTCTGATTCTCTTTCATAGTTCTCCTAATGATTCTTAGAATATTTTTTGTGTGGTCTTAGCTAGTCCATTTCATTGAGGATAATAATTAGAAGAGGTACTGAGGTAGATGCCCATATTGATATCCCATTCAATTGTCTTCAGACTAAGAAATGCTAATGCATTATCAGAAATGATAGTAGATGGAACACCAAACCTAGTCTCAATGATGTCATAAAAGTAGGACTACACCTTCATTAGATTCTTTCAACACAATGGCTTTCAACCACCTAGTAAATTAGTCAATTTTAGTAAGCACCCATATATGCCTCGCACTTGATGGAGGGTTGATCATTCCTATGAAATCTCGCTGCCATTACATGAAGGTTTTCTCTACCTAAATTAGGTTGAGAGGAAGGGCTACCAATATTTTCTTACCCAAAAATAATTCACACTTTTGACACTTTGTTACCCATGAGTATGCATATTTGAAGAGGTTGGCCTAGTAATAACCAGCCTTCATTATCTTTGTTGTTGTGGTTCTAGGTGCAAAATGACCTCCTACAAGTACATCATAGAATTGATCCAAAAGCTTGGTCACTTGGTCATTATCTATGCACCTAAAGAGTATCTCATTTAGGTATATTATAAAAAGATTACCATATACTAATGTATAAGGTATAGAATAAAGTCTAAAATACCTTCTTTTTGCCTTATCTAGACCCTAAGGGCATTCTCCTATTCATAAAAAATGTGCCATATCCTGGAGCTAACTCCTATGAAGTAGAGGTGACTCCACCTGTAAGTTGTCTTGTATCACCATGATAACTTATTTGTCATCATGAAGGTCATTAGCTATATGATCACACTAGTCTTTACCTCTTACTAGCTTAGTGACCTTGATCTCCACATCATACTCTGTGACCTTGGTAATCCAATCAGCTCTCTTTTCATTCAAGTCTTTGTTAAGAAGGAAGTATCTCACTCTAGGATGAGACACCATAAGATAGATTTTGCTATTGGAGAACATTGTCCTAAAAATTTTAAGGCTTCTTACCACTATAAGGACTTATTTTTATATGAAAGTATATCTCACCTCATACCCCTCAATCCCCTGATTGAAAAATTTTATTGGCTGCTTAAGTCCTTCACCATTATTTTGTATCAGCATAGCTAATATATTTTCAATATTGGCAAAGTCATAAAATATGAAATCTCTTGAGAAATTAGGATTCATGAGTGTGGTTTCTTGGGTAATGGCCTACTTGATAACCTCAAATGCTGATTTATCTTCATTTGACCAAGTAAACACTTGGTTCTTCTTCAACATGGTAGTGATGGGTTGGACCAAGTTTGCAAAACTAGGTATAAACCTTCTCAAAAAGTTTATTTAATGAAGGAAACTTTAGAGTCCCTTCTTATGCTTGGGAAACGATAAGGCCAAGATGACACTTATTCTATTAGAATCAATAGCTAATCCCTATTTTGAGATAATATGTCCCAAGATTTTATCCTCATGGACAAAAAACACACATTTATTGGGATTCAAAGAGATTCCATATTCCATTGCATCTTTCAAATATCAATCTCAAGTGATCCAAGTGATCACTAGCCCTCTTAGAGAAAAGTGTTATGTCATCCAAGTAGACAAGCACCATCTGATTTAGCAATCCTTGGAAGGCCATGTCCATTACTATTTGGAAAGTTTCCCCAACATTTGATAAGCCAAAAGGCATCTTATGATAAGCATATGTGCCCCATTTAGTGGCCAAGGTTATCTTGTACTAATCTTATTTATTTACTAATACTTGGTTGTAGCCTAAATATCCATCCAAAAGAGAAAAATGTTCTGAATCTATAACTATTTGAAGAATTTGATCCATGGATGGTAGAGTGTAATGGTCCTTCAAAGAGACCCTATTTATATCTCTAAAGTCAACACACAATCAGATCTCACCATTCTTCCTCATAAGTACCATATTGGCTATCCATGAGGAGTGTTTTATGGGAAAAATGATATTAGATTCAACCAGTTTGGTCAATTCTTTCCTCATTAGCTCTTCAACTTTTGGATTGACAAGCCTTTTATTTTTCCTTATAGGCTTAGCATTGGATTATAGTTTTATAGTGTGTTGGGATATCTTAGGATCAAATCCTCTCAGGTCATTATATCCCCGAGCAAATATGTCTAAATATTCCTTATAAAGTTTAATGAAAGCATGCCTCTCTGCCTCATTGCTTACCTTCCCAAGCTTTAGGAGATTTTCCTTGAAAATAAAGACTCTTTCATAGTTATCCTAATTAGTTGGCATCACTACCTTGTCTTTATTTATATGGTATCCCTTATGGAAAAGACTTTCAAGGGTGACTAGTCCTTCAGTAAGTTTTTTAGACCTCAGTTGAACAATTTGATCCTCATACTGATGTTGAAATTTACCTTGGTTCATTAAGGAAAAATTTGATTCCTACTACAAGAAACAAGTAATTTATTTATTATTTTTGAAGACCTTCTAATGGGATTCATTATCTAGTACTGATGGCCTCACCACCACCTTAACATGTGGCTAAATCTTGGCCTCTTTTAGTTTACTTGGAACATCAAACTGGGTTCCCACAGCTACCAACTTATCATCATATTGATCTTGGTTCATTAGCATAGCTTGAATGTTAAAGGCTTAAAAATATTAAATTAGGTCCCATACTCTATTTTTTTAGGACCTCATCAAAGTATTTCTCATAATGTTTAGGCCCCTAACTTGGTTCACTATAAGCTCACTATCTCCATATGCTTGCAACTCTTGATTCCCCTCTTATTGGACCATTAGAGGCCATGGATTAGGCCTTCATATTATACTACATTGAAGGAGAAACTAAAATGGAACCCATAAAAAGATACATATATATCATCTAAAGGGGAAACCAACATTTCCCTTGCACCTAATCCATTCTTTCTCCTTGAAACATCAAAAAAATAACTCTTTCGATCCAATAAGGGAAGGCATGAGTTGATTTTCTTCATGTATCAAATAGACAACCATATCTCTTTCTTCAACACCTTTCAAAAGGTTGAGAAATTGATTATCTCCCCATAGATCATCTAAGAATAAGTCTAGAATCTCCTTAGGATAAGTATTTAGTTCTTGACCAATTATAGATTCACCTTCATCAAGGATAGAAAAATTGAGGTTTACGTTATCTAGTTGATGGGGTTTAATGTGAAATTGTGCCATGGGCTCAGCCTTGATTGATACCTTAGTCCTATACCTTATTCTGAATGTCATGTATGACCAATATACTATGAGATAGCCTCCTATCTTTACTATGAATTCTCTTACATTACTTGGCACTGATGGTCAGACAGAGGTGGTGAATTAATTGATTATTCACATGATTTAGATGTATCACTCCAAATATCCATATACATGGGATGAGGGGATTCTTTTCATACAAAATGGACAGAAATAGGCCCTGCACAACTCAATCAAGCACAATCCATTTCAAGTATACTTTAGGTTTCAACCCATGGCACCAATTGATATAGCCACTCCATTCTCCACCATAGAATACACACCTCATGGAAGATATAAGGAAACAAAAGCAACAAATTTAATTGAACAAATGCAACACATCTAATAGAAGTTCATGACATCTTGGAAAAGATGAATCATAATTATAAGCAATGCCATGACAAACATAGGATTGCACACCATTTTCTATGGGTGACAATGTTTAGTTACAACTTCAGAAGGAATGACTTACAGGCCCACATAGAAAAATTTAGCCTCTGTGATATGGTCCCTACACCATCACCAAAAAATTTGGAGAAAATGATTTTGAGTTAAACCTACCAGCGTACCTTGGTCTGTATCTAATATTTAATGTGGAGCTCCTTAAACCATATCATCCACCTCTATTAGACACTTCAATCATAGCAGAATAACTAGAAATTTATGAGATCCATAGATTTTTTCACTAGTGGAGGAGGATCATATTGTGGACACAAGGATGAAGACAACAAGAGGATGCTCTATTCTACTTTATCAGGTGGTCAAAAGGGGCCAACTTAGCCACCAAGGTGAGTAGCTCATAGAGAATCAAATCAAGACACAACTGCCATACTTGATGAGGAACATTGATGTAATGGGGACCATTACTTCTCAAGGAGGGAGGAATGATCTGGGCAATAATTTAGGTGACAATTTGGGTGATGGTTCCACCCTAATTGATGATGGAACTTTTGGGAGCCATAACTTTTGCATTGTAGCTCCAATTGACTCACTCACCCTTTGAACCGTTGGAAATCTCAAAATGAGGAAAACATGGTGAGATGGAATGGAGATTTAATTGATGGGTTTTGACCCCTAAAAACCTAATGAAAGTTCCCTAAATTTAAATTTTAGTAGTATAGTCTAAAAATAGTAAGTTTCTAAAAATAGTAATTCCTCAAATTTTGTATTATTTTAAATCATGAAAGTTGAACCACTTAATCTACCTCGAGATTGGTGACCTTCCACATCCTATTCCTAATTTCAAAATGTGTATAAATGAAGATGTAACCTAAAATGGAAATGAGACATCTCTTCCTAGAGATAAGCATATAGTTGTATTACGATCTTGAGTAATAAAAACATATCTTCTCAAAGAATTCATTGTTACTATGTTATTTTTATGTTATTGAAATATTTTTCAGCCAAAACTTCTGAGTTTTGGATCAAATATGAGGAGGTAGCCCTAGAATTAACACATCTTGAGCCACTAAAATACTAAGACAAGCATGCAGGGTCAAGCTGAGACCTATGATAATACCAGATGGCTTTGTGTAAAAAACATCAAGATGCAAAACTCCCTTAGATTGAGGTTCATACTTTAAACCAAGCTAGTCTGCTATTGACCTTGGCATCACCAAAGTACTTAATCCACTATCCACCATGCAATTATGTACCAAGGAGTCACCAATGATTAATGAAATGTAGAATGGATGAGGTTTGGCCACCTTACTTGATCCTTCTCCCATAGGACCTTGGGTTACATTGGTGAGGACATTGGTTTCTTTCTTTGGTTGTTTACCTACAATTGTTGTAACATCTATCTTGGATAAACCCTCTTAAAGGATGTCCACTTGACCTGGCATGGAGAGCATGTCCCACATCAGTACACTCATACTAGATTTATTCATTTGCTCAATAATGTTGATTGGTGTACCACCAACCTTTGCTTATGCTTTGGGGACCACTACTCTTGTTTGTTAAATTTATGAGTTTTATCGATTAAAATGGGTTCCTTGATTTTGACTCTTAGGAGGTGTTGGGACCTTTGGAGTGACAATAAATTCACTTGGATTTGATAGTAATAGAGTAATAGTAGGAGGATCTTTGACCACCTCTTTATTACCATCTATATTCCTTATTTTAAACCTTGTATTAGTTATCACTAGAATGTATGCTTGGCTAGAACTAGCCTATTGATTGAGTACATAACACTCTTCTTACTCACTGATGACCATCGTAGCATCCATTTAGTTTGGTACCTGATCAGATCTTTGGTCTTGTGGATACTATCCTAGTTTTATCATCATGGGGATTTTTGTGTTTTGAGCCATTAAGGCTTGATTGTATCCATAAGCAACATCCTGCTACCATTGGTCATTAAATGCCTAGTTAGAACTATTAGTTAGGACAATGGATTATCCAAAATATTTATCCCAAGGTATAGTCCCTTCAACTTCTTGAGCCATGTTATTTTTAATAGGAACTAAAGAGTTGAAAGAGCCTATGACATTTGGGTTATAACTGCTCTACTTATTGTAGCTAAGCTATCCTTGCCCTTGCTCATGGTTCTAAGTTTGGAAATTTCCCTTGAAGGGTGGTTTATTCTCTTGATAATATTGTTGATAAGGATGATATGGAGCTTGATAAGGTTTATTGAACTAAGATTTATACCTTTTAACATTTATCGCATCATTTCCCAAAGATTGGAGCAGGATCTTAAGTTTTAGGTAGTTTTTTTCCTCTTGGGAATCACTTGATCAACTAGTGGATGTATTTTCTTGTTTAGGTGAAGGTATATCAACAATTTTTGGAGTTTTTAAGAATAACATCAAGTGGGAGAATAACCACAAGGGGTGGTTTGATTTTAGGGAAAAGAGGCATTAAGGGTCTAAGAGTAAGCTTACCAGCCTAAACTAGGTAATTTTCTACTTTAATAGCCACCTCATAAGCATCTGACAATATTTCCCCTCCCATGGATTAGATCACTACAAATATATCACTATTTAGAGCCTTAAAGTAGTATAGGAACATAAAGTTAGGGGACGATCTAACAAAGGCTAGAATTCTGTCCCAATATTTTTGGAATCTTGTGTTGAAGTCTTGAATGACTTTAGGGGGGCTCTTTTGATTGTGGTAAGCTATTGTGCTAGTGACAAATGGTCACTCTTATCTAAAAATATATTACACAAGGCCACTCTTAGCTCATTCCATGATTGAATAGAATTAGGAGCTAAACCTCTATACCAATCTAAATATTTTCCCTTAAGGGATACAAATAATAGTCTAATAGCTAGATTTTCTACAATGACATCTTGGATATTAAAAACATTGGATATTTCATTGATGTGTTAAATATGCATTATGGCTTGGTCTCTTATAAAATATAGGATGCTTTTGAGAGATAATATTATCATATGATTGTATTATGGTAGATTCAAAGGAGTTTGGCCACTAAAACCAACAAAATCTCTTTAGGGAATCATGATAATAGGGGGAACTATCAAGAGGTTGCTTGTAAGGGTAGGCCTTGAGACTAGGTTAGGAAAAGGTTTCATTACATATGGTAGAGTATTAGCACACCTTAACCTTTTGGATAAATTTAAGGTGAGTTATACAAACTCAAAAGGAATACCTATAGAAGTTGATCTTGTTGTCACCTTTGGGATGAAAGATAGTTATTATTTTGCCACCAAATTGCTGAGTGTTCTTCAAAGTCACCAGATACTAAAAGATGAAAGATATAACCACTGAAAATCAATCAACTAGCATCAAAATTGACCAATATTCCTTGAAAGTGGTCCCACTGAGCATGCTAAAAACTATTATAGGCTAGAATTTCACCCTTGTAGGAGAGGTTTTCAAGCTCTCTCACTCCTAGCTATAATATTGGAATAACCTCAGGCTATGGGTATCTTTCAGTGAGGTTGAACCTCTAAGATTTTTAATAAGGCTAGCTCTTCAGATGCTTCACTTTGTCTTGTTTCCCACACTAGAATATATTGATGACTAAGTAAAAGGGAAAGAAAGATAACAAGAAAGGGAAACCTAAACTAAGGATGGTGATGCACCAAAATATGAAATGATCTAATTTTATCTTGGAAACCTTGATAATCTACTAATGAACCTAACCAAGACATAGAATATTCTGATCCTATCTCAAGGCTGCAAGCATAAGTATTTTCATGGAGGTTGAAGAGAAACCCTACAATTTAAAGGACATAAAGAAATCAATTTGTATGAGACACTATAAATTTATGGCACTTCAAGAAGGCACCAATGTCTAACACTTCACATAACATATAAGGAACCAAAAGAATTTAAGAAAGATGCATGGATGACTCATAGATGATGAAAATAGACATAAATTTTGTAAGTTAAAACCCTAATAATGCACACTTCATTCCAAAATAGAATTAGAAAGTTTATCTTATCACTTCAAGAGAGTGTTACAAGGTGATTTTGATAGATTAACTCTATCACCAATCAAGGGATCTCTTTTTAGGCTCAAAATCCTATATATATAGTAGAAAAGGATGAGAGAAGAAGGGTCTTGCATGAAAAAATGGAGGGGGGGGGTCATAAATGGCTGTAACCACCACTATTGTCCTTGAGCTCTTTTGCATTCAAAGGATGCAATTGTCCTGAGCATGAGATAAACCATCTAGGATAACCATAAATATCCTTGATCCCCTCATGAATTCAAGTATCCCTTTTTGGATATGAGAGAGACATGTCAAAGGTATCAACATATCTCCACCAAGTGTGAATGATTTGATCTTTATATTAAAAACTTGGTGTGTTCCTTCACTTTGTATGTCCTTCATGTATAAGGATGAAATCCCCATATCTTTGAATTTAGACTGAACTATGCTACTTCTTCATTGAGTGGTTATTTATCAAAGATGATGGCTATGTCAAAGGATGAGGACATCTCCATTAATTGCACCTACCAGCTCCTACTTTAAAACCTAGGCCAGATCTTTCCTATAGATGGAAAACTAATCTAAAGACATTGGTTTTCCTATATCCATTTATGTCTATGTAAATCCATACAAATCTAAATGTCTACTTGCAGGGGTTTACATTTTGACATTTTCAAGCCTGTTGTGGGATATTTGAATCTTAATGGCTATTTGTTGAGGTTGAACTTTGACATTGGTGTAAATGTCATTAATATTTTTGGGTCATTTCCTTTGGACACTTTCCTTATGCACTTTCCCATAGACACTTTGTAAAATAACCGATTTGCCTTTTTTGAAATAGACTCTTTGGATTTTTTGAAAAAGTATTTTTCTTCAGGACAAAAGTTCTAAAAGAAATTTGCCTTTACAAAAATGGTCTCAAAAAAATTTCCCAAAGGAAATGTGTCCTTTACTTTAAAATTCCTTCGGCCTTTTGCTTCGGCCTAATTCTTTCAAACTTTGTTTTTGTCATTTCCCTTTGAAAATGCCTTTTATAAATCTAATTAATACCATTTAGAACTTGTAAATGGGCTGTCTACTTTGAGAAAAACCCTTCAACTTTTTTGTTTTGGACCGTCAAAACTTTGTAATGGACTATTTCCCTGGTAAACAAATCCTTCAAAAAGATGAACTGGGCCATTTCCCTAAGAAAAAATACCCTTTGGAGTTTTGAAAAGAACCTTTTTGCCTTTGGAAATGCCCTTAAAAAAAATGCAAGTAGATTTTGGCTTCTTGAAAGTGCCCTTTGAAAGAATTGAAAATGCCCTCAGTTTTTTTGTATTGGACCATTTTCCCAAGAAAATCCCTTCAGAAAAATTGTCTTGGCCACTTTTATTTGAAAAATAATATCCTTCAAAAAAATTTCTTGGTACACTTTTCAAGAGAAAAATCCTTCAGCCCTTTTATTTAGGATAAAATGTTTGAAACAATTCCCAATACTTAGCCGAAAAGACCTAAAAGAAATCTCCCAAAAGAAATGTCTTTGTAGAAATTGTCGTGGAATAATTTCCCTAGAAGAATTCAATCTTTGTATTTTGCTTCAGACATTTTATTTGAAATAATTATTCCTTTAGAAACTTTATTTTAGATAACTTTTCTGAAAGAATTCAACACTTAGCCAAAAAAGGGGGCCTGAAAGAAACTATCCTAGTAATGAAAAGGCCGAAAGAATTCCAAAGTAAAGAATTATCCCAAAAGGATTTGTACTTAGCTTTTCCAAGGTCTATAAGCCCTTCTAGACTTGTTCATGAAACTATTGTTTGACCTTCAAGCTTTAGAATTATGCTCAACTTATTCATTTGGGCAAAAGCTTGGTATGTGGGCCAAAAATAATGGTTAATAGTTACATGGTGTTGTTTACTTTATAAAATTAAATCTTCGTTCAAGATACCATCAAATTCAGATCCAAAATGAAGATATCCATAAGAAAACATTTAGAAATCATGAAGGACATCATGAATTTTTGGTAATGCCTTTTGGTATCACCAATGCCTCATCAACATTTAAGTGTCTAATGGACACTATTTTCATCTATTTATTTAAAACACATTGTGTTGGTAATTTTTAACAACATTCTCATATATATTAAGAGTTGGTAAGAATGCTTTCAACATGTGAAAAAGGTTTTGGTCACTATATAAAATCATAAACTTTATGCAAAACCTTCTGAATGTTCTTTTGGATTAAAATAAGTAGAATACTTGGGTCACATTGTTTCACATGAAGGAGTCAAGGTAGACCCTCAAAAAATCAAAGCTATGATTAAGTGGCCAATGCCAAAATTTGTTAAAAACCTTCATGGATTTTTGGGGTTAACGAGTTACTACCACCATTTTGTGAAGAGTTATGGTAGCATCATAGCCCCACTTACAAATTTTTTTAATTAGTACTCTTTTATTGGAATGCAATAGCCACTAAGGCATTTGAGAAATTGAAAGTAGCCATGTGCAATACACCAATTTTATCTAATCTATATTTTTCAAAGACTTTCATTATTGAATGTGATGCGTTTAGATATGTAATTGGGGTAGTACTCATGTAGGAAGGTAAACCACTAGAATTTAAGAGATGATAACTCAAGGGTAAGAATATCTTAAATCTAAACTATGACAAGGAAATGATGGTTATACTTCATGCCATCAAACAATGGTGACTTTATCTAATGGGTACGCCTTTTAAGGTAAAGACTGATCATGATAGTCTCAAATATTTTTTGGAACAATGCTTGCCTTTTGAAGAATAAAAAAAGTGGGTGAATAAAATGTTAGGTTATGAATTTGAAATAATATATAAGAAAGGTAAACATAATGTGGTTGTTGATGCACTATCTAAGAAGGATGAATCCACTAAGGCATTTTTATGTGCCATGACTATTTGGAAGGCTAATTAGGTGGAAGAGGCTAGATCTGAATGGTAAAATGATGTGAATACTCACACTCTAATTCATAGTCTCCAGCATCACTCTAATGCTTAAAAAAAAATTGCATGGAAAGGGGATGTCTTATGGTATAAATAATAGTTATAACTATGCAATAATTATTCCCTCATAAATAAGATCCTTTCCACACTTCATTTATCTCCCATAGGAAGGCATTTAATTTTTTTAAGAACTTATCATCAAGTCAAAAATGATTTATTTTAGAAAGGAATCAAAGGGGATGTATAAAAATTTGTGGTTGAATGCTTGGTGTGCCAACAAAATAAGGGATAAATAATTAAGATGTCAGGTCTTCTCTAACCTTGATCCATTCTGAGTTAGTGGTAGGAGGAGGTGTCTATGGATTTCATCATTAGTTTTCCTAGGTTAGAAGGTAAAAATGTCATCATGGTGATATTAGATAGACTCATAAAACATGCCCATTTTTGTGCTTTATCACAACCCTTTATAACTAGTACTATAGCTACTTATTTTCTACACATAGTTTAAAATCTATTTGGCACCCCAAGATCATAGTGAGTGATCATGATCTAATTTTTACCAGTAATTTTTGGACTGGTTTATTTTCATGTTTCGGTATTCAATTGCCTCATAGTTCATCCTACCATCCTTAATATTATGGTTAAAATGAGGTGGTCAATAAATGTCTAGAATCTTAACTTCATTGTTTTACATCAGATAAATAAGAAAAATGGGTTCAATGGCTACCACTAGCTAAATGGTGGTATAAAACTTCATTCTATGTCTCTTCCATAATGTCTCCATTTTTGGCACTACATGGGTACCAACCTCCTTCCCTCACCTCATAATTGTAGATTTGTACTAAAGTGCATGTTATAGAAGAGCACATTTACCATCAACAAGAAGTTCTCGCTAGTCTTAGAGATAATATAGTTATAGCACAAAATCGCATGAAACAAGCTGATTAACATCACAGTGAGCAAACTTTTAAAGTAGGTGATTGGGTTTTTATTCATCTTAAACCATATAAACAACTATCTCTAAAGTAATAGAAAAAGGATTAAAACCCATCTCCTAAGTATTATGGTCCTTATCATAACCAATAGAAGATTGATAGTGTCAACTATAAGTTGGAGCTTCCCCATTATACTCAAATTCATACAGTCTTTCACGTTTCTTGTTTGAAGAAGGTAATTGGCCAAACCATCTGTACATAGGCTAAGTTACCTATGCTAGATGAGGAAGGCCATGTCATACTTGAACTTGAGAATATTCTTGATGTATGCACTAAATGACTTCAAACCAATGAGATTAAAGAGTATTTGGTCAAATGGAAGAATTTTCCTTATAAGGATACCACATGGGAGGATATCACATTTATGTAGTAGTATCTAGAGTTGTTCAACATTTATGGAAATGTAGTTGCGAAGGAGGGGGCATGTTAAGTTATTAATCTATGGCATGCTCTTAATTTATAACTACATTCCTTAATTCATTATTGTGTTAGGCTGACTTGATAATATGCAAGGGTGGGATGAATGGGTCCAAATCCCCCCAAAAATTCTATATATATGGATGGGTGTGGCTCACTCCAATCATCATATTTATGAATTATATCTTATTGTAAGGATTTGTAGGTTTCCCCCTTAAAGTGGTTTAAATATATTATGTTATATTTTAGTTATCTTGTAATTTATTATTTAAATTTTGAAGAAATTTCATTACCAAATGTGTTAGAGGACAACTCAGATGAGGTACACACTTTATAATAGTTTTAGAGAATCAATTACAATTTGAGGAATAAGAAACCCTTCCCTACATCTTTTCCTCCAAACAATATGAATATTCCCCTGAATCTAAAGGCTGATCATAATTAACCTCCCCTAAAAGGGAATGATCAACCCCTAATAAAGGAAGAACAAAGTAAAGGAGGATACAACATCATTAAGGACATGAAGAATAGAAAAGCAAATATCACTCTTCATGAATTGGATTAGATTAATAAATAGAAGGATCCCCTATGGAGGTCCATTATAAGGAAGTCTACTATATTTAAGCCAAAAGCCACTCATAAGAATGGCATACACAAGAATAAGTCATAATTTACTCCTTGTTAACTATTAGAGTGTTTGGTAAGAATTTACACATTTTTCTAGTTGATTTTGGAGCTTAAGCCATTGTGATGACAACTTATATTTGTCAAATGTTGGGATTAACTCCAAGCCCATCCAAGAGGATGATCTCATAGTTAGATAAAATGGTGGTGCTTGAGGTTAGAGAGTTGAATGAAATGTGCATTCAAGTTATGTGTGATCCATGTATGTAGATGAATATATACATCCTTATGGTAAATATCGATGAAGGATATACACTAATACTAAGTAGGGATTAGTAGAGACATTAAATGGATATGTAGCAATATAATTATCTCATATTTGGTTGTCCTAAATAAGTATTCCAAATCAAATTCAAATTTATTGAGAGCTAAGAATGAAGTATAAAATCATAGAATATAATATTAAAAATGAATAAGTAATCTATAAATCTAATAATCTTGGTATTTATACCTTTTCCATGAAGTATGGGGTGTAAAGGCCAAAAGTCCAAGGACCTTCCCAATTATGGACTCTCCACTTTGATAGTGTAATATCATATCAAATATCAAGCATTGGTATCAAAATACTTGACTCACTAAGTTAGAAGTACCTAGCAGCATACAGGGTACCATTTCATGCATCAATAATGGAGTAGAATATGAGGCATTAATTTTGGGGCTATAATTCACTCTAAAAAACAATGTCAAGTAATTGCTAATATATGGAGATTCAAAGTTGGTGATTAATTAGGTCAAAAATAAATACCAGTGTAAATTATCATGTCTTAAGAGATAGAAACATCGATCTTGGGATTTGATTGAGTCATTTGAGGCATTCAATATAGTATTTGTTCCTAGGGAATAGAACCAAGTGTAGACAGTCAAAAACTACCCCATTTTTAATGTCAAAACACCTTAGACCCTTAAACTAGCCCACTTTTATTAACTTGCTAACCTTACCTTTTTAACCCACCTCTTTTGACCACTTTTTACCCATCTTCCTCTCAAACCATGATGACTAATGATTAGGGTAACTATCAATGGTTAGCTAACCATCAATGGTTAAGCCTAAATATCGATGGTTAGGTTCCCTAGCTTGCATTTAGGAAATTTCTAACTTTGTGCAAAATTAGCTTTGCATTAAACTTAAAAAAACAAAAAACAATGGTGATACAAATCTGATTTGTAGCACCCAACTTATCATATTTTTCCCTTACCTACTTATAAACTTATTCCACTCCAAAGGGAAACTTCTTCCTATAAAAAGAGAGATACATGAAGGAGAAAGGATGGGGGAAAATATATAGGTACATGTTGCTAAAGTCTCCTTAGATCTCTTCATCAATGAAGACCTATAAATTTTTCCAAATCATTTTTAAAGGCCAAAATAATTTTATGCTATAAAAATTCCTCCAAGTATCTAACCCTTTCTCCACCAATTTGATAACATGTATTTCCTTATTTATCTTCAATTATTTTACTTCTTCATCTAAGTTTTATACCTTTTACCATATCTTTTAGTATTCCATTCTTGATACCTCAGACCTGTATCAAACCCCTGCCTAACCTAAACTCATATCTAAACCTCTATTTGACCAAATACCTAACCTGTAACCTATTTTCTAGGGATTCCTAGAATTTGATAGGCAATTGTTGATGGTTAACCCAACTACCACTAGTTACCTCAACCATTTTTGGTTACCCAACCATCACCAGTCAACTTAACCACTTATGGTTAGCTTGACCACTACTAATTACTATCTTCAACCAAACTAGCCATCAAATCACCCACTAGACTTCAGCTAAAATTATGTCTTCTATTACTATAGCACTTGACAAACTAAAAACAATAACCAGACTAGCCCTAAACATCTCTCTTAATGATATAACATTTATCTTAATGTTATTTATTATTTAAATAGCATTTCATTTTAAATTATTTACTTCTTTAGATTACTTTCATGTTATACACCTTTCATTTCTTTTATGTATATCAAACCTTTTATCAGAAAGGGGATTGACAACCATCTTAACAAGATTTTACTTTCTCAGACCTAGCATACACTAAGCAATCCCCCTACCTTATTATCTAATCAATAAGTTTCTTTTAGTGCTTTCTTATCTATAGGTCTTCCTCCCTAGCCAAACATGAGTACTCACCTTCATTTGGATATCAATGCATGCACATTTTCAACTAGGCACCCTTACACATCCCTTTCTTTTAGTTTTACTGCTACCTTTCAAAACTAATAAAAAATTAAAATTTTAGTAAAATATTCTAGAATGCCCAGTGGGACCTTCCACCTTTATTTTCTTAGTTAGCATTGTAAGCTTTATCTTTCTCTCTCTATTGTTTTCTCATTCAAAGAAAACTAAATTTTCTTTTGGGCTTAAAATAAACCTTGCATCCATTATTTGATTGCAATTTTATTTCACCTAGTAATTAAAAGGAAAGTAAACTATCATAGATTCACTTTATTATCACACATGATACCTAAACCACTTTCATAACCAACACATCAAAACATATCTAAGATAAGGCCCAACTAGGATTTCACTACCCAGCAATAAAACCTACCCTACCTAGTAATCCCACTTGGATTTCACCACCAAGGGGAGAGCCCACTCCATTCTCTGGTGGAGTATAAGCCCTAGATAGATGGTATATCTTGGTTAAGCGACTTGGCTCAAATTCATGATCTTGAAGTGTGGGGAGCAAACCCCTAATACTAAGCCACATACCTAGTATAGTAAAAATTATCTTGAACACCTAAACATTACTAGAAGCCATCCTTAACTTTCTTATTTAGTACCTAATTTTCAAACCAAACTACCTTCACACATTTTAAACTAAGGAATAAGCCAACATGAGATAAAAGTTATCCTAGGAGCTAATGCACTTAGTGTATGCATTGCTTTATAGACTTTTTTCTTGTTTGCTCTTTGTTCAAATTGTGAGGAATCGACCTTATGCCATCAACTGTCCATCATTTTTACCTCATTTACCCTCATCTTCATTACCTTATTTGAATGGAAATCCCTTATATAACCTTTTCTAGAGATCATAGCCTTGATAGAATCTCATACCATAACCCTCTTACATCTGAGCATTACCTGACATCTCGAGCTAGCTATGCTCCTTACCTTCCCTAAAATCAAAATAAATCTACCTATCACCCATAAAATTTCAACCACAATCAACCCCTAAACCATCAACTACCACTTGAACTAGTTACAGTGTTAATTGACTAGACAACCAAAGTAGAGTTATATATTTCTAGTACCCATGACTCCTCAGCCCTTACCTACAACCAATCAAATTTTAACTTCAACCAACCAACAACTAATCAACAATCCTTTAACCATTATCTTACACAACTAATAATTTATCAACATCTACCACATCCATCACCCCAACCTTGTCATAAATTGGACCATATACCCCAACCCACCTTATTAACCAACCCACCAACCTATCAACCTATCAATGCAGCCTATCAACCAACCTTTCAACCTATTAATCTAACACACAAACAACATACCAACATATCAATCCAACCCACCTCATAAACCTTAATCAACTTATCAAATCAACCCAACAACCATCAACCTGACCCTTATCAACTAATCCTACCTAACTATCAACCAAACTTACTCAATCAATCTAACCTATTCAGCTTACCCACCTTATCAAATTCACCCACCTTATCACCCTTATCAACCTTATCAAAAATAACCAATAACTACCAATCAAACCTACCTAACCTATAAAACCTACCTAGCTTATCAAACCTATCAAACCCATGAAACCAACCCACCTCATCAAACCCACTAGGTAGCTCATCAACTTAAGAGCCATTCATGCACCCTATTCCTAGGTAGTACACCCCACTATGGGAACCATATTCCTTAATCCTTGATACATTCTTGGAGGCTTCTATCATTAACCTTCTTACAATCAAACCCATCAATATTTCTCTTCCAACACCATTTTGGTTCATAAAAGATGAATTTTGTGCCTATCATCACACCAATAGACATGAGATAGATAGATGTGGCTCTTTTAAGATGCTCATCCAAAACCTTATTGATCACAAGGAGATATCAAAGGAAATTAATTTGTGTTACCTCTAACTTAGCCTTAAATATCATCAAATAATCAATCATGGAACCTTTTCCTTTTCTCATTGTTGAGGAAACCATGGTCCAACCCTCAACCAAACCACTTGTTACCCAAGTAGAACCTTGTCAACTTTCCTTGGAAACCACATTCAAAGAACCAACCCATCAATTCCTTCCACTTACCCATGTGAGATAAACTGACCAACCTTATCCACTCAACCATGTGGAATAAACCAACCTACCTTTTTCACTTACCAATTTTATGAAACCTATTAACCTAGCCTTAACAACCATCAACCAAACCAAAATGACTATTAGCCTAACTAAACTTACCATTAACCTAACCTTACCTATAACCATCCATCCAACATTACCTTAGCAACCAAACCAAATGATCCAACTAATCAAATCAACTCAACCATTTATCTTACCTCTCTCAACTAGTCAAACCAACCTCTGCACTTCACCAATCAACCATAATCAGCATACCTTTCTACTTAACCATAACCAACCTACCTAACCATCCAAACCAAAATCAACATATCAAACCACCATATCCTACCTAAATCTAACCCAAATGACTTTTCCTAGACTTGGTGCACTAGAATAAATCTCACTAAAACCACCACCTACAAACTTGACCTACTAACCACTAACAACTAAAAACCCTTGGGGAGGTGGATAAAGTCATCTTCACTCCTCCTATAACCTTATTACTAACCATAACATCACCTTGGGATCATTTTCCCCTCTTATAATCATCTATAGAAAACATAAACTGAGGGAACTTCCCCTCCATAAGGCTTTGACTATTAAACAACCCAAACCATACCTTAAAAATTAACCAAACTAAATCTTGGCATTTTTGCCTCAAAATAATTTACACAACCTATCCAACCAACAAACCCTACCCAGCTACCTAACCAATTAGCCTTACTCACCTTATCTAAACTCATCAACCTACTTAAAAATCCCTAACCTAACTTACCTAACAAGGTAATCTTACCCAAACTCATTTGCAACCAATCAAACCTTACTTATCAAATGTCAACCATAACCCATAAACAAAATATTATCACCACCTATTCATTTTAGGAGTCACCTTCTCCCCCAACCCATTGGAGATTACCCTTCTCTGCCAATCTATCCATTAGAAATTACCCTTCTTCATTGACCAACCAACCAACCAAATAACTTTAACCTTAACCATTCTTAACTATCTTTTACACATTTATTTTTTTTAACTATCTTCCTCCATTAAATTTTTACCTAACCAACCTCACCTTTTTGTCAACCCATACCTTTTCCCCATCTACCCAAGAGTCACAAAGTAACTAGGGGACACCTACTCTTATGATTAATATTACCCATCCATGCAAGCATGGACTTAAGGCGTATTGAGATCAAACCTCTTACACGCTTGGCTTTTACATCTGTTATTTGGTTAAACCAATTTCCTTATAATTTGGTGTCTAACTTAAGTTTATCCCTTATTTTCAATCACATTCATCTCCTTATATTTAAGGATAAATAATTTAAAACAAGATCATGTGATTATCCATCAAAAAATTTACCTAATCCAAAGCACGGATACCATGGCTCTCCTCATGGCATGATTCTTATGGATACTTTTCATCTCTAATCAAATGGAATCCCATGTTCATTGTCACTTAAAGCCACTTCTTCCACCCATCATCAACCTTTTATGTCATGGCATTGCTTCAGTAAAAGAAAACCTTAAGCCTATATAGATAGTCCATGTTTAAACAAGCATATAAACATTTGGGATACCAAAATATCATTTGGGTCAACATATTTAGTATGTAGAACACTCCCTTGAAGGATGGCTACCAAAAAGTATAAAAATTATTTGAAATTAAAATAGACTACACCCTTGAAGGATAACTATCAAAAATGAGCAAACCCAAACTTAGACCACTCCCTCTAAGGATGGCTGAGTTAATTTTTTTCAAAAGAAATCATTTGAATGTTCTCATATTGATCAAATTTAATAGAATATCAAAACAAGCACTATAAGACCCTATTAAAAAAAATCTATCCCAATAAAATTGTAATCAATTTTCATCAGTAGACTTCTTGCATCAATCAGTCTACACTTAGCATATGACATGGAATTATCTCTCATTATTCCTACACCACCCACAGAAGGGAAAATCCATCCCCACAAGAAGGTTACAATACCTATCACTCACTACCTACCATCTATTTCCCCCCTTTGTCCTCAACAAATCAAGGGATTTGATCTTACTTGACACCATGTGATCAAGTTACCTTTTTTAACCATCAAACTAATAATAAATAAAAATCATGACAAGGGTTTTATGTTCATAAACCCTCCCATATTTCCATCATGGTCTTTGTCAATCAAAGCATTTAGCCTCCTTTTATTTTCATGATCACTTGGTAAGACATGTCTTATTCTTTTGGAGTCATTAAAACCAAACCATCACCTAATCAACCAAGCAACCCAAACCAAATTCAACCCATAAAACCTATAAAACTAACCTTATTTACCTTGTACAAACAAGCCAATAACTACCACCCAAACTAAAAACTACCAATCGCATTCACCCAACCCATCTAATCAAGTTAACATCTCAAACCAAACCTAACCTTTTTCTGTAATCTTAGCCATGTAAAACCAAACCAAATTTAACATTTAGAGGTTAATTTTCTCTAATCACCTAATCCTCCTCTAATCAAACCCATCAAAAACTAAATTGAAATAACTACATCTAGCCTAAAGTCCATGTTGGACCCACCATCTATAGGAATATGTATGTAGCATCCTCTTGCCTAGCATATTAGGAGTCAACCCAGCCATACCTTACCCAATTAACTTAACCTAGGGATATGTTTCTTCCTCATTTTGATTCATTAAAACCACCCACTTACCCTTCCAATGCAAACCTTTAACTTGACCAAACCCACCCTATCCTTTTGGGAGATTACCCTTCTCCTACCATGGCCACCCCTTTTACCATCATCATACATAACTAATAACCTATCAACACCAACTTAACAATTATTTTTACTAATATCAACTTTAACCTATCCAATCTCATCAACCATTGGGTCACCCACCCTCACCACCATACCAAACAACCTAATCTATCAAATTGATCTATTTAACCGACCTTACCAATTCAAACCCTTACCTACCAATCAAACTTCCACCCAACCTTACCTACCATGATTAAAATACCTATCTACCCAACCCTTATCAATTAATCTTAACCACTTATTCAACCAACCTCATCCAATCAACCTAACCTATCAAGTCTAACTTCACCCACCTTATCAACTTTATCAACCCTATCAACCCAGATCAAACCATGTGGTATACTCAAGTGGGGAAACCCATTTATACACCCTCCAACCTATTTGGGAGTCACCCTCTCCTTCAAACTATGGATCTTACCCTTCTCTACCAACCTATTTAGGATTCACCTTCTCCCTTAATTACCTTTCTCTACCCACCCATTCGACCATGTCCACTTTGATGTTGGCCATTTTTGACCTAACCTATTCACATATTTTGTGATGACCTTGCTCTAGTCATTTCAACCATATAGACAAACCTTACCATGTTAAACATTTCAATTTACACCACCTGATGCACAACCAACTAAACCATTTGTGTTTTTCTCAGGATCACTTCCTACCTTGGATACATGTGTAAACACTGACCATATTTAAGAGATGTCATAATACTAACTTGATTAACTATGACGAATGTTAGGGACCAGTTACCTTGTTATTTATCCTAGAACTCAACCTTATTATGACCCATTTGGCAATATTAGTCTTTGCATAATTTTGGCTATCACACTTAGTTACATTTTGTGTGTATGTTTGCATCTCCAATGCCTAAGCTCACCTTTTTATCACCCACCTCATAACTCAACATCTCCCATTTATCAAACCCTGACCTAATTTAACCTTCACCTCATTGACTCTCAATTTGAGGGGGAATACCTCCTCCCATACTTAGGGCAATTAGACCTTTTGGAGATGACCTGTCTCTATAAACCTTCACCCAAATTGAACCATGTGATTCTTTAATTTGGGGGTAACCCAATTGAGTATCACTAACTTACCCTCAGAGAACACCAATTATCTGCAACCCACCCATGAACCATTTATGAACCATTCAATAATCAAATTTGTCCTAAAGTTCTTTTTAGACCCACCATCCATAAAACTATGTAGGTAATGTCTAATTTCCTAGTGCAATTAGAGTCAGATCGATCATCACCCTTCACCTTTGACATTACCTAGCTTCTATTTTTATTTTGCATCTTATTGGCCCAAATCTACATAAAAAAGGGGTAAAATGTAAACACTCCAAAACTACCCCATTTTAAATGTCAAAACACCTTGGACCCTTAACCTAGCCCAATTTTATTAACTTGCTAACCTTACCTTTTTAACCCACTTCTTTTGACCACTTTTTACTTGTCTTCCTCTTATACCATGACCATTAATGATTAGGGTAACCACCTATGGTTAGCTAATTATCAAAGGTTAAGCCCAAGTTCAAAAATAACTTTGGAGATGAGAGGGATCTATACTATTTCAACATTGGTCTCAATTATATCCTACAATAAAGACATAGGGTGAAATATTTTCTTATCTAGTATAAAGATGTGATTACATGGACCTATGAAGAATTGAAGTTTTTAAATTTTAGAGTCATTACCCATACAATCTCATTAAATCCAAACCATAATCCATACATCAAAGATAGAGGTTGATCAATCGTATCTTGAAACCACTCATCTAAAAGGAAGTAGAGAAGTTGTTGAATGCTAAGATAATGTTCCCTATCATACACTCAAATTAGGTTACCATCTTTGTTCTAATCAAGAAAAAGAGTGGGGATATTAGATTGTGTGTTTACTTGAAGAACCTAAATAAGGCTTTTTAGAAATAATACCCTCTACTTTCCTTGGATGAGGTGATCTAGATAGTAAGTGGTTATGGAATGATGTCTTTCTTGGATGGTTTTTTGGGGATATAACTAGGTGCAAGTAGAATATAAATATAGGATGAAGACTATGTTTAGAATGAAGTGGGGTGTTTATGTATATAAAAAGATGTCTTTAAACTTAATGAAATTAGGATCTACCTTTTATTGGGCCATGGACCATGCATTTAAAGGGTTAATTAGTAGATGTATAATCATTTACATGAACAAAATCACCATTTTCTCAAAAAATAAAACTAATCATGTAGGCCATTTATACTCAATATTTAAAAGGTGCAAAAGGTTTGTCATCTCACTAAACTCAAAAAGGAACATATTTGGTGTTATTGAGGGAAAATTTTTATGACACATCATCACCAAGGAATGGTCACCATTGATCTAAGTCAAGTTCAATGGATTTCTAAGATTGTGTTCCCAAATAATAAGAAATAAATCAAGTTTTTATTTAGAAAGATAATTCTTTTGAGGAATTTTATCTTGAGTTTTGCATAAATTATTAAACCTCTCAATGAAATGCTTAAAAATGATGCCAAAGTGGAATGGACACTAGAGGCTTGAAAATCTTTTTAAGACATCAAGAATGCCATATCTCAGGGTTTAGTGTTATTAATCCTAAACTTCAATAAGGACTTTTCCTTATATCTATTTAATTTAGATAACACCATTATTTTTGTGCTTACCTAGAATAAGGATGAAAGTGAGCATCTTATTGCATTTATAAAAATGAATTTAAAAAAAGTGGTACTCAAGTACTCCATGATAGACAATCAGATCTTTACTCTCATCAAAGTGGTAAAGAAATTTAGGCATTATATCTTCAGAAATAAGATTGTAGCTATTATGATATACCCTATTATCAATCTCACTTTGGGACATAATGAATTGGGAGAGTGTAGAGGCAAATCAATGGTATAATTACATGGTTTTAATGTAGAGATCAAGCTTGCAAAAATTGCTAGAGGAAAAAGGTATCATTTAGATTATGATTGAGCCTAACCCACACATCAACATTAAGGAGCTATGTGAGACCCAAATATCTAGAGGACATTGGTATGTTGATATCATTTAATATTTACTCATTACTAATTATACTGAGAACTCAGTAGAGAACAAAAGAGAGCCTTGAGGCTCAAAGTTGCTCACTACATGATTAGACAAGGGATTTTCTATAGAATAAATTATGAAGGAATCTACTTGAGATGTATATCATGAGAATAAGATAAAGAAATCCTAGATAACCTACACTAAAAGATAGGCAATGGTCATCCATCTAGAAACACCATATCACACAAGATTCTCAAAGTGGGTTACTATTGGTCAATAGTCTTTAAAGATGCACATGCTCATGTAAGAACATGTCATGACTACCATGTCTTGGTAAAGAGATAAGTACATAAAATAATGACATTAAAACTTGTTATTTAAGGAATGCCATTTGCTCAGTGGGGCTTATATTTCATCGATGCCATCAACCCAAATACTTTAAATAGAAGTAAATTTATGCTCATAACCACATATTACTACACCAGATAGATTGAAGTAGTGGCTAAAAAAATGTTTTAAATAGCAATATGTAATTAGTTTTCATGAAGAAAACATCACAACTAGGTTTGGTACCCCCATTTACTTAGTTTGTGATAATGGGCTAGGATTCTAATTAGCTGAGTTTGTTGAATGGGCCCATGACAACCAAATCACCATTAGGTCATCTTCTAATCATTACCCACAAGGACATGGATTGGATAAATTTAAAAATAAGAACCTAATTAATGCCATAAAAAGCTTAGCTGTAGATAAACCTAAATGGTGGAATCATCTACTAAAATATGCACCATGAGTGCATCAAAAAAAATATAAGTAGGCCCTAAAAGCTTCACCTTACCTATTAATATATAAATAATAACCAGTATTCTCAATTATGCTCAAGTTTCCAACATATCAATTCATGTAAGAGTACATGGAACCAAGTGAGAAAGTGGAGTCTCTATTATTGGATATAATATGGATGGAGGATTCAAGGAATTAAGCCTTGTTAAATTTTAGTAAACATCAGGACTTGGTCAAAAGGTGGTTCGGCATAAGAGAACAGTTCAAAGCATTTAAAATATCTGATTTGGTCCTAGTATGCAATAAATCCCATGAAAAGAAAAGACAACATGACAAGTTTACCCCTTATATATCTAACCTTACTATATATCAGAGATTTTGGGTAATAATTATGTCCATTTAAGTGACCTCTTAGGTAATGAACCAACATATCTAGTTAATGGGTAGTTTTTGAAGTATTATTTCATGGTTGTACCATCTAGATATGTCCCTAAGTAACAAAAAATGTTTTGGTAAAGGTAGGAGTAGGTTAGATTCATTGATTTCATAGTTAGGTTTCTTGTTTTCTATCATTTTATTTCTTTAGATTAGTTTTATTCTTTCTAGATTAACCTTTCCTATTTTTAGCATTTTGC
The DNA here is from genome assembly GCA_037957365.1 of Torreya grandis. Taxonomy (NCBI): domain Eukaryota; kingdom Viridiplantae; phylum Streptophyta; class Pinopsida; order Cupressales; family Taxaceae; genus Torreya; species Torreya grandis. Next base: position 178,881 of record JARHVA010004057.1, on the reverse strand, counting down.
TTTCCTTTAGTTTAGTTCCCTATTTTATATAATAGATGTCTTTATTTTGTGATAATAAGATTGAATTCTCCTAGTATGAACAAACTAATATATAATTCACTAGACTCTCATACATGATTAAATTAATATTCCAAATCCATGAGGAATGTCCCAAAAGGAAGAACAAGCATGGGAAGAACATAAAATGGAGCATACAAGCTCATTTGTTTGTAGGTTTTACACCTTTGTATCTATTTTTTTTAGAATTAATATATGTAATAAAAATTTAACTATGGTTATATCATAATTTAATGCTTATATCAGGTATATAAAATATTTTCTCATTGTAGACATCTAACTCCTAACGCCATTTGTGTTTAAATTGTCAATCTTACTCGAATTACACTCAAATACATAATTTAGGTCAAAATCATTAAAACAAGATAAATGGTTTAAACTTGTCATTTATAAGTGCTGATTTAGGCCAAAGTATCCCTAAATGGGGAAATGCATTTTATTTGATTCCTAACTTTGATCAATTCATTTTGAATCAAAATGACAATTTTACCTTATTGTGCTTTGGATCACTCTTTTCTTATAATTCATTAGTACACATTATATACCTTTGTTATTTTGTGTTGGAAACATCTTAAATGGGAATATGGTTCCAATGCATTTAACATCACCTTCTAATTATTCTTAAGTCAAATTATAACCCAGTAATATGACTTTCTGACCATTTTGATTAATTGAGGGTTAATTTCTAAAGAATTGTAAAAATATTGATTAATCTTGTTTAAGCTTAATTAATTAAAGTCAAGAACTTAAGTGGATTTTCCATGGAATTTATTGAATATTTATTTTTGGAAATTTATTCCTATTAACTATATCACCTAGTGACATCATTTCTTGGGAAGGCATCCCTAGGCCATAAATGCATAAAATATTTGAATCATGGCCTCCCATGGCTCATTAATGCATCCCATGCCTCATTAATGCCCCTTATTCACAAATCATGATGAGTATGTTTAAGGATTTAATTATAAATATTATATTAATTCATGGCCACACATCTCAATCTTGTATGGTCATGGTTGATCCTGACTAATTCTAAAAATCTATAAATATAAGGCCTCATACTACCATTTTTAAGCCAAAAATTATGTAAACTAATAATGCTAAAATCTCTCCACAAGTCATTTGTGTTTTGATTATTATGTTATTTGAATTTGGATTAGCTTCATTTATAGGTAAAATATATAGTTTATATCATGATCCTAGGTTTTGCATAGAATTATTGAGGCAATGGAAGAGCAAATAAGTCATTATTGATAAAGACTAGAGATCTAGATAAAAGGGAGGATATGATTGGAGCCACTCTTGAGTGATAGAATTGATTTGGGAAGTTAACTAGTATTAATTTCTTTTATTTTGTTCTTCATTGTCATTAGCAACCCCTACATGAATAAATTGGCTTGATGTTTTTAACTCCATGCATTTTTCTCTAATTTCTTAGACTAATGCTTGACTAATCATTTCTTTTAATCCAATCTACATTTTGGCATGTCTAGTGGGACCACACCTTACAAATTTGATCACAAGGCTCCTAAAATAATTCAACTAATCAATTTCATGCAGAATCTTAGAGTTTGAGACCTAAAAAGGTGAAAAAATAATTAAAATTCCATTCATAGACTTTTATGTGAAAATCGACATTCTAGACTATAAAACCCATGGCCTGGACTCAAAGTGAGTTTGTAACTATGCCTGATAACCCATGGCTTGAGATAGTAAGCTAAATAGGCCATTTTGTGGAACTTCATTTGGGGTCATACAAATTCTATTTTTGATGTTATTTTTAAAACCACATATTTTTTCCTAAATTTTTAGAATATGCTATCAGTTTACCTTCAAGTTTCATAGTTTTTATTAACACAATAAAGTTTCTAACCAATTCTAATATAACACGCTTGATTCTTGATGTTTTGCCTTCAGGTTAACAAGTTTTTAATTTTCAAAGTTACTTGCCTCAAACTTAAAAGAGATTCAAAGATAAAGGAGGTTATCTAACTTTTTATGTAGGGCCTATTTGAAGAGTTAAAAAAAAATGGGATGTTTAAAAATAATTAAAAGATATTTCATTGGTGCTTAATGAAAATTTTAAGGTGTTTTATTGAATATCTTTTGTGGTTTTTCTTCTAAGTTTACAAATTAAGGCCAAGGGGCCAAATAACATCACCAAACTTTTCAATCTAAGTGTTTTAAAATTAAACACATTTCAAAAAAATTCTTCAATAGCTCATTACTTTGTTAGAATTGATTGGTAAAAAGAAAGATTGTGTCTGTATGCTCTCCCACCCATCCCCTTTAGGGAACTTGTGGGATATAAATCACCATCTTTATTTCAAAGTGCCTTAGTCAAAGGTGTAAAAGAGATGTTGTCAAGGCTCTCCCTAAGACCCGAATGGCTTGGGTGCTCTAGAAATAACCTTAAATCTCTTTTACTTGTCATTTATTTTTGCATCTTGGCTTGTTATGGGGACTTAGTTACCTCCCATAAGTTCTATATGGAAGCCTTGAACCATGAATTCATCTCTCAACATTGTATTTAACCCCTCTCCATAGTGGGGTATATAAATTGGGATCACCCCATTGGGATGATAGTTTGAGTGATTAAACCATCTTCTATCACTAAGGCTAAGCCTAAGACGTATGATCATGTTGGACATCATACTACATTAAGAAAATGATGGATAAAGTGGCTATAAAAAAGGCAAGTCATTTTTACAACAAGCCATATGATGTAGACCCAATTGATGTGTTGCTTCTCTTGAATTTTGATGTGAAAGTCTTGTGTATGGGATCTATCTAGAAACATTCAAATACTTTTTAATTTGGTTAACCCCACTTTTCCACACCTTGTTAGTTTAAGGTTAAAGATGATTAATTAGTTGATTTATATTTGTCTTAGATTACTTGGTCTTATTTTTGGGTCAAAACTTACTTGTTAACAAAACCTCATAAACCAAACACATTGTCCTCTAATTTCTTGTATAAGGAGGCATTACATTGTCCAAGTGAAAATCATCTGTTTCCTTGTTTAAATTCTCATATTAAACATTATTTCATATAATCCATTTTGGTGCAGTTATGTTGCCCATTTGAGTCTAGATCATTTACCAAATTTTCTTAAGTCCCTCATTGATAAGTTAAATTCAAAATTGAACTTTTCTAATTTTTAAAGGTTGATGTGTTAAATTGGGTTCTCCATTTGCACTTGACTTATTTTAACTCAATTTCAATTTCCCATTTGAATTGAGGGTCATTTATAGAATCACCATCACATTATCATCTTGGGTAGACTCAATTCATCTTGTGTATCACTCATGCTTTGAGTCCTAGAACATATTTTATAATACCATTCCTATTACCATGTGGCAACGTTATGCCACCCATTTGGATTTATTTTTATACTTAGGAATTCTTGTATGTGTCCACATCATGAGTTTTTTTAATTCGTATTATCCTTCTTAATCCAAATGGATTTCTTCTATTTTTATAATAGCAACTTGTCAAAGTTAAACTAAATTTTATGGTACTGACATAGCTCAAAAGTCTCAATTTTAGTGTACTAATGACACTCTAGGATTTTTGAGTTATCATACCCTCTTCTAATTTATGTGATTTTAACCCTGCCCAAGGTTGAATAATTTTGTGAATGCATTATTCTAATTTTGTGTGGTTCTAAGCCACCCTCCTTTTATGGTCTCTTTGATACCTTAGTCACTTGTTTAGATGAGAGATCAAGTCACATACCTTGTTTACACATTTGAAAAACATTGATCCAAATTTAGTAAAATGTATAGGGCACACCTTTCTAAACATGATTCAATGGTTCACTCATAGTGGGGTCCCTTATAACCCTAGCTATGAGGATGAGCACTTTTGTGATAGATGAGACAATTTTTTTGTCTTTGAGGACATTCCTACAACTGTAGGATCTGAAGGGGATTATACTGAATATCAAGAGAACCAAGATGAATCACTCCTTAGGATAATATAATTTAGTACTAGACTACCCTCAAATTTTCCTTTAGATCAATTACATACCTTAGTTAGAGAAGGGGAACAACAACAGTAAGAAAAATCTCTTACACAAACAAACATACCTTCTTCCTCTAACAAAGGCAACTAAATACTTGTAGAGTCAAAACCAATCAATCAATGTCTTATCAACAAGATCAAGAAAATAAGTCAATGGTATTCCAATCAACTTATCACTAGCTTAATAGACTCTCTAGTTGCTATGTAAATTCAAAATGATGCTTTCAAAGAATAATGAAATGTGATTAAACCTATGTAATAAACATTGGTTGATAACATGACAATGATTGATCAGGATATATCAAAAGAGTAGAGCAAAGTATAAGAGGTAGTGAAAAATGTTCCACTAGATATGGAAAACATATTATTTAACCATCAAGAACCTCTTGTTAATTTATAAACATAGAGACATAAATATTCAATTCAAATTGAGGAAATTCATCAAGAAAATTTGGCTAGTTAATCTCAACCAAGGCAAAAATTGGTGAATAGACCAAAGACTACCCAAAATCAACTAAGCATGTATATTTTAGGGCAATTGATTCTAAGGAATCAATGGCATGTTCACTTGACTCTAGGATCAATACAAAAGTAATGTGAGGAATGTAGGGTGTATATCCCTCAAAAATCCATGTAACAACAAGGACACATTCCACCCCAAAAAAAACAATAATAGGGGTACATTCTACCCCAATAAAAATACCAATAGGGGCACATTCCACTCCAAAATAATTATGTTCCACTCATGAATGCACCAAACATGTAGGAGTGAAACTCCATGAAGGAGATTATGTCACATTTGGAGACTAGAAATAGGATCAAAAAGTACAAATTTGATGAGATATGTCCATATCTATTTAATTTAAGCATTCTCCAAGTCCCCTTTCCACATCATTTTGAGGCACACAAATTTGATAAATTCAAAGGAAAGGGTGACCCATGTGAACATATCCAATATTTTTTCATATTGTGCCAAGAGGTTGCTTATAGTATCATGTTCCTACTTTAATTATTTTCATGAAGTCTAGTGGGACAAAATTTAGATTGGCTACTTAAGTTACCCAAGGGATCAATAATGGATTAGAATGACTTATCTAAAAATTTAAACCATTTATCATACAATATAGAGCATGAATTGACCATTATTGACTTATGTAAATCCAAACAACAAGAAAGAGAAAGCTTTGTTGCATATTTATAGAGATGGAGAGAATTAACATGTTGCTTTCAACTTAATTTGCTAGATGAAAAAATGGTAGATATATTTTCATAGAACTTACATCGTAAGGTCATGCATAATCTATGAATAGCTTGTGTTAACTCATTTGAGGAGATCATAGATAAGGATGTAAATATTAATAAGGATATTATTTCCAATGGCCTTGTTAAGATATTTATGTAGGGTCAAACATCAAATCAGACCCCATCTTCTAGTCAAATAGTTATGCAAGATAAGCCTAAAGGATTTAACAAGAACAAGAACATGGTTGGCACTAGGGTAACTGAAATAAGGCATGCACAAATGGTGTAGGCTCTGCTAGCCCTAAATGTATAATTATCTCCCCCTAACCCACCACCTAAATTGTAGATATATCCTCCATGGAGATCAAACCATGATGGTTTTAGGGTCTTCAGTAAATTAAGAGAACCAATTGAAATAATGTTCTAAAAGATCATAGTAACTAACCTAATTGTATGGCTAGTACCAAGGCCATTTCCCCAAGATCAATCAAAACTAGATTGGTACAAAGAGAATTAATGGTGAAACTTTCATTGTGTTTTTGGTCATGGTGCTTATTATTGTGTCCAATTATGACATATTATTTAATATCTCATTGAAAATGGTGAAGTTGAGATTAAACTAGCCCTTAATTAGGACATAAATTAGGATATGAGAATCTATAAGGACCCATTTCCTTAACATAATCAACTGCCACCAAAGAATAATAAAAATAAGGATAAAACCCAAGATAGAGGAAAAATTAGAACCAGAATCAAGGTCAAAATCATAATCAACATGAGCGTAATCATGATCATAATACCCACACTAACAATGTGGGTTGCAACATGATTTACGACTATAATAATAGTATGGGATGTATTTTTTCAACCCATATTGCCATTATTACTATTAAACCACATGAACCATCTCATGCTCATTGTATTACAAGATCCATCATTATAGGTTCAACATCCTCTCTCTCTAATAATATTACATTGAGTTCACAAAATTCTATTATGACTCCATTTGCACATGTTACTATTTCTAGACAACACCATTTTTCTAATTATAATGGCTCCTTACTAACTCAAAATTAAAACAATGCAACTAAATGCCCATGAGTTACCCATAATGTCCCTTTGCATTCATCTTCTGATTATATTAGCTCCCTACCACCTCTAGGTTGTGTAGTCATAACTAGACTCTTGTGAGTTACTCTCTAGGGCCCTTCGCCTACTTCTTTCATAGAACTTAATGTGAACATTGCACCAAATAATCCAAAGCCAATTACTATCTTAACCAAAGCTAAGCCATTTCATCCCAATGTTGAAAATCATTATAGTCTATTAGACTAATTAAGCAAAACATCTGCATAGATTTCCATATTGGATCTCTTACAAACATCTGAAGTCCATAGAACTATCTTAAATAATCTTATACAAAAATCCACTATTCCTAATGATATAAACCCTAAACAATTCTATAACCTTGTGGGATATTTATCTTCATTTCATTAAGTAATGTTTGATAAAAAAAGACATGTCTACACTTAGACCTGGCCATAATAACCTATTTTACATTGAAGTAATCATTGAAAACCATAAGATCAAGTAGGTTCTTATAGATAATGGTTTGGGGCTGAACATCATATTTATTAATTTGGTACAAATATTGGGCTACACTACAAAAGACATTCATCCTGAGATAATCACTATCAAGGCTTACAATAACATTGAAAGGGAGTCAATTAGTACTATTTAGTTACCAATCATTATTGGTTCCATTTCACATCATACATTGCTTCATATTATGGATATTGAATTGCCTTATAACATAATTTTGGATCATCCTTTGATATATGAAGTATAGGCCATTCCTTTCACCCTACATCCGTGCCTTAAGTTTCCCCATGATGGGATTGAGGTTATTATTCTCACTGATCAACAACCTTATAAATATTACAAACATTTTGAGGCCCAATTATGCAACTATAACTATTATCTACGTTTTAAGTTCATTACAAAGAAGAACAAGACTATAGTTTCACATCCACATCCATCTAATTATATCAACCTTAGTCATCATGTTTCTACTTTGGCTTATCTATTTCATTTAACTCTTACAAATCAGGTTGTTATCGAAGATGTAGGCATTTTCACATATAGTCTTAAGGATGCCTTCCATATTGAAAATTTTCCTAAAACTCCAAAAGAAAAAGGGTAAGCCTAAACCTTCAAAGAATTCTAACAAACCTACAATGATTTGATAACCAAAGAAGCAACAAAAAAAATCACTTTTGGTTTTTGTACCTACTATCATGCCAAAGAAAGATCAAGAGGATTTTACCAAGGGAGATTGGTTATATTTTTAAGGCCTTGATAATTTCTTTCAAAAACCAAAGTATCCAATCCTTAACTAAATCATGGATCATATTGATTATATAGGAAAATGCCTTAGCCCATGAGTGCAAGGAATCCTAGAACCCATATCAACATGAGTAGCTAATTACAATCATGGTCTTAGATACATACCACCTAGGGGTGACCTCATGACTTTCAATAATGAATCTTTCTAAGTGACTAGTAATGACACTCCTAACAGTGACATAACATCCAATTATATCCTTTTTCATGAGATCATTGACATAGACCTATTTGATTCAACTACCATTTTAACCTTAACCATTGAATCTTCCCATCCTAAAGTAAGAACCTGTTCTATTGGTGATTTTGCTCCTAAAGTAAAAAAACATATTTTTACCATTAGAGCTTCCCATACTAAAGAAAACCTTCATTATTCCCTATGCCTTTTCCATATCAAACTCATTAATTATGACCAATAAAATTTATTCATATGACTTGATGAGTTTCAAAATGGAGAATCACTTGCATAATATATGGGCCTAAGAGATGGATTATCCATTGGCAATCACAAACAAGGATTTGATTTTTCATTGGATCCTTCTGCTTACTTTAGAGATTAGGAAAACTTTCATGGTCACAATAAATATCAAACATTAATATCTTTGGGTGAAAACCTCTTTGAGGTGCTCGTCGATTAGGGAAAATGTAAAGAAAAAGACAATACTTTGAGTGAAAACCTATATTAGGCACTCTTATGTAGGAAAGTTTTCTCATCCCCTTAGGATATAGAAGGACCATCTAGGCTAAGTTTTATATCTAGTAAAAACATCTCTTTAGAATAACAAAAAATGTTTGAGAATCTTGCTATTGAGTTTCTAGAGGTTTTTTCTACTTGGCCTTTACCTGAGATGGTAGATTCCAATTCATCACACTATCTATAAATTTGTGAGGAACAACAAGAATATGTGGTAGAAGAAGATGATCATGATCATACCTTGCCTATAATTTTAGAATATGGATCCACACTCCTTGTGGAATACATGATAGAAGTAAATATGACAACCTATGAGGATCCCAAAATTATTTATATTGGATATTCCATTACTAAAGTATAACATGAACAAATTATATCCCTCCTAAGGGATTATATTGACATCTTTGCATGGGCATACTTTGACATGCCAAGCTTGGACCTAGACTTAGTTGTGCATTGCCTTATTTTCTATACTAATGTTAAACTAGTTAAACAAAAATTAAGGAAGATTCATCCATGCATCACCCTATTGGTTAAAGTAGAACTAAAAATGTTTCTACGATTAGGTTTTATTAGGCCACTAGATTACTCTAAATGGATCTCAAACATAGTCCTAGTGAATAAAAAGACCCTGGGTATATGTATTTATACTAATTTTAGAGATATCAAGAAAGTGTACCCTAAAGATTATTTTCCTCTACCCAACATTGACATGATTGTCAACTAAACTCATGGGTACAAGATGTTATCATTAATGGATATATTTTATAGATACAATCAAATTAAGATAGCCCAAAAAGATAAACACAAGACTAGGTTCACCATTCCATAGGGAACATTCTATTATTAAGTCATGCCATTTGGCTTGAAGAATTCTAGAGCCACATATCAACATATCATGACTATCATCTTATATGACATGATGCATGATATTTTTTAGGACTATGTTGATGATATACTAGCAAAATCAAGAATATGAGCTAGATATCCTGATGTTTTATGAAGAATTTTTGAAAGGCTTCATGAATATAAAGTGTACCAAAATCCTAAGAAATGTGTCTTTAGACTCACATTAAGGGAATTTCTAGGTTTCATTATATCACAAAGAGGGATTGAAGTCAACCCTACCAAGTTCAATTAAATTATGGAGATGCCTCCACCAAATAATCTTAAATAGCTGTAAAACCTACAAGGAAAGATCCAATCTATATGTAGGTTCATTTCTCAATTGGTAGATAAGTGCCACCCATTTACCCACCTTTTGAAGAAATGGATAACTTTTAAATAGGATGTAGATTGTCAAATAGCATTTGTGAAACTCAAAACATATTTGGCCAATCTACCAATCTTGAGACCACCAATACCTAAAAGACCACTGCTTCTTTACATATCAATAATAGATCATGCATTAGAGGCACTTTTGGCCCAACATGATGATTAAGGTAAAGAACATGGAGTATATTTTTAAGCTATACTTTGGTGGCCTATGAACATAATTATACACCTATTGAGAAGGCATGTTTAGATATGGTATTTGATACCTAGACATTGTGACATTATATGTTAAACAACAAAACTATTATCATTGCCAAGGTGGACCCTCTCAAATTCCTATTTTCTAAAGTAGATCTCTAAGGATGCATGGCTAAATGGGTTATGATCCTACGTTAATTTAAAATTGAGTATTAGAATCAGAAATAAAACAAGGGGTAGGTTATTTTTGATCAACTTGTAGAAGCCCCTATCATAGATACTTGACCTCTATAATTTGACTTCCCAGTTGATTATATTATGACAATAGAATAAGCATCACAAGAAACTAAATAATGGAAGATATATTTTGATGGTTCCTTTACTTTCCATAAATCTAAATTTGGCATACTATTGATTACACCTCAAGGGGATTTGATTCCCAAAGCATTTCATATATAATTTCATTACATGAACACTATTGCTAAGTATGAGGCATTGATTATAGGGCTTCACCTTTCCATATAATGGGATATTTAGAGTTTAAAGGTCTATGGTGATTCCCAATTAATCATCAATCAAACCACTAATTAGTATCAAATTAGAGATGACAATCTTTTTCCTTACAACTAAATTATTGATAATCTCAAAAGTCATTTTAAATCTCTACACTTTGAACAAGTTCTAAGAGAAAATAACAAATTAAATGACATAATGGAAAAAATTGGTTCCATGATACAAATTGATGGTAGATATAAAGATTATTAGTTACTGATTGAAAATATTCTTCAAATTGCACATATTATACTAGATTTAGAAAGGGTATGCACCATTACTAGTCCCAATCCTCCCCTAAATTGCCATTGTACCAAGATTTTTATAACTACTTCTATAATCATGTTCTATTAGCCGACCTTTCCAATAATAGACATAAATTATTCCTTCAATGCTTATCATGTTACACCCTCTTTGGAGACATGATTTATCATAAAGGATATGATGGAATGCTTCTTCATTATTTATCTTTAAGAGAATCCAAGCAAGTGTTAAGGGAAGTTCATGAAGGAATGTGTGGAGCCCATATCAATGGTTTAGTCTTAGTAAAGAAGCTCCTCAAAATAGGATAATATTGGCCAAAAATGGAGATCGATGCTTGTAATTATTTAAGTGTGTTCCTTGTCAATTACATGAAAATTTGATACACACATCTTCTTTACCACTAAAACTGATTACAACACCATGGGCATTCTCAAATTGGGTCCTCGATCTCATCATCAAAAAAATAAACCCAACATCCTCAAATGGCCATAAGCATATCCTAACTGCTACCAAGTATTTTACTAAGTGGATTGAGGTCAGTCCTCTCACTTATGTTATTGAGAAGAAGATTACCAAATTCATCCATTACCATATCATCTATCGATATAACATCCCCACCCATAATATATATAATAATGGTAGATCCTTTATGAACCAAGATGTAAAATTTCTTTGTGAAAAATTCAAGATAAAACACAAGAAATCAAATCCATATAACCCACAAGGAAAGAGACAAGATGAGGCATCAAACAAAACTATTTTAGCCATTTTAAACATGATTTTCAATGACACTAGCCATAATTGTCACTTACAAATCTTTCTTACCCTCTAGTCTTATAGAACTAGTCATCAAAACCTAATAGGAGCTACTCCATACTCCCTTGTCTATGGTATAGAGGATAGTATCCTGATAGAGATCAATCTTCCATCCTTATGAGTATCATTGGAGCATATTTAAAATGATGAGGACTATAGAGTCTCAAGGCTACAATAACTAAAAATTGTTGATGGCAAAAATTTGACTACCCTAGAAAACTTTTAGGCCTATCAGAATAGATCATGTAGAAGCTAAAACAAACACATTCTTCCTCAGGTGTTTGCCATTCGTGATTTGGTCCTAAAAGAGAACCAAAAGAACACCAATGTTGAATGTAATAAAAAGGTAAGTCTTAACCTAATTGGTTGGGACTATTTGTTATCATAGAAATATATAGATTAGGGGCATATTAACTAGATAAACCCTCTAGTGAAAAACTTCTAGATCTCATGAATATTGTGCACCTTAAGAGGTTATATGCATAATTGCTTCAAATCATTTTCTACAAGATCCCTTACTTGGGGGTAACTTATGCTAAAAAAAAATATCCTATTATTTTATACTAAACTAGACTATTATCACATGAACCTTTTTACTTTCATGATTCTAGATAGTGAAAGTGTTTTGGACCATTGGTACTCTGAACACATTTTATCTCATCCTAGACCATTCTCTTCTAAACCATATTCTTTGGACCATGCTCTTTGAGAACCCCATTATTTCTCCCACCTTAGACCATCCATTCATTATACCCTATTATTTAGACCATTCTCTTTGAGAACCACATTATTTTTTATATCTTGGGCTTGTTATAACCTGAACACTTTTTCCCTTTGACCAATTATGATCCTAATTATGTCTCATCAATATTATGAACACCTTCGATGACAATTCTAAAAAGTAGTTCAGCTAGGATAGTATTTTTTAGCATCTTCTATAGACAAATGAATAAGAACATTATAAATCAAGATATTTAACTAGTACATGGTTCTTTGGATTGATTTCATGTTGCACACTGTCTTATGCTACATTTACTACTCTTTATTAGCATTTTTGCCTTAATTAAGATCCTCACTCTTGCTGATTTGTGAGCATATTCCATTATGACTAAATTTACCTATTATTAGAACTATTAGTTAGTTATGTAGTCTATTATTTATATCCATGATTGTCATTGCAGCTAGCTTAGCTATTTTATGAGAACTTCTACTCTTGTAAGAGCATCTTCTTGACTAGTTCATTTCCCCCTTGTACATATTTTATCCTAAAAACACCAAAAACATTATAAAGTGATCCATAAAAGAAAAAAAAATATTGTCATACCATTTTGTACATTCTTGTCCTCATGCTCTTGCCATTTTGTAAGCATTTTATCCTGCTAATTAAGTTAACTTGTTCCACACACTTATCATTTTTTAAGATTATTTTCTCTTGTCCCACCACCTTGCCATTTTTTAAGACCAATCTCATTTGTCAAGTCTTCTCTTTTCTTCTACAACATTAATCATATGTTTATGGTCATCATCATGTCTTATATCCCACTTCTTTGGAGAATTACATTTGTCTTGAAATTCATGTTGGAACATGCATCCATAGAACTATGTAGGTAACATCCACTTGTCTTATAGATCTAGAGTCAGATTGGCAACCCCTTCCTTTTCTTATCTTCCCCATTTCTTTTTTTATTATTCCACTTTAATTAGAGAACAATTTTTTTGTCATTTTTTTTGTTATGTTATGGTGGAAAGTAATGCCTCTACCACACATGCATGAATAATTGTCTTTAAATTGCACTAATTTGGTTTTTGTTTGTGTGTTTATTTGAGTTTTATTGGTGTTTTGTTGTGCTTTCACACCTTTCCATTTATTTCTTCTCCTTTTTTCCTTTTGTTACTTATTATCTCATCCCAATCTTGTGTTTCCCTATATATTTTTGCTTCTCTTTTATGTTTCGTAACATCTTGATAATTCACATGAATCTTGATTATTTATATCTTAACCTCATGTTATTAAGTTGTTTTAGGACCTTTTTATTTATTTTATTATTGTTGGTGTCTTATTTTTCCATTTGATTTTGATTTTCTCTTTTGTGTTCAAGAACATCTTGATGGAACACATAGATTTTGATTATTCATATCTTGATCCTATGTCATTAAGATGTTCTTACTTTTCATTTTTAAACATTCTTGTTCCTCCTTAAATCTTGATTATTCATATCTTGATTTTAAGTTAGGTTCATTTATGTTTATATTTTTATTTATATTTGTTTTTTTTGTAAATGTAAATAGATGTAACTCTAATTTTGGTCATTGTTTACAATTATCCTTAGTTATAGGTATTCACATTTGAAATGCCATGTCATTATAAGTTCTTCATACTTATACTGCCTAATTTATTTTGATATAGCAAACACTTTGTGCTCTTGTTTCAAAATCTTAACGTCAAAATTTATTTAATAAATGTATTTAACACCTAACTCTATGCTTAGACATGCATCTCTTCTCATGTATCATGAGTTTAATTGATCTCTTGGTCAGTTTTATTCATCTTTCATTCCACTCTTTCCCATTTTTGGTTGAACTACATTAGCCTAAATTTCATATTAGAACATGAGTCCATAGAACTATGTAGGTAGTGTCCAATTGTCTATCACATCTATGTTTGTGCCCACTCGATTTAAATCTATGGTTTGAGCTATATCCTTGAGATATTATTTCTTGCCAATTGACCATGGTGAGGCACCACATTTGAACCTACCAATAGGATCAAATCATCCCTATAGGTGAAAACCATTATTTATTCTTTATCAATAATTAAAAAATTCCCTACTAGGGCATAACTATCTTATCATGATCAAATATACTCTACCAATGCACTTTTTATTATCATCTCTTTTGAGACCATGTTTTCCTTTTCCTATAATTATAAGTTCTCCACACTTTTTCCCATATGGCAATGTTATAGTGTGAAACTTGTCTTAGGATTGATCAATGCCATAAGTGTGTAGCTTACACTCTCAAATTGGGTGCATTCAAAGTGTGTCCCATACATGGTTGAATTGAATATTTCCAATTCCCCCTAACTTTGGGGCCCATTATACCTCTAATTATATTTTTATCATTTATGGTGACCACGTGTTAAATAATTTAGCTCATCTAGATGTGATCTATTCCCTAGGTTAATCTCTCACTTTCCCTCTCTTTTTGAGAGTCCACCCTTCTCTTTCATCCTAGCATGTTCTCTAGAGGGGGCATCATGGGTCATTTCCAATTTCTTCTTGATAACTCTTTTATCATTTAAATGTCTCGATACTCCTTCTCAAACAAGGGGAAAATGCAGACATCCAATTCCTAACACCATTTGTGTTGAAATTGTCAATCTTACTCGAATTGCACTCAAATACCCAATTTAGGTCAAAATCACTAAAAAAAGCTAAATGGTTCAAACTTATGATTTAAAAGTGTCTATTTATGCCAAATTATCCCTAAATAGAGTAATGCATTTTATGTGATTCCTAACTTTGATCAATTCATTTCAAGTCAAAATGATGATTTCACCTTTTTGTGCTTTGGATCATTCTTTTCTTCTAATTCATTAGTACACATCACATACTTTTATTATTTTCTATTGGAAACATCCTAAATGGGAATATAGTTATAATGCATCTAACATCACCTTAAAATTCTTCTTGATTCAAATTATAACCTAATAATATGACTTTATGACTATTTTCATTAATTGAGGGCCAATTTCCAAAGAATTGCACAAATATGATTAATATTGTTTAAGGTTAATTAATTCAAATCAAGAGCTTAAGTGGATTTTCCATGGAGGTTATTGAATATTTATTTTTTAAAATTAATTATTAATAATTACATCACCTAGTGATATCATTTCTAATGAAGGCATCCTTAGGCCATAAATGCATAAAATATATAAATCATGGCCTCCCATTCCTCATTAATGCATCCCATGAGTTATTAATACCCCTTCTTCCCAAATCATGATGAGGATATTTATGGATTTAATTATAAATATTAGATTAATTCATAGCCACACATCTCAATCTTGAGATGGATGGTCATGGTTGATCCTAACTAATTTCAAAAATCTATAAATAGAAGGCCTCACACTACCATTTTTAAGCTAAAAATTATGTAAACTTATAATGTTAAAATATCTCCACAATTCATTTGTGTTTTTATTATTATGTTATTTGCATTTGAATTAGCTTCATTGATAGACAAAATATATAATTTATATCATGAGCCTAGGTTTTTCATAGAGTTCTTGAGGTAATGGAGGAGCAAAGAAGCCATTGTTGATAAAGACTAGAGATCTAGATCAAGGAGAAAACATGTTTGGAGATGCTCTTGAGTGATGGAATTGATTTGGGAATGCAAATTGTATTGATTTATTTAATTTTTTATTCATTCTCATTTGCAACCCCTACATGAATAGATTTGATTGATGTGTTTAACTCTTTATGCATTTTTCTTTGATTTTTTAGATGAATGCTTGGCTAATCATTTCTTGTAATCCACTCTAGACTCATTACTCCATAAAAATTTATAAATTTTTCTCATTTCCTTAGATCAAATACACTTATCACATTAATAATCTTTTAAGGTAATAACCATTGATGCATATATAGATTGTAGGGACATTCTGATAAATCAATTTTTCACAAATACTAGCTCATAATGGTTCCTGCCTTCCTTTTTCTACTCATATTTAAAAAAAAAAGAGGACCAATGCATCTAAAATAGTGATAAATAAAACCAAAATAACACTTAATGGTGATCAAATACTCACATAATTAAATAAGATCAATGTATCATATATCATAAAAATATACTAGGAAAGAAATGGAGGAGGGATCAAAGGTATCTCTATTGAAGCTATATATTCTCAGTTGGTAGCAGAATAATGCTCAAGTTTCCCTAATTTTAATATGATTCAAATAAACTATAATTAATGCTATAGTTTATTCCAATTCTTTTCTAAAACCCTCAAGATAAGGGTAAAATAAAATCAATTCATCACACATAGATCTAAAGTATGATCAAAACTAGTATGTTACATGAAGTATTGGGAATCTCTTTCATGTTTATAATTTGATTATTATTTTATGGTATGATTAATGTTGATTTCTAATTGCTATATAAAAATTTTGGGTTCTCATATTCTTGGGAGTATTCCCCCTGTAAATCACCATTTGTTATACTTAACACACCCCATTCTTAATTTTTCAAATAAGGACCTAATATAATCCGAAAAGCCTATGTCTATTTTAAAAATATGTTTTCATTAACATTTATATGCACACCTAGCTAAGCTCAAAATTTTAAATAATTCTTATTCTACACATGGATGATTTTCATTGTGTGATGATCATGTATAAATGCAATTTTAAATAGTTCTTATTCTACATGTGGATGATTTTAATTATATGATGAACATGTATAAATGTAATTGGCATTCCCTCATTATCTAGATTTTACTGTATGATTTATTTGAACTAAAATATTAATGGACTTTGATAGTTTTTCATTAATATAGGTTTTCTACATATACACATGAATTACATAACAAAAATCCTAAGTTTTGGACATCACATATTTTGCACTTTCTAAGTTGTGCATTTCATGTATTTTAGTAATTTAAACCTTTTATTAAAAAAAAAGTTGTAATTTTTTTTAGAATTTGTGTTCAAATCTTTTATCCACAAGATTTATTCTTCACAACTTTTGTTGTTAGAATTTTTATTCACAAGATTTGGTCATCAGAGTTTTTGATCGAAACATGTGTTCATTAGAAGTTTCATTTTTGTAACTTTTGTTTTTCATAACATTTGTCATTAGTGACCTTCAACATATCTAAAATTTGAGTCTTCACAAGTTTTCACCTACGTAGTTTTTTTACCTTCACATATTTTACACTTCAAAACTTTTGTTCACTACTAGTGTTCACTAGGACTTGTGATTCTCTAAAATTTCAACTTTTACAAGTTTTACACTTCGTGTATCTTGGAATTTTGTAATGTGTGACTTCTGAGTCTTTATAAATTTTGTTCAATTTCTTTATTTGAAGATTTTGTTCTCAACATTCATAACTTTTGTTCACAAGGTGTGTTCAAGATTTTTGCTTATATGCTTATTTATTCATAGACTTTATCTTCATGTTCCACATATTATAGGCATCACTAGAATTATCCAGCATAATCTAAACAAAATTTATGACACCCCACTTATGAAGGCATGCCATGTGGTGCACCTAATTTTGTGTAAAATTAATGATAAAGTGACACTTATATAAGGTTACAATGTGGATTTTATATAAATGTATATAAATTCTATGTGGCATGCCCAAAAAATCAAGTGTCAAATTTCAAATTAAATGAGTAAAATAAGATTGGAAAGATTGGGAATTAATGGTACACAAAATAGAATTAAAGTATTATACTCATAATTTATATCAATTAATTTAGAGGAGACATCATGTCTATTGATTGCTAGCAATCTTGAGGGAATTTTACCTCAAATGAGGTTTTAAATCCCTAGCTATTTGTGTTTAGTTGTGAACTACTTACAATAAGAGAGCAAATATTTGAATTAAAGATGAGAGTTATGTGATCAAATATATTAACAATGTAATGTTCATCTAAGCTATTCAAAAGAGTATTTCCACTGTCAAAGTTATTCATTAAGGACTCCATAGAATACACAAACATTATATTCAAATCAACAATGTTCAATGACAAAATTTTAAATTACACAGCTCTATGGGACATAATGGAAAACATGGATTCCCAATAACATGAGGAAACTCTAAAAACCAAGCATAATTAGTTGGTAGTGGACTTATTACCACTAAAGTAGCAATAAGTACATTGTGTAGTAGCCAAGTCCAAAGTGATGCCCTACATTGACCTAATTTAGGACTTGTTATTCATAGGGAACATGATTGGCATATTTATAAACCACTTAACCATAAGATAGTTATTGCATGTATCTTGGGGGTTTCTTTCTGAAAATACCTATGACTACCCATCATAGATGCCACATTTGATAGACATAGAGTTGAATTATGGAAGAAAACAATCACAATCATAAATACATTAAGGAAATAGATTTCTCATGGAGAGGTGGTCACCCTCAAGGCCAAGAAACCCATGCTAATAACTAGTTTCAAGATGAAAATCTACATTGGAATGGCCCTGCTAAATAGATTTTATGTTTTATACCATTCAATTCCTTAACTTGAAATAGGTTCAGGTTTTGGACCTATCGATGACCTTACAACTCACTTTAACCCTAGGAGATATAATTAACACCAGGATCTAAGGATAGATGTTCAACAAGGATAAAATACCAATGGGAATCCACTTCTACATGATGCCATATCTATTATATGTAGTCATGACCACCATTTATGTTTATAAAAGATCACTTTGGATCCCAACCCTAGAGTACATTAAGAATCGAGTATGTGAGTTTTATTCATTCCTATATATCTATTCAAACATGAGGATTATCATCAGGATAGCTATGATTTTTTATCACTAATTTTGGAGGGAAATTCTCAAAGAACCCCTAAACCAAATTTAAGAAAGAATCAGGAAGAAAATCTGGCTAAAGAAAGATCATTGGATATACCTAAACTATAATATAAGCATGGTGGTGGAACATAAGGTTTCCCATTTATGTCTCCCTAAATATGTCCCAAATAAATTGGTAGAGCATGAAATAACTTATCAGCTATAGTGGAATATATATGAAGATATAAAGAAGAAATACATGGGTGTGTTTCATGGGTCTTCCATAATGATTGCCCAAATATGTTAAACCAATAGGAAACATTTTAGAGAAGTTAGAAAAACTAGATAATTTTACTCATTGGAATATTTGTCACATAGGGATTAGGATCTTCATGGCCTTATCCAAAAACACATCTCAGGCCCAGGCATCCCCTATCAGCACAAACCTTATGAATATGATTTTGTATTCTTGAATGTAAAGGATGATATTGAGGTGATAAAAAGGGAATGATTGGATGGGTTAATGGAAGATCATTTAATATCTATACAAAAGGATCCCTCCATCATATTTCATAGGTGCATACTAGGCTTCCACCCTATAGTGCATGGGTAACCACATACTACTAGACATTTCAACCTACCCAGTAACCTATAGACCAAGGAACATCCTCTCAACCACCACCCATTATGATGATAGTTGTGAAGTAGGAGTAGGGTGTGGAATAATCACATATTATGTCAAGTTAATTATAATAAAGGGCTTCACAAACTTCTTGACCAATTGTAATGAAGGCTACCAAATAATATCAAGGGGTGGATGAAATGCCTACTATTATAACTTATTTAGAAGGAGAATAAGAACCAATTTAAATTGATTCCTCTAACTCTAAGGATACAAATATTTCATTTGCTTCCTTGATTCTTATTAATACATGTGTATATTTTTTACCTTCCACCACTTAGGAGACTCCTCCCTTGGTTGGATAGATAATAATGTATTACAAGGGGAAAGTAAGAGCCCCTAGGGATCCTCTTCCACTAGTAGAGTCTCTTACAATTTAAAATATGGAGGGGATATAAAATGATCTTGAGGTTGAGGATGAATAACTAAAAAGGGATAAAATCTTAAGTCTTTAGGGGATCAAATGAAAATCACCAATGGAGGCTAACAAATCAAGTGAGGTCACTATTACTCTAGCCATTATTATTTCACTTCTTTTGAGTCCTATTATTTATTTAGTTCTAATGGTTACTACAGTCCTTGTTGCTTCCAATGTTCTCATTATTCTTATTAGTGTTATTTTTATATAGCTCCTATTTTTTCTAGTGTGAGGTTATTTCTTTATCTCCTATGGTTTTTACTTCCTCTGTTACTAATTTAGTTACCATTGGTTTCCCCTATTGCTCTTAAGTCCAAACAATTTCATTTTAAGAAGACTATGGTATCCCTTGAAAGTGCTCAATTACATGTTTCCTCTACTCAATTATGTTTGCCAATTCCTTCATCCACTAGTACATAGGCTAATTCTATTGTCCCCTCTAAAAAGAAGAAGAAGAAGCAACTATATTATCTAGCCATTGCCTTAGTTTAGTGATGTGGATTAGCATAAGATCATCTTTCCATCATTTCTAGACCTAATACATGTAGAGGCATTAATTCAATCTTCAAGGGATATTTTGATAGTGACCACTATTAAGGACACTTAGTCGATTGACTCCTCATAGATGGTAATCTTATAGTGGGATATAGACCTAGAGGCTTAGGCTTCACAAAGACCTAATTTGATAAAAAAAAATAGAGCTTTCATTATGATCTCCATATTTGAGAAATCAATAAAAACTATTTAAAGGGTTAGGAAGATAAAAATAGAGGATGAATATGTTAGAGGCCTAGTTTTAGAAGAAAGTAAATATGTCTTATCGCTATTAAAGATAAAGAATAGTAGATTTGGAGAGTCTTCATAAAATGAGGATTTTAAAGCTTGTTTTTAAGTAAATACACAGGGTTTGTTGGAGCTTCATATGGGCACTAAACAAGCCAGGAAAGATCTATAATAACAAATTGAAGGTGATGTTTGAAATGTAGCTCTCAAATTGTATAATATTTTGGACACTATAAATTCAATTAAAGCTAAATTATCTCCTCATATTATTGAACCTTATAATTTGTTTAATTATTTAAAAGAAGATGTGAAGAAGCTAGATTTCCTTGTATTATACATCACCAATAAAGCTTTTGGTTATTTGGATTTAATGACACCATTATAAGTAGTCTATGCTCTCAATCTAGTGGTCATCACAACATTAAAATTATGAGACTAGGTATCAAGTGTGTAAGCCTTGATTCCAAAATTATTAGAACATGAAAATCAAGTCTTACAAATTTTGGTTGAGTTAAAGTTATCCCAATCCCAAGATTCCTTAGGTAAGTTAATAAGTAAGGCCAATTTTAACCAACTACTCCAACAAGAATCCACCAATTTTAAGCAAAGTCTTCAAGGTGTATGGTAGTGGATATTGAACAAGAATTAGGATTTTCTAGGAAGAAATTCAAAGAGTTAAAAATATTTTTGGTGAAGTTTAGATCCACCAAGATTGAGCATACATGCTTATCTGCACAAGTCACTAGAGTACATATGCCCTATCTTTTGTATATGGATATAATCAAGTTGTAACATAGCATCACATACAAAAATTAATAGGAACTAGAAATGAAGAACAAGTTATGGATGGATCATCTAGTTCAAGTCCACCTTCCAATATAGTCCTTTTGATGAATATGAGTTTAGCCATGCAGGCCCCAACATCTAGTAAACTTTAGTTTTCTTAGGTTATTTTCATATTTATTTTGCATGTAGATTATAAAATTGAAATAATTCATTTAATATATGAATTAAGAATATTTTAAACATGCACACATTTCATGGTTTTCTAATAATGAGTTTTATTTTAAAGACATAGTTTTTACTAGTTTAAATATGCATGCAGAATTTGCATCAATTATAACTCTAATTCTAATTATCATTGACATTGCAATTTTAGAGTTTTACATGGATTTGGAGGATGAGGTGACCCCTCCCCAAATTTATTTATATTATAATCCTCTCATTTTCAAAGGAAGAGGAGACTGATTAGAAATTTTATCAATACATGAAGAAATCTTTTTAATTGCCATGTAGCTATGTTGATGTAATTATATTTCAATTATATGTAATTAGTTGTTTTATTTTCCTTATTGTTTGATTCAATAATTCAAATTGTGCAAAGATACAATGAATTACTTCTTGTTAATAGTAATGTATGCTAGTAAAATATGTGTAATGGCTATTGGATGACTAGCAAATATCATTGATTTTATGCAATTAGATTGACTGTTTCATTTTTTTGAGTGTTAATAAGTGTCTACCATGATATATTGTTATAGGAGTGAGAGATAACTACCTTATATATCTCTTTAATCTAAGCTATAATATTCTAAATAAGGGTGTGCAAAAATAACTCAAAATAGGAGCAAGATTAAGCTAAGATCTTATGGTTTACTATATCACCTTTTCCTTTGGCTCTTTTACTATGTTTTTATGTGTTTGAGCAATAGTTGCTAGCTATAACCATTAGTTTTTAACACTTGTCCATAAAGAGACCAACATGGAATTAATCCATCTTTATATCACAAAACCTTCTTTCCTAATCTGACCTTCCCCCTTTTATATATTTTCTAAGGTCTACCCACTCTATAATAAAATCCATCCATCCAACTCAAGTAAGATTCAATTTATTCTAGGTTTCATGCATCCATTCACACTTGATTAATAACTTACATGATCAAGCTACTATTCCACCACCTAAATGTGTAATCCATACCTACAACTAATGCCCTAGAGTGTATTTTATCTCCATTGATTCCTAAAACATTATAGGTTACCTCATTAAATATGTGGTGTACATAAAAACCACATCAATAAGTTTGTGTACCCAATTAGTTATTCTCATTCCTTGTTATTATATATATATAAGTTTTATTATCTTTACTTCCTTATTTTATCTTAAGTAAGGATTGATTTTACATATGTTTCAATATAGGTTTTTCATAAAGCACAATTTGACATTGTGCCCTACATTTGAGATTTATATGCATAAGTAAAGTCAAGTGTCTACATTGTGCCTTACATTCTGCCCTAATTTCACTTTCATTAAATTAAGAGATTAAAATGGGGGTAAATGTAGACACATATATTAATAAATAGTGTTCTTGTGATCACCCTTTGACACACTTATATCATGCCTCATTCCATAATATTTTGACCACTTTTCCTTCACTTTCTATGTAGATGAACTATTCCTATGTTATACCCTTAAACTATAGTGAATATAGGGATATGTGTGGCTCACTTATGGATTACATATATTCATATTATCCTATTATATTTTTTGATGTTTTTAGTATGGTCAAATTATGGAATAACTATGGCTAAGTAGAATATCTATAGGAGGTAGTGGTTAGTATTTTATCATCATATTATGAATTATGTTCTTATTTCATTATTGTGGAGGTTTCTCCCTTGAAGTGGATTAATCATAATATTCAAGTATTTTGATATTCCACTAATTTTATTTATTTATTTTCTTATTTTATTATTAATTCCATGATATACCAGTCTATTATTATGAATCATATAAGTAATTTCATTATAAGTGGTATCAAAGCTTCAATTACGGCAAGTTTTTATGGCATAATTGTTTTGGATATGGTGTCCTAAGCACTAGAAGGTTGAAAAACATAACTTGTGATCTATAAAGAATTAATTGTTTCATCACCACAATTTTGTTTGTGGATTTTATTTATAAAAAAGAAAATAATGAAAAGAAAAATTGAAAAAAAATATATAGAATTTTTTTTACCCTTTGAAAATTACCAGTCATTGGATTATTCTCTATGAGATGATCACAATGGTATATTCTATTGGTATAATTTTTTAAGACAAAAAATTTCACCATTATGCACATTAACAATAATTTGACTCATCTTGGTAGAGCAATCATAATGGTATCATTTATAGATACAATTTTTGGGAGGTTGTAACCCTTTTAGGGTTTGTGCATGGATAGGCCTAACACTTGTGG
Source organism: Torreya grandis (assembly GCA_037957365.1). Lineage (NCBI taxonomy): Eukaryota > Viridiplantae > Streptophyta > Pinopsida > Cupressales > Taxaceae > Torreya > Torreya grandis. The sequence goes on along the minus strand of JARHVA010004057.1, from coordinate 154,692 downwards.
ATGAAAGAAAGGGAAATAAATGCCTAAAACTCCTTAAAAAAATGATAGGGAGTCGAAAACTTTTGATCCATGTATTTTAGATGTGGTTCAGTAACTTAAATTAGAGATAAATTGCATGGTATAGAATGATGATCTCAATGTGATTAAAAGGAAAATCATGGGGATGAGAGAGGAATTAAATGGATTGTGGGATCAGTTAAAAAAATAAATAATAAATTGGCCAACTTTGCAACTTAGACATTATAAAATAACCCTCTACCACTCAAGTTTGGTTCTCCTCCTCTAAAAGCTCACAATGCCAATCCTAGTAAGAAGCTGATGTTTCCAAAATTGGACCTAAATAAATTTGATGGTAATGATACATTCACATGGCTTGATGAAATTAAAAATTTATTTGAGATACATCAGACTCCCTATTCAAAAAGGTGGTCATGGCCTCTATGTATCTAGAGCCTGAACAGTTCATTTGGTATCATTGGTTATGTTCTCAAAATAAAAAGAAGGGTGTATTAATTTTATGGTTAGTATTTTTTGAGTTGCAACTCAAATATCAAAATAATCTATCTAAAAACTAATTTAGCTATCTAGCCTAGTTGTGCCAAATCAAGACTGTAAATGATTGCATTCATCAATTTTAAAATCTCTCCTTATAGGTGGTAGACATCACTGAGTAAAATATGACTAACCTATTTTTAGGTGGCCTCAGAGATAACATCCAATTTGATATTTTCATGTTTCATTCCAAGAGTGTATCTAAATCCATATCAAGGGAATGCATGGCTGAGGAAAAAGAGCTGATTAGGTGAATATCTTTCACTAATGTCTATGAACACACCTTCCCAACACCATCATTTCCATAGCCTACTAGATTGACACATCAAAAAATTGAATAAAATCATTTAAAAGGTTTATGTTTTTTATGTGATATAAAATAGAGCAAAGGACATCAATGTGTTGAAAGGAAGTTGTTTTACATTAAAACTACCAATAAGGAAGAAGAAGATTATGAGGATTTAGGGGAAGCTTTGAAATAATCTAAGGATGAATCTTCATGATAGTTTATTTTCACCCTTATGATGGTCTAAAATACCTCCTTTATCTCTTCAAATTTTAATATCTTCCACTTCAACTCACTCCTCTAGTTAGTCAATTAGGCCTATTAGGCTTTGTTCTTATACTAGGCTCTTGCTCATACACCTATTAGTTGGCCATACACACTTTACCACTTATATTTTCCATACAATATCCCTTATTACATTCCAAAAACATTAATATAACATTATAATAAGTCATTCATAGCATATAGGACCAAAACCTCTGTTAGGCCATAAGGATACCTAATTCAATTAGGCATTCATTAGCACATGTTACCTTTTAATATTATAAGGGAACTTTAAAACTTCATACATGGTATTAAAACTTAAAATTCCACTTAAATATACCCATAATAATCTCATCTTATTTCCATTATAGCTTTTAGATCCAACCACCACATGAAACATGCCATTAGTAATGTTTACAATTAGGCATGTGCATACCCAGAAAGTATATCTTAAACTACTAAAGATAAAACACCAATTAGATAAAAAAACATGGAAATTAAAAATATAAACAAAACTTTAAATACTTAAAAAAGTGAATTAGACTTCATTACATGGGTAAAAATGACTCAAAAACACTTGCAATTTTCTCACTCAAAACTGCCAGTTTTCCTTAAAGACCAATCATTATGATTTTGACCCTCAACACCTTTATGACCACTTTTAAAGACTAATGATTGATTTTTATCATCCTATGTGATCATAATACCATTATAAGATATAAATAATATTTTTAAATTTCAATATTGGTCTTTTAGACCAATCTCATAATCTTATACCTCATTGTCTCATTTGAACTAGATAGGTCAACTTGTGAGCAATATTTTCATCATATCCATTGACCTCCAAAAATTATATTCAACATTAAAATTTCTTAAAATTATTTAACAATGCATCCATGCACTTTGATTCATCCATATTCCATGATAACACACCCTTAAACATCTTCTCACTACTACCTATGTTTCTCATTGGTTTCACCATTAGGCCTCATAGCAAATGGTCAACTTAGATGACCATTTTAACACCCTTGAGGGATATAAATTATATAAAATACACCATGGAAAAAAATTAAAATTTTCAAACTATGTCCTCCATCTATTTATCAACTTTGACTTGGTCAACTATGATTACTACAACATTTTTCCAAGAAACTAGCACTTTCCCATAGGGTCTACTCATAGACCTGACAAGCCAATCACACCTAGAGATGATTGGGAGAGTTATATACAACATCAAATCACTTAAATATCCATAAAAATCTATTTTGATCACTTTGGAACAACTTCTTTTATATCAGGTCACTATTACAGTTCTTTGAGGGTTTAAACCATCTTCTAGTCTTAATGATCATTCATAAATCATAGCTCCTTAATCCAAAATCTAATGCATATAATTTTTATGTAAGTCCCCTACTCATATATCATGAATATATTAGGTTCTCATGTAGAGGTTACATGTTCTAATGAACACTTGAAAGTCATTCTTGGGTTGAGAACCCTTCATTTTGTGCACACAAGAGACCTCAAAACCACTTTTCATGCCTTATATTGTAAACCATGACCTCAAATTTTGTAAACATAACTAGGATAATCTATCACACCACTAAAAATTCTCACATGCTCATTATCATCTTGAAATATGAATCTCATACCCCATTATGCCATACTCTCTCTCATTGTTCTCTTAGACCTTGACTTGCAAACCATATTAGGCTTAAAAGCTACCCTTTAAGCATATTTAAATACATTATCGACCTCATTCTCAAAATAAATAAATATATTTCATGATCAAATACTAATTTACATCATTTATAGGCCTTGAAAACACCTCATTAGGTTAGATAGTGTCTAGAACTAGTCTAGTTCTAGACCTAGACTTAAGGTCTTACCATTGTATACTCACCTTTAAACTCTCTTGAGTGATCCACTACCTCATATTCATGATTAATAAATCTTATACATCCATTCATGTATTTTTGAATTCATCTCACCAAACCACCATGCTCAAACCTTATCACTAGGACTTTATAAGATATGACTATTGCCATAACTAGGCTTCTCAAGCACTTGAATATTGATAATTTATCTTGAAACACTCTTTGATGATTCTATACCTTGATCACATTCCTTACATGCTCATAAAAAATTGTCATACCTATTAATGATTCTATCAAACAAGAATCATTCTTCAATGACCCTATGAACACCTTTCTTAAGAACCTTTGACATCAATGCTAAACTTCAACAATAGGAACAATGATAAAAAATCTCCCCCTTTGTCATTGATGAAAAAATATACTATATAATAATCTTTATTATCTCCCCATTCTGATCTTTCTCCCCTTTTGACATAAATAACAAAGTGATGTCTTTAACTCTTTGGATAACACTCCTTGTAACCAAAATACTCAACACATAGGACTTATGCATTTATAAGACTTAATACCAAAATGATCCCCTTATCTCCATGCATACCTTATTGGAAAAAATAACTTATTCTTAGATCTAATGAGAATGGTTATATATCCCTAAGTACTTGGATTCTTTAATGATTGATAGGGGTAGGCATTACACCAAATTCATGTCTTAGGTGTTCAAAAGTTACCTTTGGAAGTGGTTTGGTCAAGATGTCTACAATATAATCCTATGTAGAAACATATTCATGTTTTAAACTTTTTTAACTTACCTTCTCTATTATAAATTGATATCTAATGGGAATGTAGTTGGTCTTTGAATACATGACAATGTTCTTTGAGATGTTTATGGCATTTGTATTATCACAATAGATAGGGATGGGACCATCGCACTTTACCTTGTAGTATTTTAAGGTTTGTCTCATCCATAGGACATGATTTCAAAATGAAGCTAATGTAATATACTCAACCTTAAAATTGGATAATGATATTTAAGGTTACTTCTTGATTATCCATAAAACTAGGCACCCAATTAGGAAGAAAGCTCCTCTACTAGTACTTTTCCTATCATCTATACTTCCTACCTGATCTACATCTATGTAGGCTATCAAATTGAACTCCTTACTTCTTGGATACCAAAATACATACTCCATAGTCACCTTGAGATACCTAAGAATCTTTTCAATTACTTTCATATGATTCTCCTTTGAATCTACTTGAAACCTTCCCACAAGACCTATTGCTTTCATGATGTTAGGCCTATAGGTAATAGTTTACAATAACATTCTAATCATTGACCTATATGACATTTGAATGACCTTTTAAAACTCATATTCCTTGCTCAAATTACACCTTATGATCATGGGTATACTTAATACCTTGAAATATTTCATCTAAAACTTCTTCAACATCTCTCTTATGTACTTGGCTTGTGAGATGAATTTACCTTTTTCATATTGAATGATTTGTAACCCAAAAAAGAATGATAGTTTTTATAGCATGGACATCTCAAAATCTTTATTCATCACCTCTTCAAATTCCTTGGTCATTTTTTTATTATTTCCACCAAAGATGGTGTCATCCACATAGATAATACTATTAACTAATGGACATCTTTTGTCTTGATGTATAGATTACTATTTGCAACTCCTCTTTTGAATCCTTGATTTAACATATACCTATCCAACCTAGTATGCCAAGCTGTAGGAGATTTATTTAGACCATAAAGAACCTTTTTCAATCTAAAAACATAGTCTTTATCATCTGATAGAGATAAACACTTAGGTTTCTCAATGTACACTTCCTCTTCTAAATTCTCATTCAAAAGGGTAAATTCAACATCCATCTGGTATACCTTGAACCCTTTGAATCCTATGTACGATAGAAACAATCTAATGGCTTCCAATCTTGCTACTATTTTGAAAGTATTCTTAAAGTATACTCCTTAAACTTGTGCATATACCTTGTATACCAATCTAACCTTATTTATAGTGACTTCTCCATCTTCATTCAACTTATTTCTAAACACCCAATTTGTGTCAATAACATTCTTGTTTGGAGGCCTAAGAACTAGATCCCAAGTCTAATACCTTTATGTTTGGTCTAACTCCTCATTCATAGAACCTATACAAAATGTGTCTTTGATTTCTTCTATAAGATTCTTAGGTTTAATCTTGGATAATAAGCAAAATTATCTTGATTTAGATTACTTACCAATACTCTCCTTATTTGTATCCCTTTAATCTTATTGCTAATGATTTGAGATTCAGGGTGATCTCTTTGAATCTATCTCAAGGGTCATTTTGAATATATATCTCTTCAAATTCTTCTTCATCATCAACCTCTATAATCTCCTCTTGATTATTGAAGTCTAGATTCTCTAAAGTGTCCTTTAATTATGAGTGTGATTTCCTTGTCTCATCAATCTTCACATTAGTGATTTCCACTATATTTTGTAGCCTCTTGTTATAACATATATAAGTTGAGTTGAGCTCATTGATTAATATCCTAATAATATACCTTCATCATATCTAGAATAAAACTTTCCCAAGTCTTCATCATCTCTTTTGATGAAACATTTGCTCTTAAACACTCTAAAGTGTTCCACATTGGTAGGTTTGCCCTTCTATAGTTCATAAGGAGTCTTGTTTCCATTAGTACTTATTTATCCTCTACCAAAAATGTATAATAAATTTATTACTACCTCTCTTCAATTTCATAATATAATATAGAATCATTTTTCATAGTTCTAGCCATCTCTTGAACTATCCTATTCTTCCTTTCCACCACCCCGTTCTACTGAGGTATCCTAGCTAATGATAATTGTCTCCATATTTTGTGAACCTCATATAAGTCATCAAACTAATTAGACCAAAACTCTCCTCCTCTATCAAATATGAGGCACTTTATCTTCCCATTCTTCTCATTCTCAAAAAGAGACTTGAATTCCTTGAACTTGTCAAGAGCTTTTGACTTTTCTTTCAAGAATATAACCCAGGCCATTCTTGTGTAATCATATATGAGTAGCATGAAATATATATCTCCTTGAATAATTTTAATTATTATAATCCCATAGATATTAGTTTGTATTAACTCAAAGGGTCTTGTATTAGAGTACTCTTTGGACTTGAACCTACTTCTAGTCTGCTTACCATGTTAACATGCTTTGCAAAGTATGTTTGTAGGTTTGGTGATCTTAGGCATGTTATTCATAGAATTATTAGTGCTAATCTTGAATAAAATGTCAAAGTTTAGGTGACCTAACCTTATATGTTATATCCAACTTTCATCTATATTTCTCATGAAGCATCTTTCCTTCTTGATCTCATTCAAGACATATGGATTGTTCTCAGTCCTCTTAGCATTGGTAGTTAGCCTTCATGATTAGCTCTCTTTATCTCACACTTTCTATCATGAAAGGTGAGAGTGTGTCCTTGATTGAAAATTTGACTTGAAATAAGTAGGTTATGTTTTAAACCTTCCACATACAACATAGTTTGTGTCTTGGTATTCTTATTGTCTAAACTCAAGACATCATTGCCAACTATATTAGTAGTTTTATTATCTCCAAACCTCACTATTCCTAAAACATTCTTATTCAATGAGATGAACTTATTTATGTATCCTATCATGTGGCTTGAGAAACCACTACCTATATAAAATTTCATGCCTTCATATTGAATGTGAAATGTAATTTGAGCTAGCATAGAATCCTCTTTGGTTTTTTATTCATCCTTAGAAAATAGTCCATCTTGACTCTTGAGCTCAATATGATACATCTTAACTGGATTTGGATTCCATACCAATGTTTGATCCTTATCATGCATTCTAGAAGATTCATATGTCTTGTTGAATCTTGAGGGCCTTCTAACTCTATTAGAGAAGAATCTTATAATGTGTCTTATATTGTGATAGATGTAACAAACAACATTTCTTTACTTATCTACTGACTAGTTATGCCTTTTCTCATGGTCCCATGATGACTTATCCTTTATTTCATTGGTTTGCCTGATAAATATTTTCATGTTGGCACTATTCACTTGTTCTGACTTCTCATTCTCTCTCTCAAACTTTTTCATTTTGTCTATGATCTACTTATGCTCAACCTTTAAGGAATATATCTCTATATTCAACTAGTCATACTCAACTTCCTTTGAATTAAACCTTGTGTTGACTCCTTTTGACTAACTCCTGAGGTCATTGTAGTAATATTTTTATTCTTCAAATAATCAAGGGTACTTTTGAGCTTAGCTTCAAGGTCTACTTCAGCTTCTCCTTCTTCACTATCATAGTTTATTTATTCATCATACATGTCTTCTTCATGTTGATCAGAAGATATTCTTGTACTTCTTAGGATCACCTTCAACCTATTAGACTTGTCTTAAAGGACCAAGATCTGATACCAATTTTTGGAAGAATAATGACTGAGAGGGGGGGTTGAATTAGTGTTTAAAAACTCTTACAACTTTACTTTATCATTCATAAACTATCAAAGCAATATAGTAAACTAGAAACACATCAAGAACTATTTATATGAGCATGAGATAAGAGCATAACACATAGAACACTTATTTGAGTGGAAAACCCTTAAGAGGAAGAAAAAACACTAATTTTAGAAAATTTAAGAAATTATTATAAGATAAACATCAAGATTTAGTGAAGCACTAACTTCATATGGAGCACCAACCCCAACTAGCCAAGCACCCACTTGACTAAGTTTTAACAAGCACCTACTTACAAGGAGGTACCACCCCCTAGATGACTCATCATTAACTCATCTAGTTCATTTTTTGTGATAACCCTCAAAACACCTTGTTTCTTAAACAACTAATGATGACCACCTTTTTATTTCTTCACACTCTTAGCCCTCTCAAACAACCTTCTAGGCTCCTTCACTCAATTAGGTCTCTTTAAAATAGATTAGGTCATTTGACATTGATATTCATATATATTACCCATGTTATATCTTAATTATATTTTCTATTCACCCTTATGATTTTATAAAATACCTCATTTATCTCTTTAATGTGTTATATCTTATGCTTTAACTCACTCCTTCTCTAGTTAGTCAATTAGGCATATTAAGCCTTGTTATTATAATAGGCTCTTAATTATACACTTATTGGTCAACCATACCCACTTTAATACTTATATTTATAATAAAATATGCCTTATTACATGCCAAAAACATGAATCAAACATTACAATAGGTTAGTCATAACATGTAGGACCAAAACCTCTTTTAGGCCTTCATTAGCACACATTACCCTTTGATATTCTTGAAGAACTTTAAAAATTCATAAATGGTAGTAATAATTCATATTACACTAAAATATACCCCTAATAATATAATATTTTGTCCATGACATCTTTTAACTCTAACCACCACTTGAATCACTCCATTAGTAATGTTTACAATTAGGCTTGTGCAGACCCAAAAAGCATGTCTTTAAATACTAAAAATAAAACACCAATTAGATAAAAAAAAACATGGAAATAAAACATATACATATAAATTTCAATAATTTAACAAGTTAATTATACTTCATTACATAGGACAAAAGGACTCAAAAACACTCCTATAACTTGCTCACTCAGAACTACTAGTTTTCTTTAAAGACCAATCATTGTGATCTTGACCTTCAACACTTATGTGACCATTTTAAAAGACTCATAATGTATGTGTATTATACTATGTGATAATTATATCATTATAATATATAAATATAATATGGTCAAATGGAAATATTGGTCTTGCTGACCAATCTCAATCTTGTACCTCACTATCTCATCTAAACCAAATAGGTCAACTTATGAGTAACATTTTCATCATATCCACTAACCTCAAAAACATATATTAAAAATTATCATGTCTTATAATTTTATAAAAATTTCTCCATTCACTTTTATTCATACCTATTTCATGGTAACACATCCTTAAACATCTTCTCACTATTGCCTGACTTTCTCACTATTTTCACCATTAGGTCTATTAGCGATTGGTCAACTTTGATGACCAATTTAGAACCCCTGAGGGATATAAAAAATATATATAAACCACCATGGACACAAAATACAAGTCTCAAAATATTACCTCCATCCATATATCAATTTTGACTTGGTCAACTCTAACTGTTACAATAATTTTGTAAGAAACTAGCGCTTTATTGTAGGGTCTACTCACATACCTGATAAACCAATCACACCTAAAGATGCCTAGGAGAGTTGAATACAACATACAATAACTTAAATATCCATACCAATCCATTATAAATATTTTTTTAAAACTTCTTTCATATCAAGTCACTATCAAGGTTCTTTGAGGGTTTAAACCATCTTTTAGTCTTAACAATCATTCATAAAATATAGCCCTTAATACAAAACAAATTCTTATAATTTTGATCTAGGATCCTTACCCATATATCATGAATATATTATGTTCTCATTTATAGGTTACACATGCCAATTAACACTTGAAAGTCCTTCTTAGGTTGAGAACACTTCATTCTAGACACATGAGAGACCTCAAAACCACTTTTCATGCCTTATTTTGCAAACCATGACCTCAAATTTGGTCAACACAACTGGTAGAATTTATCACAACAATAAAAATTATCACATGATCATTATTATCTTAAAATATGAATTTCATACCCCATTAGGCCATACTCTCTCTTATTATTCTCTTAGACCTTAACCTGTAAACCATATTAGTCCTAAAAGCTATCCTTCAAGCTTCTTTCCATTCAATCTCCACGTCTTTATCAAACTAAATAAACCTCTATCATTATAAAATAATATTTTACATCCTTTATAGGCCTTGAAAACTTCTTATGACACCTCATTAGGTCAGGTAGGGTCTATAACTAGTCTAATTACAAACTTGGACTTAAGGTCTTACCCCTATAAGCTCACTTTGAAACACTCGTGAGTACTCCAATACCTCATATGAATTCTCAATAAAAATTATATAGAATATTATTCATATATTCATTCATATCACCATGCCACCATGCTCAAACCTTCTCATTAGGAATTTACAAGCTATGACTAGTGCCATGACTAGGCTTCTCAAGCACTTAAAGCTTGAAAACTGATCTTGAAACACTCTTTAATGATTCTATATCTTGATCACATTCCTTACATTATCCTCAAACAATTTCATACTTATGAATTATGATATCAAATAATAATCATTCTTCAATGACCTCATGAACACCTTTCATAAGAACCTTTGACATGAATGACAACATCAATGCCAAATTTTAATAATAAGAATAATGCTCAACACTGAGAATTTATGGCATGTTTATTTTCCATTGATGTTAAACCAACAAAGGAGTCTACACATCTTGATTTTTAAATGGTGTTGGATGACCATTCTATTATTATTTATGACATGCCAAAAGGACTTCTAATTTGCATGTATGATCATGCCATCAGGCTCATTCTTGGAAGTACATCATCTAACATCAGATCATATAGGTATATTTATATCCACAAGAGTGAAATTGAAAATATGGTACAAGAGATGTTGTAGGTATGAATGATCTAACATAATCAAAGTGAATATTCCTCCCCTATGGTCATGTTATGGAATAAGGATGACACTTAGAGGATGTGACCAAAATACGTAGAACTCAACAAGTACACCATAAAATATAAGTTTCCTATTATAGTAATTGATAATTTTATATATTAATTTTATGGTGTTTTTTATTTTACCAAGTAAGACCTTCACTCTCAGTATCATCATATTTAAATTCATGATGAGGACATACTTAAAACAACTTTTAGAACTCATGAAGGCCATTATGAATTTACGGTCATGAATTTTGGCCATACAAATGCACCATCTACATTTTATAGTTTGATGAATAATATTTTAATGTAATTTTTTATAAATTTTTTATTGGTGGATTTTAATGATATCCTTATCTATAATAAAAACTAGGAAGACCAATTAAAGCATGTGAAATAAATACTTTCAGTTATGAAACAACATTAGATTTATGATAAAAATTCCAAATGTGGTGTCTAAGAGGTTGAGTAATTGTATAATATATTTCACATAAAGGAGTAAAATTTTATCCTTAAAAAATGCATTCAATGATGGAGTGGCAAGTTCCCAAAACCCTTTATAACCTCTAAGGATTTTGGGGGATAACTAGTTACTATCATAGGTTTGGCAAAAATTATGGCAGTATTATATCCCTACTCACCTATTTATTTAATAAATAATCCTTATAATGTAATGATCTAGATACCAAGGTATTTGAACAGTTTAAAATGGCTATGTACACAACTCTAATTTTGGCTACTCCTAATTTTTTTTATAAATTTATTGTAGAGTGTGATGTATCAGGATATAGCATGGGGGTTGTACTCATGCAATAAGTTATACCATTGGTATTTTAAATTCACCATCTAAAGGGAAAAAATAGACTCAAACCAATATATTAGAAAGAGATGATGGCTATTTTACATGCAGTCAAGTAATGCAGACCTTATATGATGGGTCATCACTTTCATGTAAAGACTAATCATGATAGCCTCATATATATTTTAAAATAATGATTTTCATCTGAAGAATAATAAAAAGGGAAATTAAAATTTTAGGCTATGATTTTGAAATAATTTATAATAAATAAAAATGTAATATTTTGTAAAATTCCCTCTCCTATTAGGATGAATCAATTGAGACATTGTTAAATGCCATGACCATGTGGTAGGTAGATTAGCTAGAGGAAGTAAAATCAGAATGAGATAATGATAATACTACCAAGGATTTCATTTAAAATATTCTATAGGGTTCTAATGAATCTAAAAAATTTACATGGAAGGGGAATGTATTATGTTATAAATATATACATACCTCTTTAAGCATTCTCTCCTCAAAAATAAAATTTGTCTAGAACTCTATGCCTCTCCACTTGGAGGTCACTCCAAATTTTTGAAAACATATCATAGAATCAAGCAATATTTATTTTTGTAAGGACTCAAGGGGGATTCATAGAAATATGTTTTTGAATCCATGGTATGTCAATAAAACAAAGGTGAAAACATTAATTCCCCAAGTCTTTTGCAACCTTTATCCACCCTTAGCCAATGTTGGGATGAGGTTTACATGGATTTTATTACTAGGTTATCATGGTCTAAGGGTAAAATTTTAATTATATTAATTATGTTTCAAATCACCAAGTATACTCATTTTTATTCCTTATTAGAGCCATTTTTTTCCATTACATTATCTTCTAATTTTCTCAATACAGTTCAGAAATTATATGGTATTTCAAACATCATTAAAATGACTGAGATCCTAATTTACTAGTAATTTTTGGAATAAATTATTTGCATATTTGGGCACCCATTTAGCTCATAACTCATCTTATCATCCTAAATCTTATGGAAAAATAGATGTATTCAATAAATGTCTAGAAGTGTATCTTCATTATTTTGTTTTCAACAAATAGGATAAATGGGTTCATAGGATGCCACTTAATGAATGGTGATATAACACTTATTTTCACACTTCTTCGAAAATGTCTCTCTTTGTGGCATTTTATGTGTATCACCCCCCATCCATCACTTCCACTTTGATGGTGCATCCCAAGGTTTGATTTGTTGAATAACACATTCACAATCAACATGAGACACTAGTTAGTTTATAAGAGAATTCAAAAATGACACAAAATAGAATGAAGTACTGAGTAGATCAAAACCATAGTAAATAGAATTTTGACATAGGTTATTGGGTATTTATGTGTTTTCATCCATATAATTATATATCTATGAATTAAAAAAAAAATTATAAGAAGTTGTCACCTAAGTACTATGGCCCTAATGAGATGTTGTATAAAATTTGTAGTGTCACTTACCATCTAGAATTACCCCCATCCACTTGCATATATTTGGTATTCCATGTATCATTCCTAAATAAGGTAATTAGACATATATTTTCCACACATACTTTTTGGAGTCATCTAATATATCTTAGTATCCATAAATGCATGAAATTGTAGGAGTAGGTGAGAACCAAATTTGTAAAGAAAATACTATGAATGCATTATATGAGCTTTCAAGTTAATGTCCAACACTATGAATTGATCAATATCTTAGATATATAAATAGTGAATTAAATGTGTATCTCCCACATGAAATTAGGTTAAATGTGCTAAGAATAGAGTGTAACTCACATACTTAAAAATAGTCAGTCAAGAGTAACTCCATCTAGTTAATAATGAGTCAAACATGTAACTCCTATGACAATGTAAACCTAAGCAAGCATATCCCACAAGTGTATAGAAAATATAAGTGGGCTGAAATAACCCATGTTTCAAGTGTAGGAAATAATCCACAATAAAAAATACAAGGAAACTAAATACCCTAGACTAACACCCCCCATAATCACACCTTGGGTAGGTAAAAAGAAATGGATCCCAATAACTAATCTTGATGAGGTACCCATGTACAAAATCACTCTTAAAAAGTGGAGAAAAGGAGAAAACCCATAGGAAACCCGACCCCCCCCCCCCCCCCCCCGCCCTTCCCCACCCCACCAAAAAAAGGAGATAAAAAAGAAGAGAAAATTAGAAGCCCCCCCTTGAAGATGATGTTGAAGTAGTATGTGCTCTAAGTACAACTCACAAGATGATAAATGTTGATAACAAGATCCTCTACCTAAAGATTGAAGAAGCCCCATCTACATCAAATAATGTTTCTTCTTTTTACCAAAGGAAGAACATGAGGTGTGTACTTAAATTTTTCCCATTACACAAATGCGGATGAAGGTATTAGTATAAATATATTTGAAAGAAGTCTAAAAATAAGGTGTGGTATAGGTCTAGCAAGATCATACACAAGAACTAGATGTAATGCCATTGCAGTGAACCTATCAAAATAATAACATGAAACATTCACTATAATAATGTCCATTTGAAGAGAAGAACATGTATCAAAATCCATCAAAAATAAAGAAGATATTACAGATTAAGCACCAAAAATATACAATATGAATATTCATATGAACATATAAGTCATCAAAGATCTAAATGGGTTCACATTAGAAATAATATACTTATCTAAAGTAAAAGAATATGAAAGATCTAGAAGAGCAACATCTTGAATAGGGATAGAGTAGAATCTATAATAAGATAATTGAGGTTGGGAAGAATCTTGTCCTATAATGGTGGCTTAATAAAATTAAAAACATAGTCCATCATGAATGTGTCATCACAAGAAATAAGAATAGGAAGAGGGAGTACAACAGTCTCTAAAGAGATGATAAGAAAAAGAGGACTGATATAAATCTCAATAGGATTTTTGAAAATATACTATAAGATGATCCAAATAGTGTAGGAACACTTTATATGCTCCACATGATAATGAATATCCATGGAAACATGCAACATTAAGGTACAAAGAACCATGTCATAAGTGTTATCCCACTTACTATACTAAATAGGATTAGTGGGAATAGGAATATGTCTATATAAGAATGGAATATGATTCTTACTTGTGAGAAAGTGCTCCATGTAATCACACCAAGAAGCATAGTTGTTATTTACAAGAAGAACCAATAATGTATAGTCAACTTTCCTTATCAGATGGTATCTCTCAAGTAGATTTGACATGAATAAGAAATGACACCAAATAAGTACAATGATAAAAACATTACACAAGTGATAATGCACACTTGGTGAATAGACATCAGGATCTATTTATAATGCATCCAAGAATATGAGAGAAATCAATTAAAATGATATCAAAGTGGTAAACAAGTCATGAAAATTAAGTGTGTGAATAAGAGAGAAAGTAGGGCCCACAATAACCCCTCTAAGAAAATTAGCAATGAACCCCTATGTTTACAAGTAACGCAATACACTCAAATGTATGGATGTCATACTCCATTGACAATGCATCCAAATATTTAAGAACAAATAGTGCACAAGTGCCAATGTACATCTCAACAAATGGATGTTAGACATAGATGGTAATGCATCCAAATGCAAGAAATCAATATAGTTGACACCACAAGAGAAAAACCAAATTAGGAAATAAGAAGACATAAAAAATTGTTGATAATGCATCCATGTACAAATCATAATAAGACATATAAAATGCTATTATGAGGGGATCTAACCTCCTATAAAATTGAACCTCACCCTATGGTAGAAAAGAGTACATTACAAGTATTGAACAAGGGGCCATGGTGTGGGGTTTGGGGGATATTGTCAACAATGCATTCCCTATTATGGTATAGGGTGGGGTCAAAAGGTAGTACCCTATATAAAAAACATAATTTGGAGCTTGTATAGCCCTTGGAATTTCTCAAAATTCACTAATTTTATCCAAAAAATTCCCCTTAGAATGGATGTCAATTACCATCAAAAATGTGATGGTGAGGAATAAAAGTGAGAAAGTAAGCAAGGAATAGTGAACAAGAAAAGAAAGGAGAAAAAGTTTGGTTTTATTATGAGGGGGTTTGGCCACCTATTAAAATGGACCTCACCCTTTTTATTTATTAGGCATATGAGGATGATCAAGCAAAAATATTACAAAATTTTGTTATGTCTCCCACATATCTATCAATTATAGTATATTTTTTAATAAAAAACAATCAAAAAATCATCCATAACCCCAATACATTAATATTATTTTATGAAAAAATAATAAATGGACCATGCCCCTCTTTTAAAAAACTTTACACTTACAAATAATGTTTTTAAAGAAAAGTTCATTTTTAAAAAGAAAGGTAGGGTTTTCAAATTTAAAAAATTATGCAAAAGGGAATGCCACAAATTTTATCCTAAGGTGGTAAATTAAAACCACCAATTTCAAAAGGAAAATGGTTTACATAAAAAATACTTTACTATTTGAAGTGATCAACATAAAAATTTTGGAGGGTTTGTGACACCACCAGGGGAAGCAAAATGTAGATGGGTAAACTGTTAATAGAAGTCGATGTGAGGGTCAAGACCAAAGGTTCTAGATTATAATGATGAGTGAAATATACTAAAAAACTAGTTGTAAGATGCTCAAACCAACTGAGGACATCATAAGGAGACTTAATTTAGGATGAGCCAAGGAATCTAACCCATGTAGGTATGCTCTAAGACTATGTAGGCCATATGATAGGCTGTGATTTGACCCCAAAAATTAGGTCATGATGCTTCAAAACACTATAGGCATGTATAAGAAGGAATCACCCAAGATGTGTGTCATGTTTCCTCCTCAAATGCATTTGTAGATTAGAAACCTTTCATGGAAGTCATGAAACTTGGTTTCTAGGATGGCATCCAATGATAGATGTTCCAAGAACATGTGAATTTTATTAGCAAACTAGAATGAGACTTCAATAATGTAATATACCTATAGAGAACCAATTGATGAGCCCATAAAATTGCTCATTATATCCATAAAATAACATCCTTTTTCTTGCATATGAAGTGGATATAAATGTAGTTTCTAAAATTATGGTTTATTTAGAATGAAATAACAAGTATATATCATGGTTGTGTCTTCCAAATTATTTGTTATCTGTTTGTTAGCTATTAATAATGATTATCGGGGAAAACGATGTCAATGAGTGCATACACAAACCATATTAAGCTAAGAATGATTCAAAGTATGAATATTAACCATTCAAGAATAATGTTAGAGTAGTATTAGAATCTTTTGCAGCAAAACCTAGTATTCTAGTCAAGTTATAAACTCTTACAGGTTTGTTACAGACTCCTACAATAGCTACAAATTAAAATAGGCTTGTTATAACAACTATAGATTACAATAGACTTGTTATACCAACTATAGATTACAATAAGCTTTCTACAAACTAGGTATAGATTACATCAAATCAACTATAGACTAGTTATGGATTACATCAGACCATCTATGGGTTACATTAGCCAACTATGGATTTTAGTAAGCTTGTTATGAATTTTAGCAAGTTTGCTATGAATTTCAGTAGGTTGCTATGGATTTCAATAGAATTACTATAGACTTCAAAAATTTTGATGTAAACATGTTTGGAAAGTATTTATACATGTATTATAATGTTCCACCTATCATGAAGAATCCTTTCCATTTAGATTCTCTCTATATATAAGTTTCTATGTATAGACTTTCTATTATATATTGCATTCAAATATAGATTTATGTAATTTCACTCCAAATAATAAGCTCTCTCCATATTTGGTGTAGATCAAGATTAAGCAGAAAAAATATCTTTATTATAATAAATATCTCTCTCTATATATTTTTTGGAGATTGAGATAAGATAAAATATCTTAGTTGTTACTCCCAAATAAGGTGTTGGTTAGAAGCATAAATTATAAATGCAACCTTCCACACCCAAATCAATTAATCAATCAATACAAATTTTTCTGTCATTATTCTGAGCAATCCATATAAAACTTATGTTCTAAATAAATCTTCTTTCGAGGACTGAGCTAACCACTCATTCAAAGGAAGATGGATCAATATATTTTTATTTTATTTATTTATTCTATAATTATTCTTTTTGTTGTAATTTTTTTTTTTCATTGCTGTAAACATTTATTTTGTAAAGTTTATTGTAAATATATAAGTTTTTAATGTGTTTTCTATTAATTTTCAATTCAACAATTTACATTCTATAAGTATGATTTACTTTGTGCAAGTGTGTTTTAATTTTGTGCAAGTGTGATTTGATTTCTACAAAGTACAATTTTCAATTCTAGCAAGTGTGGAGTGTGATAGAAGGAACCATTTTCCAAAGATCTCTTTCTCCTTTTGCATATAGCCTTGAACACCAGCACTAAGTTAACATTATTAAATGAAGGGTATTGATTATACCCATAATTTTTACTGTCATTGCCAGGGAACCACGATGTTATTAGGAGATTCCTAGTGAGAAAGAATATTTCTTTGTAAATTTTGTGATAGGAAATACTTAGTTAATGGTTTCTTTACCATTTATTTTTTGCAACATAGATTAGAATTTATTTTTAGATTTGAAAAAAAAAATCCAATACTAACATTGATGTGTAGAAAATAACAACTATTAACATCATGAATGAAGATCTAATTATTGATGTAAGATGGAAATAAAATTTTGAGATAGCTAAAAGATGGATAAAATAACATGATACATGAATTTATATAGTTGTTTATAACAAATGTAAAATAGGTACTTATGTATCTATCGTACACATTTAGAGAATGATCAACATTTAGAATTAGTTAGAATTATTATATATGGTTTTGTGAAAACATATACAAATATAGTTACACCTTTTGTAGAACCATTTATAATGAATCACACATATTTTTGGATGATTCTAGAAAAGTTACATGCTAAAAAATAGGTGAAAATCACTGTTAAATTGGTCTATGACTATTTTAAATCACCTCATACATATATGCCTTAAAAAATATGTTTTGTTATTTTCTATTTTGTTGAAAAACACAAACAATTTCCAGCAAGATAAGATTGTATGTCAGATTTTGATTGGGAACAAAATTTAAAAATGGTTGAAATTTAAAAAAGGAAAGCTAAATTTTAAGAGAGGATGGATAAAGTATACAAGGAGATGGCATTGTAGATTAAAAAAATTATGCTGATAATCTTTGCTAAAATAAAATGGTCTGCTATCTAGTATGTGTAATTGCTAAAGTAAGACTCTTGATCCAAAATTTTATGGGTATTCAATTTTATAGGTAAGCATTATTCATGTCTACCAATGATTAAAATAGTAATAATTGAGCTATATGATATGCTAAAAAGGAACCATCACTTCCACTAAATTCTTAGAGCTTTTATTTGGTAAAGTGCTACATGTAAATTTCATTATAATCTAGTATGGCTGACCAACCTATATGCATAATAATGGTTTCAATAGTTTTGTTACTAATTCATGTTATGACCTAGAGAGCTTCATATGGATAATCATCAAATCAAGTCAAGATGGAGAGATTTATCTAAAAATTCATGGATAAGTACAACCTCCTAAAAATATTGCATGCAATATCACCATACATAGTGTTTCTACTCATTTTTGCTTTTTTACTTTTAGAAGAAATAAGAAACTAAAGTTAAATGGTCAGGGGTTAGATGATACCCAAAGGAAGTTGCACACCATATCCAGACATTATAGGAGCTCCTCTTTGGCTATGGAGGAAGACACCTGTAGATAAGAAAGACTTAAACAAAGAAAATGTTAGATAGATATATGGTGGACTGCCAAGCAAAGCTCGGTCCCAGAAGTGCAAAGACTTCTTTGAGGGATGACAGTCCACTTATTTGAAAAAAGAGTGTTACTAGAGAGAGAAATAATGAAAGGCTAAATAAGAGAAATAGATAATGCATACCTAATTCTTGCAATCTACCTCTCATAGTCATTGATGCCGATTAGTCTATCGTCATCGGTTGGTCAATGTTGCCGACATCAGTTAGGCTGTCGATGTTGGTTAGGCTACCGATGTCGATAGGGGAAATGGGCCTTGATGCCGATGTCAGTAGGGGAAATGGGCCTTGGATTGGTTTCAAGGAAAGTCTGTGGTTGATAGAGGAATCTGGAAGGAGTCTGAGAGTTTAATGGTTTGTGCAGGGTTGCAGGGTAGTGAATATGGTCTAAAAAAGGGCTAAGGAAGAGGACAGGGGTGGAAAGAGAATAAGAATGAGGGGAAGGCTTTCAACCTCTCTGAGAAGAAAGTTAGGTTGTCTATCAATAATACTCAAGAATATTCAATGGAATAATCACCAATGCATTCTAAAAATATTGAAATATAAACCAGAATAATACTTAGCTCTTGGTGGAGAACCAGAAGTGTAGAAGACTTGTTCCCATTATGGCTGATGTAGGAGACCTCATGCAACATTTCAATCTAGTGTGGAGTGAATTCTATAGAGTTTCTTAGCTTTGAGAGTGATGATAGAATGCTAATGCCTCATCCTAAATCTTGCCTTTGATATGCAAGGAGTCGAGGAGCAAGAGAATTTAGATCTCAGGAGCTAGAGAGTTCACATTTGGGGCAAGAGCCGAGGTTAGAATTTAGTTTTAAGAAACTGACGTCGGCAATTCTGCCAGTGTCAACTGACAATTAACTGACAGCGACAGCTAGAGAATGGGTAAAAAGGCTATTTTTAGCCTTTTGCCTATTCCTCCATCTACCAAGTTCAGTTGTCATTAGTGAATGGTTCAAAGGTAGATTTATTAGGTACAGGGGTTAGTGGGAGAGTTAGAATAGGTCTTAGTTAATTATGATTAGTCATAGGGTGATAAGTGGTCTAAGGGTGAGGAATCCAAGGTGAGGTATCTAAGGTGATGTCATTAATTTAAAATAATTAGTTTATTTTAAATTAATAAAGGTGTGCAAGGGACCAAGGGGAGTTGACACTATTTTGGTGTCTACACTTGCCCCTTTTTGTCTTGTTGGTTATTGTTGATGAACTCAAGACAAAAATAGGAGTAAGTTACCCTAGGTATGGGATAAGGTGTAGGTTGCCTCAAGTATGGGATGAGGTATTCCCCCTCAAAATGGGAGTCGAGGGAAGGTAACCTAATATCGAGTGCTGATTTGATAGGTAGTTGATGGGTATGGTGAAGTTGAAGTGTGAACGTTGCAATAGTTGAGATTGCATGTATACCACTTCACATGATAGGTAGGTCAAATTGTCGCAAGCAAGGTTGAGGAGTGCTAAAATCAAAGTAACTGGGCCCCAGCTTTTAGTCATAGCTAATTAGGTTATTCGATCCAAGCTGTAGCTCCAATTGGTCATCGTGTGTCCAAGTATCTCAAGCTCAAGAAGTGCTCCTAGAAAACACAAAAATGTCACAAGTAGTGGGGATCAACTTGGGTGTGATCTGATACTTGTGAGGGTCATAATGTGGGTTGCATATAATTTTCTAACTATTCGTGAGGTAGCATAGATGCAATCAAAACAACCAAGGCATAGTTGTCTCAAAAGTGGTCATGGTCTAAGGAGATAGTCGTGATCTCCAAGGTCATGGGTCGAGTCAAGCTGAGATATAAGTCATCTCAAGTGGTGTGTGTTGTGGATGGGGAGATGTATGCGATCTCTAATGTGCCCCATGAGAAGTCTAGGTAACTCATTCAGTGTCAGGGCTGGTGGTTTGGTCATGATTTTGGGTTGGTATAGATAGTTGGTCCATTAGATGGACAGATGAAGGAATGGTTGAGCTAACCTTAGAAGACCCCATGTCAACTGAGTGTTGCCTACATAGCCCCTGTTTGAAGGGCCTTAGGCTAATGTAGTTCTCCCATAAGGGAGGAAGGAGTCAAGGTTATGGATTGAGTTTTGACTAGGTTAAGTCATGGTTAAAGGTAATATGGTTGGTCCATCAAATAGACGGCCAAATGAATGTGGCTGACATCATTAGGGAGACAAATGGGCAAATGGATGGCCGAGCTAACCTCAGAAGACTCCATGTCAACTAAGTGCTGCCTACATAGCCCATGTTTGAAGGGCCTCAGGGCAATGTAGTTCTCCCCAAAAGGGAAGAAGAGAGTCAATTATGGATTGGGTTTGACTAGGTTAAGTCATGATTAAAGGTGAAATGGTTTGTCCATCAGGTAGATGAACAAATGAATGGCTGATGTCATTAGGGAGATGAATGGGCAAATAAATGGCCGAGCTAACCTTAGAAGACTCTGTGTCATCTAAGTGCTATCTACATAGCCCCTATTTGAAGGGCCTCAGGCCAATGTAGTTCTCCCCAAAAGGGAAGAAGAGAGTAGGCTATGGACTGGGTTTTTGATGAGGTTAAGTCATGGTTAAAGGTTATATGGTTTGTCCATCAGGTAGATGAATAAACAAATAGATGGTTGATGTCATTAGGGAGATGAACAGGCGAATAGATGGCTGAGCTAACCTCATAAGACCCCATGTCAACTAAGTTCTACCTACATAGCCCCTATTTTAAGGGCCTCAGGCCAATGTAGTTCTCCCCAAAAGGGAAGAAGAGAGTTGATTATGGATTGGGTTTGACTAGGTTAAGTCATGGTTAAAGGTGAAATAGTTTGTCCATCAGGTAGGTGAACAAACAAATGGTCGATGTCATTAGGGAGACAAACGGGCAAATGGCCAAGCTAACCCCAGAAGACTCCATGTCAACTGAGTGCTGCCTACATCACCCCTATTTGAAGGGCCTCAGGCCAATGTAGTTCTCCCTAAAAGGGAGGAAGAGTCAAAGGGGTTGATAGTTGATTTGGTTGTGTTATAAATGATGAATGTATGATGATGTTATAGCCTTTTCCATATTATGTGATGGTGTATTATGTAACATTGGTTGAGTGGTTTTTCATCCTTAACATTTTTCCATATTTGTGATGGTGTATGCTAAAAATGAAATGAGTATGATGATGTTACAACCTTTTCCATATTATGTGATGGTGTTTCTGTAACATTGGTTATATGGTTTTTCATCTCTAGCAATTTTCCATATTAATGATGGACGTATGCTAAAAATGAAATGAATATATTTATGCTTCAGTAAGTTTCCATATTGGTGATGGTATATGCTTTACATAAATTGTGTTGGGTTGATAGTTTTTATGTGTATTATTTTCCATAAAAACTAGTGTGAATGGGCTATGTCATGTTAGTGGTCTGAAAATGTTTGGTTTGGTTTGGTCAGGTTTGATTGGGTTTGGTTGTATGACAAAGATGTATAAGAAGTTAAAGGCGTGTTACTCTTTCATTGACAAGGACCATATGGTAGCATAGATAGGAGTTTTTGCAAACAAAATCCTTGTTCATGCATTGCGTCATTGACCATTGGTTTGTATTAGAAAAATAGTCAAATCACTTGACATTAAGTGAGCTCGAAATCCCTTGAGTATGTTTGGGTAATGGGTATGATTATGTGAGATGTGAGGATAGCGTAACCCTTTTTAGCAAGGATAACTTTGCCCCTTTTATAGGTGACCCTGAGAATGACTATAGGCAAGTCCATGACTTAATAGTTTGTCAATCAATTTTTTTTTTGGTAGACTGATTAATGCAGGAAGTCTACGTGGGGATGTTGTTTTGTTTTATGGTCATATGTGAAGCTGATCGATGCGAGAAGCTTCTGAGAGAGTGCTATTTGTAGCAAAATTTGGGCATAGCCATCCTTCGAGGGATTGGTCTATATTTTGCTTTGTATGGTTGAATGTCTTTGAATAACTGTCCTTTAAGGGAGCAGTCTATCAATTATAGCAATTGATGTAGCTGTCCTTCGAAGGAGCAGTCTATATTTATAGTTGATGACCTTTGGATATTTTGTTTGACATCCCAATTTGTTTTTGACAAAATTTTTAGTCATGGACAAGACTATAGAAGTTTAAGGGTTCCCTTTTATTAGGACAAAGCATTCATACTTTATAAAAGGGTTACATAGTGTTTGTTTAGGGAAATAGGGTTGAAAAGAATGAGGATTAAGATGACAAGGGTTGCTCAAGGGATGAGCTCAAGTTAAATATCAAGTGAATGAGTACTTGATTAATAGAAGAATGGTCATAGATGTAAGGCATTAAGGGGCTCAAGTTCTGGCTAGCCTTCAAAAGAAGACAAACGATAAGTCCCTGATCCATACTTGTGTGTTATGATATAAGGTCTGAGCTAATTAGGAGCAAACTTGCCTCATTTACTTCTTTCCATATTGGTCACGTGTTGGTCGATGCTTGGTTAGTTGATGTTTGGTCGATGTTGGATGTGAAGTTGGTTGATGTTTGGTCAAGGTCATGATAGTCAGAATAAAGTTGAATTCCCCCAGTCGCTTTTGTAACAGGGACAATGTTTGACACCCATTGCAGATAATCAATGGGTTGGATAAATGAGATGAAAAGAAGATGATGAAGCTCTTCTTAGACAAGGAGTGTGATGCGAGGATGAATCTTGTGAAGCTTTTTTCCTGATAGGCTTTAGTTTGAGAGGGCGAGATTTTGATCTTCCAAGTTGGAGGTAGGAATCTCAGAATGATTGAAAATGATGGAAGCAATGATGGGTAATATTTTGACCAAAGCAGCTAGTGGTTGTGGGTCTTCAGGTTGGACCTCCAATACTTGTAAAGCTTTGATCAAAGTTTGGTGATGTTGTAGAGAGCTTTGAATGAGGTCATACAAAGATGTCTTCACAAGAGTTTGGTGAAGTTTTTTCACCATGGGGTCACGAATTGGCTTCAAAAATGTTGATTGGGATGTGCCCAAGATTGAAATCTTGGGTTTTGGTGGTTGAGGAGTTTTGAAAAATGGATATGTCCAAGGAATAGAAACCTTCTCTTTTCCTTTATCCTTCTTGGTTTGTGACCTGGTGGCCACATTGATAGTGTTGATTTTGAATAAAGGGGACAAAGGTGGTAGAGGGACCATAGTCTGATGACGAGATCCTGATTTAGGTGAGTATGTTTGAGAGACATGGGATGGTGTCAATGATTTTTTGAAAGGGTGGTTAAGAGGATCCTTAATAAAAAGGGTGTCCTATTTCAAGTGATGATGAATGACATCCTTAAGAGCACAGCAACGCTCAGTGTCATGTCTAGGTGTGTGATGATACACACAAATTTGAGTGTCATCGAACCAAGATGGTTTTGGTTCAAGAGGTTGGAATGGTTTAAGAGGTGGGAGACTGATGCTAGAAGATTGCAACAATTGGCATAACAATAAAGCATAAGAACCCGCTAGTGGGTCTGTGCATTTTGTTGCAGTAGGGGTTGACAACTCTTGTTTAGGAGTTGTAGGAGAAGTTGGTCGTACCACCTTTTTAGTTGGTGGTATGGTCATACAAGTAGATGGCACTTGCTCGGTGAGAGGTGCCAAATGTTTTAGAGGATGTATGTTTTTGATGGGTGAAGGGAGTAATGGAGGTGATTTGTTTTTGTTAGGTGTTGGAGTGGGAAGCACTCCTATTAAGGTAGAAGGGTGTGGGCCCAAAATAGAGGGCAATGGTGAAGGTGGGGGAGGAGTTCTCCGACATGGTTTAGTAGCCTTCTTTGGTATGGTGTGAGGGCCACTATTATGCAGGGTGTGGTTCAAGTCTACCTTCACTTGTGGGTGAGTGAGGTTAGGTACAGGGTGAACACCAAGAGATTTAACTTGTTTCGGTATGGTGGTCACTTATGAGTGTTTAAGTTCAGATGTGGATGGTTGAGTTTTTGAGGTTTTAGAAGTAGAAGCCTAATTTTTGTTGGAGACTTTGATATAATTTGTCGCAGATGGGTCGATAGTACGAGATGAAACGAGATATGCAAGATAAGGAGCTTTAAGTCACTCCCACAATGCCTCATGCTCTAAGTTTCTTGAATGGAGAAATTATAAGTTCTCAGCCAATTGAGAGAATGGTTTTGAAGATGTTAGACGAGGCTTTGGTTTTTTAGAAGATGTGGGTGGCTGTGAGACCAAAAATGTGTTAGATGCAGTGATCTCGAGCCAAAGGCATGAGAGAGCCATTACTAGATCATCTTTGGTCAAAGTAGGTGAGGGGGTGAGTTCCTCTCTCAGCAGGGAAGGGATTGGAGATTGTGGCTCTTCAGTTCGATAGAGTGTAAGGATGTTCATGGTTTTGATGTATGGTCTAGGAGTGGGGGAAGTATGATCCCCCATTGATGATAAGAAGGATGAGGGTGAGGCTACCGGCATTGGTGCCATCAAAACATCCTCCAATATGGGAGAGGTCAAAGTAGCCTCTCCTACATGTGAAAGGGGGCTGGATGGAGGATTATCCTCCATTGGTAAAGGACAAATAGGAGAAGAAGGCTCTTCCACTTGTAGTGGACAAATAGGAGAAGAAGACTCTTCTACCTGTGGTAGACAAATAGGAGAAGAAGGCTCTTCTATTTGTAGCGGATAAATAGGAGAAGAAGGCTCTTCTACCTATGGTGGACAAATAGGAGAAGAAGGCTCTTCTACTCGTGGTGGAGAAATAGGTTGATTAACCTCTTTGGACTATGGGAGAGGTTGTTTAGAAACCATGTCGACTATGCATATATTATGCTCTTAAAGGTCATCGACTATGGTCTAAATGTTATTCTAATTAGGGGGATGATTAGGGAATGGTTGCCTAAAGACATCCATGTTTTGGTTAACCGACACAATTGGGTTATCCAAAACAAGGTCCCCTTTGTCCAACATGTCTTGGACAATGTTTTTGAAGGTTTTACAATTGTCTGTGTCATGACTGTTGACACGATGATAATTACAAAAGTCATTTTCCCTGTACCAGGTAGGGATGGCTTTTGAGGGGTCAAATTGAGATGGTCAGATTTGAGGGAGATTGAAGACCCCCTGCTTGACTAGTTTATCCAACATGGAAGCGTATGATTCTCTTATTGGAGTGTATTGACGTTGTATATTCCATTGTTGGAATTGTCTTGTGAAGTATTGTGATGTAGAGGGCTCAGATTGGTTAGTTGTGGTCAATGATGATGATCTAAGTACCACAACATTTGCTGATCCCTTGGACTTGGGATTGGAAGAAGAAGATTTGGATGAAGGGTCATTTGATTTTGCATTAGTATTTTTACTACACAATTTGACTTTATTTTCTTTGACAGGATGGAGTTCAAGCTTCCTAACCATGGTGAAAGCTTCGTCAAATGTGCAGAATGTTTGGACCCGTAAAGTAGATGAGATGTGTTTGGCACATGCTTATGAAAAGAGCTTAATGAGCTCAGGTTGAGGTAAAGAAAAGGAGAGTTGGTTGATTAAACCTCTCCAACGAGCAACGAAATTAGCTATTGATTCATCGTCGAATTGTCTGATAGAATATAGGTCCATGATGGAGACCTTTTTAGTTATGTTAATTGAAAAGTGGTCAAGAAATAGTTGAGCTAGTTGTATGAAGATAAATAGAGAGTGGCTGGTAATAGAACTATATCAATCGAGGGCAGCACTAGAAAGCGACATGGGAAATGTGCATAGTAATAATGCATCATCATGTGCTATAAGGTAACAAGCGTGTCTAAACGCTCGTAGATGTTGCTATGGGTCCTCTTTACTCTGAAAGCGAGTAAACTTGGGAAGTTCTCACTGACTAGGATATGGTTAGATTAGGACTAAAGGATGAATAGGTTCATTATAGATTTGTTCATATGAGAGAACATTTCTTGAACTTGAAATGGATGTCTCAAGATTAGACACCTTATCCATCAACATCTTGATTAGATCAGTTGATGGATTTGTAGGTGGGGCACCCCCTAGGTTATAAGGCATTTGGAAGGTGTTAGGTGGAGCGTATGACATAATTGGTTGCACTTGTATAGGTGCAACATATTGGTAACTAGTCATAGGGACTGATATTGAAGTCAAGGGTGGTTGTGTCATGAAGCTAGAGGGCACAACTTGACTTGATGTCACCAAAGGTGGTTGGATGGTGGCAACAGTAGCTGAAGGATAAGTAGTCACTCTTGTATTTATGGGTGCAAGAGTAGGTGGGATGGAGACAATTAAGTTCTAGAATGGTGTAGGACTTTATTGAATGGTTTGTGGTTGAGGGGGTACAGAAACCCCAATGGAGGTAGGTCCAAAAATAGAAGGAGAGGCCACACTTTGAATATTGGTCATGGTCAGGTTATTAGTTGAGGCAATGGCTTGGGTGACCATGGGTTGGGTTATAGAGGCTATTGATATGATTGCCATTTCAACTAAGAAAGTTGGCATCCCATAAACTGGGTTGCCTGAAGGATTTCACATTTAAATTCTCACGAGATAGTGCTGAAGAGCCTTGACATTGAGGTCAAGGAACCTTTCAAAGTTTTGGTCCCCTTTGAGAACAATAGGGGGTTGAGTTGGGGTTGGTTGGATAGGAGTACGTTCAGTTTCTGAATTATACTCCATTTGGAGACTTGATATAGAAGGCGAAGGCAGGAGTGGTTATTGCCTTGCATGGTCAACAAGAGTTTTGGTTTGACTACGTGTCAAAACCATCCAAGAAAAAATAGATTTAGGTTCTAAAAACTGTACGTTTTAGCCTCAAAAAATTAGAATTTGTTTTTAATAGCAAAAAGGTCAGGTTTTTAGCTTATTGTTTGAGAAGATTTTTTTTTGATAGTGATCGACGTCAGTAGAAAAACTGATGTCGGTGAAGTAAGTTGCTGATGTCAGTCAGATAACCGATGTCGGTGAAGATAGTTACTGACATCGGTGGAAAAACTAATGTTGATTATTGTGTATTTCCAGAAACTCAGAAAGCTGAAAGTTTTTGGAAGAAAGAAGAAAGCTCTGAGTTGTTTTTGGAGCTTAGAATAATTCATCCTTAACAACTTAAAATACTAGATAAAAATAGAAAATTAGATGAAGGCAAGTAGCCTCTAAACATTAAATTCCTAAGAATAAATTTTAGAGTCGTGTTGGCTTATGCCTTAGAAGAGTGTTTTTGAGAATTGGGCTTTTGGAAAGGGTCCTAAAAGAGGCAGTCTAAGGTTGGTTTCAGGTCATGTTTTGGTGCTCAAAAGTCTGTGTTAGGTTTCGTACGTGGCTTGGTGCTAGGGGCTTGCTCCCCTCACTTCACAAGCCTAGAGTCAAGCTAGGTCGCTTAGCCAATATATACTTCCCCTAGAGTTTATACTCTACCAGAGAACATAGTGGGTTCTCCTCTTGGTAGTGAAGTCCAAGTAGGATTACCAGGAAGGGTAAGGTATCTGCTAGGTGATGAAATCCTAGACAGGCCTTGTCTCAAGTATGTTTAGGTGTTTGATTGTGTTTTTGGTCAGGTTGTGTAACATATGTGCACTACGATTTATTCATAATGCATTTAATTACTAGATGAGCTAAATATGCATTCAAGCAAGAATGAGATGCAATATATTTTTAACCCAAATTGAAATGTTTTGTTTAGATGCAAACAAGTGGGGAAAAGGTTAAGAGTATGAATTTCACTACTCTAAGATGCAAGAAAGAGGTGACAAGAAGAAAAAGAAAGATATTCTTTTTAACTTGTGTTTATGGTGTCTTTTCAAAATAAAGAGATAGAAGAAGGATGAAAGAAGAATTTTTTTCCTAATGCACCTATATGAAAGTTTGCCTTTAGAAGAAATGAACCCAAGGAAAACTCCAGGGTCCCACCAAGCATGCCAGAATGTTTTTACTCATTTTCTCTTTTTTACATTCAGAAGAAATAAGAAACTAAAGTTAAATGGTCAGGGGTTATATGATACCCGGATGAAGTTGTGCACCATATCCAGATGTTGTAGGAGCTCCTCTTTGGCTGTGGAGGATGACACCTGTAGATAAGAAAGACTTAAACAAAGAAAATGTTAGATAGATATATGGTGGACTGCCAAGTAAAGCTCGGTCCCAAAAGTGTAAAGACTTCTTTGAGGGATAATAGTCCACTTATTTGACAAAAGAGTGTTGCTAGAGAGAGAAATAATGAAAGGCTAAAGAAGAGAAATAGATAATGCATACCTGATTCCTACAATCTGCCTCTCACAGTTGCCGACACCGGTTAGTCTACCATCATCAATTGGTTAATGTTGCTGATGTCGATTAGGATGCCAATGTCGGGAGGGGAAATGGGCCTTGATGTCGATGTCGGTAGGGGCAATGGGCCTTGGACAGGTTTTAGGGAAAGTCTGTGGTTGATAGAGGAGTCTGGAAGGAGTCTGAGAGTTTAATGGTTTATGTAGGGTTACAGGGCAGTGAATATGGTCTAGAAAAGGGCTAAGGTAGAGGACAGGGGTGGAAAGAGAATAATAATGAGAGGAAGGATTTTTAGCCTCTCTGAGAAGAAAGTTGGGTTGTCTATCAACAGTACTCAAGAATATTCAATGGACTAATCACCAATGCATTCCAAAAATACTGAAATAAAAACCAAAATAATACTTAGCTCTTGGTGGAGAACCAGAAGTGTAGAAGACTTGTTCCCATTATGGCTGATGTAGGAGACCTCATGCAACATTTCAATCTGGTGTGGAGTGAATTCTGTAGAGTTTCTTAGCCAGGAGAGTGATGATAGAATGATGATGCCTCATCCTAAAGCCTACCTTTGATATGCAAGGAGTTAAGGAGCAAGAGAATTCAGATCTCGGGAGCCAGAGAGTTCACATTCGAGGCAAGAGTTGAGGTTAGAATTTAGTTTTAAGCAACCGACATTGGTGATTCCATCGGTGTCAGCCGACGGTTAACCAACGTCGGTGGCTAGAGAATGGGTAAAAAGGCTATTTTTAACCTTTTGCCCGTTCCTCCATCTGCCAAGTTCAATTGTCGTTGGTGAACAGTTCAAAGGTGGATTTATTAGGCGTGGGGGTTAGTGGGAGAGTTGGAATAGGTCTTAGGTAATTATGATTAGTCATAGGGTGATAAATGGTCTAAGGGCAAGGAATCCAAGGTGAGGTGTCTAGGGTGATGTCATTAATTTAAAATAATTAGTTTATTTTAAATTAATAAAGGTGTGCAAGGGACCAAGGGGAGTTGACACTATTTTGGTGTCTACACATAGAATTAGTTATTATTAATGGATTCCACCTGGGTCAAATAGTTTTTATAGGTTAAAAAAATCTCATGCAAATGCAAATCACAACGGAAGTGGATTTTGTTAAAAGTCACTATTTTTGCTAGAAGTGGAGCATGCAATAAATATTATGTCATGCAACAATTTTAAATGCCATGCAACAAGATATTATTTTGGATTTAGTATGAGTGAAACACCCACATCCCAACATTGATAGTACATCTTAAATAATCATTGATTTTTACAAATTTTTATCATGTACAGTTTGATGATCTAAATATTTCAATTTCTATTTTCTTAGATTAATCGCTATGTTTATACCAAATTTTTATTTTTAAGATTCTTTCTAAACTATAATGATAATGTCTGATAGAAAATATTAATTGAAATACTTGAGATATTTAATTAATTCAATTTTAGTATTAGATGTTTGTTTTATTTTCTATGTTTCCAATTTATGAGGAAGTTTAAAAAAACAATGATAGACTAAAAAATAATCAGACTTGCTTCCCATGGTAGACTAGCATGAAAAATAGAATATAAAATTTACATATAGTCCAATGAGACTGTGTATTTAATAATTTCTAAGTGTTGTAGATGCTAAAAATTAGTAGTAATTACATGTTTTCATCAAGATATCTCAAATAGCATGAAATCATCCAAAAATCTTCAATAAAAGACAAATTTGTGGTTACAAAAGTGGTAAATTAGGCTTGGATTCGATGGAATCTACCCCTCGACCCTATCCTATATCAAGACAGGGAACGTGCAAGGGGCATTGCCCCTTGACCCCATTGAGGGATGCCACCCCTAGACCCCCACTTTTTATTTCCTAATGAAGACAAAGATAGTGAAGAAGCTTGCTCATCATGATTGAATTTAGGCCAGGTTATAGATGAAGAACACAAAAAATTTAGCATCAAGAAGAGGCATGTAAAATCTATTTGCAATAAGGAAACCAATAACCTCCAAAATTCATTTATCTAGGTATATTTTTTTAGTTTCTAATTTCCATCAAATAATTCACAATATAATTTTATCTTCTCTATACAAAATAACAGTTAGTATTTTCTGCATAGTTCATAATAAAAATAATTGATGACATTTTATTTCACTCATTTATCTTAAATAACTAGCTAAAAATATACCCACTTGCATAATAATAGAACTTATATGAGGAAGTTCTTATTCTCCAAAATAAAATTCCATAATCAATAATGTTAATTCTTGAACTATCAATTATTTTTATATAGGTTGAACTATATTATTTCATATACATTCAAATATTCATCTTAATATTTTATTGTTAGCATTTATATTTCTTTGACATTGATGATATTATGCTTGTCTAGAAAGTTTTTTTTTAAAAATAGGATAGTTTCATTTCAAGTCATTCTAAAGATGAAATTTTCTACCCATGATTTCAGCAAGTAGTTGGAAGATGACCCTGATTTACCTTTAAAAAAAGAAGTTAGTAAAATTAGTAAGTGTCCATGTTGATGAATGTCAATATACAAAAAATTCTATCACATTTTCAATCAGTATTAATATGTATAGAGTTTATGGCTCATATTTTTCATGTCATCAATTTTTAGAAAATAAAAAAAATGAAAACCTTTGGTCATTGTTGGCGGCCTTGGTTTGAAAACCATCTTGCTGGCGGATCAAGTCCTAGAATAAATAGTCTTGATTAGAAAACTAATTTACTAGCTATTCAAGGGTAAAAAAATAAAAAAATAAAAAGAGTACAATTTGTCTTATGAAACTATTGATGTAGTTTTTTGATATGGTTGCTTACTTTTGTGCTCTTTTTTTTTAGCACAGCATGACTATACTTTTATCAATACTTTTTCCCAACATATTTCGCTTTGGCTATCATGGAAGTAACACTAAAAACTAAAGGTATGCCATGGTATTTTACTTTACTATTTTATGTTTAAATTTATTTATAATTTTTATTATTACATGAAGATCCACTCTTGTAAATAGCTTTATTTTGAGAAAGGGACAACCTTCCATTTGATCTATGTAATCTCATCCTACTTCATTCATTTGGCATGCATGATCTTAGGTGTCGGGGAGGAGAATAGCTTAGAAAATATAAGAATTAGACTTATCCAAACACATAAGTTAATGTAAATATAATTTGATCTTAATCAAGGTACATAGTTTTGAAATGAACATAAATTTGATGGTACATAGTTTTGAGAAGAACATGATTTTTTTAAAAATTTGCTTTGTGGTCAAAATAAATGTGTAAATATAGTAGAAAATTATCAACACAAGAACCTACTCTCATCTCAATTTTTAAAAAAAATGAAAAAAATAAGAAAAGAAAGAAAGAAGACAAGATGAAGAAAGAAAGAAAATAAGAAAAGAAAGAAGGAAAGAAGAAAGTATGAAGAGAGAGCATGAGACTTTCAAATAAGAACCTATGTCAAAGGGATAAAAAAATAATCTGAGGATAGGAGGATAAAATATCCACACAAGAACCTATTCTTAAATGTCCATTTTCATTGGCCACTTTTGTTTGAGATTTTAAAAGATAAATTGCATTATACTTGTACCAATGAAATCAATTTGGTAATCCCATTTTATGTATGAAGTTAAGTCTAAACCATGCATATGTACCATCATGTTTTAAATAGTGGCATGAATGAGAACATCCATGAGATTAGGTGTGGGGGAGATGATGAGCCCATAAAATGGCTCATTATATCCATAAAATAACATCCTTTTTCTTGCATATGAAGTGGATATAAATATAGTTTTTAAACTTATGGTTTATTTAGAATTAAATAACAAGTATATATCATAGTTATGTCTTATAAATTCCTTATTATCTATTTTTTAGCTATTATTAATAATTATTGGGAAAAAAAATGTCAATGAGTGCATACATATTCCATATTAAGTCAAAAATGATTCAAAGTACGAAGAGTAACCATTCAAGAACAATGTTAGAGTAGTATTAGAATCTTTTACAACAAAATCTAGTATTTTGGTCAAGTTATGGACTCCTACATATTTTTTTAGACTCCTACAATAGCTACAGATTATAATAGGCTTGTTACAATAGGTATAGATTACAACAAGCTTGTTACACCAACTATAGATTATAATAGGCTTGTTATAGACCAACTACAAATTACATCAGACCAGCTAGAGACCATCTATAGATTATATTATACCATATATAGATTACATCAATCAGTTATAGATTTCAATAGGCTTGCTATGAATTTCAGTAGGCTTGCTACAAATTTTAGTAGGCTTTTATGGATTTCAACAAAATTGCTACATACTTCAACAAAACTGCTACATACATGTTTGGAAAGTATTTTTAAATGTATTCTAATGTTCCACCTATCATGAAGAATTCTTTCCATTTTGATTATTTCTATATATAGGTTTCTATATATAGACTTTCCATTGTAGATTGTATTCAAATATAGGTTTATGTAATTTCCCTCCAAAGAATTAGCTCTCTCCATATTTGGTGGAGATCAAGATTAGGTAGTAATAGATTTTTTTATTAGAATAAATATCTCTCACCATATTTTGTGGAGATTGAGATAGGATAGAGTATCTTAGTTGTTACTCCTCAATAAGGTATTGGTTGGAAGCATGAATTTTAAATGCAACCTTCCACACTTGAATCAATTAATCAATACAACTTTTTATTTTGTTATTCTGAGTAGTCCATTTGAAACTTGTGTTTTTAATAAATCCTCTTTTAAGGAATGAGATGGACACTCATTACAAGGAAGATGGATCAATATATTTTTATTTTATTTATTTATCTTGTAATTATTATTTTTGTTGTGAATTCTTATTTTTCTTTGTTTTTGTAAACATTTATTTTGTATAATTTGTTGTAAATGTGTAGGTATTTTATGTGCTTATTATTAATTTTTAATTCAAAGATTTACATTTTGCAAGCATGATTTAATTTTTGCAAGTGTTCTTTAATTTTATGCAAGTGTGATTTGATTTTTTCTAAGTGTGATTTTAAATTCCAGCAAGTGTGATTTTCAATTCCTGCAAGTGTGGAGTGTGATAGAAGGAACCATTTACTAAAGATATCTTTCTCTTTTTGCATATAGCCTTTAGACACTAGTCTTGATTGACATTATTAAATGAAGGGTATTGATGACACCCATCACTAGTAGAATATAACCATATAAAAATACATAAAAAATTACAAACTTGATGCCATGGGGAGGTAGTTAGAGGGTAGTGAGAGCTACATAGACCCAAGAATGGAGTATTAGGCTCTATATAGATTTTTTTCAGTGTCTTTGAAGCCTAAAAACTAATGATGCAAGAACATCTACATACATATTCATGAAATACATGATTAATCTCTAGTCATGTTTGAATTCAAATTCAAACTATTGATTTTTCCCTCCAAAATATTGATTAAGGATTAAATGTAAAATGTATGTGTAAAACGTGGAAAAATAATGAAGCAAAAGTTTGTTAAGAGGAATCCCATGTTGGAAGCTTATTGAGAAGATAAAGGGAATAGTTGAAGATATTTTCAACAATGGAATATTGTTTATAAAATCTTCTCTAATTTAGCATGTTGTTGTTAACAAACCTTCTTAGTTGGCTTTGGAGCCCAAGTTGGCATAGGAGACTTTTTCAAAGAGTAATAAATGTAATGAAAGAAAGAATGAAAGAGAAGAGAGGGAGATGGAGACAATATATATATATATATATATATATATATATATATATATATATATATATGTATATATATATATATGTATATATATATATATATATGTATATATATATATATATGTATATATATATATATATATGTATATATATATATATATGTATATATATATATGTGTATATATATATACATATATATATATACATATATATATATATATATATACATACATATATATATATATACATATATATATATATATATAGACATATATACATATATATATATATATAATACAAGGGGGAGATAAGAGAGGAGTACATAGAGAAATGAGAGAGAGGATCTCTCATTAAGGAGATATAGAAGAATGATTAGAAGGGAAGTGGAGACTGTAGATGTGAAAAAAGAAGTATGAAAGTGTCAATAAGGATTTGAAATATATTAATACAGATAATGTATTGGATAGTAAGTATCTTTATTTGTTTAAGAAAGTAAGAAGTTGATTCCAATGATAATATTGTGAAAACAATGGTTTTTCCTATAGAATTTTGGTTATACAATCTACAGTCCTATATGAGTGTATTCTCTTAGGGTTTCAAGAAGTAAGAAACATCTTATAATAGAATATCCACATAAGGAACCTTTAGATGAATTCTATAATAAATTATAAATGGTAATTTGTTACTAATAAGTTATAACTCTTGAAATGAATAAAGTTCCTAAACAAGGTACTGATAGGGCATTTTAAACTTAAGCACACAATCCACTATCAAACTATTGGATCAACATCAAAATGAATA
Organism: Torreya grandis; assembly: GCA_037957365.1. Classification (NCBI taxonomy): domain Eukaryota; kingdom Viridiplantae; phylum Streptophyta; class Pinopsida; order Cupressales; family Taxaceae; genus Torreya; species Torreya grandis. The sequence continues at coordinate 118,760 of JARHVA010004057.1, read as the reverse complement.
AATGAAGTATAAATAAACACATGGAAAGGTATATGAGGTTAGTGAGAATTTATATGAGAATAAATTTAATCTTTAACTCTCTTAAATGCTTGGAATTCTCAAAACCCTGCTCTCGAGCTTGTAGGAGATAGAGTACAGGCAGGTGGTAAGAATCATGAAACCATTGGTTGAATAGAGATTTTATATCATAGATACATAACAATTATAATGTTAAAATATTTAAAAGGATTAAACATCACCTTAAAATTTTGAATCACAAAGGAATTGTGATTAAAACCTAAGGAATTTGCCCACTATTAAGAAACACAGTCCATTTCAAGTGAGATCCTCTTATTTAGAATGTAATAGAGGTTATTATGGGTTGTTATATGATTTTATAATTTTTTAATAATTTATAAATACCTTAATAACCAATTTATATCCTTTGAAACGTTATATAATTCTCCTAGTTCAATTATTTGTGCCCTCAGCGTTATGTAGGCTTGAAAACGCTCTAAACTAGGGTTTAGGGGATAGAAAGAGTTTTAACCCATATAAATGTCTTAAAAATTTTAATCATACCATTTAAAATGTTACTCATCTATTTAAAGTGGTTTCAAACCTATGAATTATGAATAATTATTGAAAAGTTTAGTTACAAAGTGAATTCGAGGTGTATGTAAGGTGAAGGGAGTAGGCTAATATAAGAAAAGTGGTTTTATCCAAATAAGTGTAGTAATACATGTTTATTAACTTGTAAGGAGGTAATGGGTATGTAAAAAGGTTATTTATTTGGCTTGTAAGTCTATATAATGATTAGGATAAGGAGGTTTGCATGAAAGGAAGGCTAATTAGAGCAAAGGCAAAAGAAGGAAGTGTTACTTTGTACAAAGGAACCTTATGTGACTCTTAGGTATGTTATAGAATGGATTAATGGGTATTCATAAATGTTATTACATTAATTATTGAGATAATATATAGGAATTTATGGTCAATATAAAGAGGAAACATGGCTACAAAGAGAGGTCTACAAGCAAACATGTAAGATGAGAGTTTTGAGCATTCAAACCAGGAATGATGGATAATGATAGGTATTTTAAGGTGTATTAAAATTAATGGGATACCTCCAAGAGATTAGATCATAAAAAGAGGACTATATTATTTGAAAATGGATTTTGTAGTCTAATGGAGGATTCCTATATAGAAGATAATCACTAATAATAACATTGGTGACTCAACAAATATCTTAGACCTATTTAAGGAGGTAAATTAAGGTGTAAAAAAGATAGGGTTACACCAATTTTGTTATCAGATAATGAATCTCTTGTGAATTTGATAAATTATTGATGATATAATTACTAATGAGTTGTTATAGGATTTTTAAGAAGGATCAAAGACTTGGATGTAAAAGGCCTAGGTGAAATCCAAGAAATTGTCAAAAGACCAAGCAAGGAGAAAGGATTGGGTGAGACAAGTGGACCAAAATACTAGGGTGTAAAATACCTAGGTGAGTACTTGAAGAGACTAAGAGATCAAGGTGGAAAAGACTTGGGTGAAGATCTCAGAGATGGAAGTATTATTGAGGACATTATAGAGCAACAGAGTACATGAGGATACTAAGAAGGAAGAAATAATCCAAAATAATAAAGGTATGACTAGTAATGAAATTGATAAAGAGATTGATAGTTTGAAAATATATTTAGCTAAGTTTTCAAATAGATATGAATCTTGGATGTAGATGAACAAGCAAGCATGGGTATGGCCAATGAGGAAGAAGTTGAAGTGGCCAATAGATATCCTAATAAAGAGGAGAATAAGGCAAGAGGAGATTGCCAAGAAGAGTAAAGCCCATAGAGGCAAGAGTGTGAACAAGTTGTGAAGTGAAAAATAAGAGGAAGAAGAGATTGTAAAGGTTCTCATTATGGAGAGCAAGAAAAAAAAGATGAAGTGCCAAGAGGAGCACTTGAGAAGATTAAAGTGTTGGTAAAGAGAACACTCATAGGGACCTTGTGGTCTCTTTTTTTATATCTAATGTTGTATTTACATGGGTAATTTTTGGTATGAGCAGTCTTGTAGAGGTAAAGAGAGAGGCCTTGAAGAATTAAGAGAGGATTGGTGCAAGAGGAGACACCAAGTGCACAAGTGAATGTGAAAGAGAGAGAGAAGTAAGTTTTCTACTATTGATAAAGAAGGAATGCATTGGTTAATTCATGAGGAGGGTGTTGAGGAGCCCATACAAACAAGAGAATAGATGGAATATGAGGATGACTTCCATGATGCCATTAAATGCCAAGAAAAGGCAAGAGAATAACCACACATAAAGGAGAAGAATTATTCCTCCATAGATGAGTCATACAATGAGGTAAATGAGTGTTTAGGAATTGATTATGATTGATTATATAAAGAGAATATTGCTGATATGCATGTGTATGAAGAAAAAATAAAATTATAGCCATGTAAAATGGCTCAAGGTCATGGTTATATGATGCCTAAGTGGTGTAAGCAATCAATTGTTGGAGAGATTAAGGTGAACCTCAAGCAAGACGTCAATCAAGCAAATAAAAAATTGAGAATAAGCCAATAAAAAGAAAAGTATGGGTCAAGAAGAGTAAACAAGAAGTGTACAAGGCTCAAGATACAAGCATACCTTAAAAGAATATAAGAAAAGAGAAAAGCTGGAGGTTCAAGAAACTAATGGAGTCAAAAGAAGAATAAATGATGATGATGCAGCCAATTAAAGTTTAAGAACAAGGAACAAGTAAGATAAAAGGTAAAGAGGTCATTTATGATGAATATAATGGTAAATTTTTTGAGTCATGGAATGTTGTCATTGGAAATGAGCATAGAGTATGCCAAAAATTAGTTTTGAATACTAATAACCAGCCATGTGAAATATATTATGCAAGCAATCATAGTATAAGTAAAATGGATGAAGACTTATTTTTGAATTAAAGAGAAGAAGATAGCTCAATAAAGAGTGAGATGAAGCGTGAAGGACAAGCAATCCTCAATAATTATGAACCTAAGTTTGATAAAGATGGAAAGGTGGATGAGATCTTACTAAAGGAGGAGTTAAGAATTTTGGAGGAGTTGTTTGGTCATCCAAGAAATATGGATGAAGGTATATGCCATGATCAATACACCATTGAAGAGTGTGAAGCAAGACAAGAGCAAGGCATAGAAGCAATGGTAGTTTTGGTCAAAGAACAAGAAGGTGAAGGTAAACAAGAGACCTCATGGTGTCAAGATTTTGATTCTAATGTGGATTTAAATGTTTTTTATGCAGGTATGGAGGTTTATAAGATGAATGACATCCATGAGTCATTTGAGAAGCTCATGAAACAATAAGATCAAGAGAAGATCTTGAAGGCATGTATGAAGATGAAGAAGCTCGGAGATGGGAAGTTATAGTTGAAAAGGAGATGAGGAGAATAACTTACCAAAAGAGAAAGAGAAGCAAGATGAAAAGTAAAGACTACCTCAAAGAAGGACAAGAATTGGCATTCACAACAAGACCTTGTGATCTAGGTAGAAAGTGAAGACTAAAGCATGAAGTATTGCATTTGAACTAAGGTCTAAATTCTTTCTAGAGGGAGAGTATGATGCAAGAGCATCTACATACATCTTCATTCAAGACATAACTAAGCTCTAGTCATGTTTGAATTCAAATTCAAACTATTGTATTTTCCTTCCAAAATATTGATTAAGGAGTAAATGTAAAATGCGTGTGTAAAAAGTGGGAAAAGAATGAAGTAAAAGTTTGTCAAGAAGAATCTCACATTGGAAGATTGTTGAGAAGATCAAGGGAATAGTTGAAGATATTTTAAACCATGGAATATTGTTTAGAAAATATTCTCCAATTTAGCATGTTGTTTTTAACAAACCTTCTTAGTTGGCTTTGGAGCCTAATTTGGCATAAGAGACTCATTCAAAGAGTAATAAATGTAATGAAAGAAGGAATATAAGAGAAGACAGAGAGATAGAGAGAATATCTCTCTCATACAAGGGGGAGAGAAGATATGAGTACGTATATAAATGAGAGAGAGGATCTTTCATTTAATGAGAGAGAGAAGAATGATTAGGAGGTGAGAAAACAAAGGGAAGTGGAGACTGCATATGTGAAGAAAGAAGTATGAAAGTATCAATAAGGCTTTTAAATCCATTAATATATATCATATATTGGATAGTAAGTATCTTTGTTTGTTTAATAAATTAGGAATTTTATTCCAATAATAATATTGTGTAAACAATGGTTTTTCCTATAGAATTATGGTTATACAGTCTACAGTCTTGTGTGAGTGTATTCTCTTAGGGTTTCAAGAAGTAAGAAACATATCATAATGTAAGATCCACACAAGGAAAATTTAGATTCATGATAGAATAAATTTTAAATGGTAATTTGTGACAAAAAATTCATAACTCTTAAAATTAATAAAGTTCCTAAACAGTGTATCGATAGGGCATTTTAAACTTAAGCACACAGTCCACTATCAAAAGATTTGACCAACATCAAAATGAATACACAAAGTATAAAGAAACACATGGAAATGTCTGAGAGGTGGTCAGTGATAATTTATATGGGAAGAAATTAAATATTTAAATCCCTTAAATTCTTGGAAATTCTCAAAATCTTGCTCTTGGGCCTATAGGAGATAGAGCATAGGTAGGTGGTAAGAAATTTGCATGTTTCATGAAACCATTGGTTGAATAGAGATTATATAACATGGATACATAAAAATAATAATTTTCAAATAATTAATAGGCTTAAACATCACCTTGAGAGGTTGAATCAAAATGGAATTATGATTAAAACCTAAGGAATTTTGGCCACTGTTAAGAAACACAGTCTATTTCAAGTGAGATCTTCTTGTTTAAAATGTAATAGAGGTTAGTATGGGTTTTTATATGATTAGAGAAGTTGGTAATAATTTATAAAGACCTTAATAACCAATTTATATCCTTTTAAACGTTATATAATTATCCTAGTTCAATTATTTGTGCCCTCGGCCTTATATAGGCTTGGAAAAGCCCTAAAATAGGGTTTAGGGACTAGAAAGCATTTGAACCCATATAAATGCCTAAAAATTTATAATCATAACCTTTTAAATGTTACTCAACTATTGAGAATGGTTTAAAAATTGTGAAGTATGTATAAGTATGAAAAAGTTCAATTACAAAGTGAATTTGAGGTGCATGCAAGGTGAAGGGAGTAGGCTAATATAGAAAAGTGGTTTTATCCAAATAATTTCACTAAAAAAATATTTGATTAACTTTTAAGGAGGTAATGGGTATCTAAAAAGGTGATTTTTTTGGCTTGGAAGTCTATACAGTGATAAGGACAAGGAGGTTTGCATGAAAGGGAGGCTAATTAGAGTAGAGGCTAAAGAAGGAAGTGTTAATCTATACAAAGGAACCTTAAGTGATTCTTAGGTATGTTATATAAGAGATTAATGGGTATTCATAAATGTTTTTAAATTCATTACTAAGCTAATCTATAGGATGTTATGGTTAATATATAGAGGGTATAGGGCTACAAGGGGAGGTGTACAAGCAAACAGGTAAGATGAGAGTTTTGAGCATTCAAACTAGGAATGATGAATCTTGATAGGTATATTAAGGTGTATTAAAATTTATGGGATACCTCTAAGAGATTATATCATGAAAAGAGGACAATTTTATTTAAAAATGGATTTTGTGGTCTATAGGAGGATTCTTATATAGAAGATAGTCACCAATAATAACATTGGTGACTCAAAAGATATCTTGGTCCTATTGAAGGAGGTAAATTAAGGTGTAAAAAATATGGGGTTAAAACAAATACCCAAGTTTGTAAAAAATGGCAAATCTATATAGAAAACCTCTAAAAATATAGAATCCATATGATAACTCCAAAAACTAGAAAAGACCCATTATAAAACTTGAAAAAAATATAAAGAATACATAATTAGTTTTTTGTTAAAATAAATTTATATAAATATTTATAATTATGTCGATAAAATCTAATTAAACCCTAAAAAATGGCCAATGAAGAACAAAATATAGAAATACATGCAATAGAATATACTCACCAAGGATTTAAAATGGTAAAAATGACTACTAGCAAATATTTGATACCATGTTAGAGTCATACAAGATCTATAACTAGCCATAAATTTGTGAAACCTTAGGAGTAGGTCAGATCCAAAATCACAAAGCAAAAAAACATGAATTAAATAAATGAGCTTTTAAGTTAATGTCCAACTCTCCATGAATAGCTTAGTATCTCAGATGTACAAATAGGGAGTGAAATGTGTAACTCCCCTATGAAAGTAGGTCAAATTTTCTAAGAATAGAGTGTAACTCTCATACCTAGAATATGTGTTTAAGAGTAACTCCAACTTGATAATAATGAGTTAAACATGTAACTCATATGATAATTTACACCTAAGAAAGCATATCTCACTAGTGTAGGAAATAATTTACAATAAGAAATGTGAATAAAATAAACCTCTTACACTAATAATACTAAATCACCTAAATTTCATGAAGAAGGTTGAGTCATTATAGATCCTGAAGAGATCCTTCACACGTGCACTAGGCAATTATAGACTAGATCAATTATGGAGAATTTGATCAAATGGAAGAATCTACATTTTAATATGCAACATGGGAGGATGAAGTGTTCCTATAACAATATCCTTATTTGATTCAAAATCAAGGAAAAAACTATTCTAAAGGGGAGGGAGATGCTAAACCCTTAACCTATAGTGCATCTATGAATATGTATAGCTAACTTGTGGCTTACATACCTTCATATTATCTTATTACATTTCTTGATGTTCTTGGTATGGTTGGCCTATGGAATAACCATGGATAAGTAGAGTATATATAGGAGGTAGTGGCTAGTATTTTATCATCATAATATGAAGTCTATTATTATTACATTATTGTGGAGGTTTCCCCCTTGAAGTTTCTCAATTAGAATATTCAAGTACTCTAATCTTTTGCCAATTATTGTTTTGGATCTGCTTATTATATTCTTAATTCTATAATATATTATTCTATTACTGAAAATCATCTAAGTATTCTCATTACATCTTAAAATCAACTAATGATCTCAAAATGTTCATATTCCTCATCCAAAATAGCTCAAGATTATACCATGACTAGTCCATACTCTAAACTTAGTTGTCTTTACTTTCAAGATAAGAATGTGACATTTGGACTATCTCACTCCCTGATCCTATCCAATTCTATTGGCCATGTCCTGCCACCAAATAAAAACTAGTTACTCAATCTAAAATTCATGTAATTGGTTGTCTCGCATTTTTAGTAATCCTTATATGAAGGAATTTTCTATTTACCTCTATAAAATCATATTTTCAAATAATTTTGTAGACATGAGGCTTTCATATTGAAAATCACTAGAATTCTAATTGCACATTGAGTAAAAAGTTCCCTATTTCTCCTAATTATCAATACATACATCTTTAGTATCCCTAAATAAAGTCTAAGCATACTTTCAAGTTCACAAGTCATGATTGAAGCACTTGACCACACCATAACTTCACAAGCATCTAACATTACATCAATATTTCAGACACACCATTATAGCATGGGAGAAATACATGGATTTTGATCCCTCTTTCAAGTATTGGAATGTATGAAACACTTAACATAGGGGGTATTGTGGTCCAACAAAACTTCAATTACAAACCTCCTTTTATTTTTTATTTAGTTTATCACTCATGGTGTATTGATTTATGGTTACAAGTGAAGAAGACAAAACATAGTGGTTTTATTAATATATCGAGATCTCCTACATACTTGAATGAAGCACACAAGTGAATTAAATATGTCATTTCAACCATATAGCATAAAACCCTATAGGATGGTGCACCCTATGGACATTAGTGCACCATGCCCTTGTCTAATTCTATTGGCCTTGTATGGGGAGTAAGTGAAGCATTGTTCTTGATTCACATCATCATCACAAAGCCTCCTTGTTAGTTTCATAAATTTAATCTCTATTTTACATTCCAATTTTCTACCTAAGTTGTATTTATGTATCATTTCTCCTTTTGGAATATTTATATATTTAGAAAGTTTTAAATTAGTTTAGGCCATTTATTTTATATCAATACCATTATGATTTTATGAATAATTTATCACATTTAAGTAATTAGTTGTATGTTTTTCCAAATTTGATAAAACATCAACCATATTAGGTCAGCATCGACTAACGATACTAACTGAATCTAATGAAACCAACTTGTGTATAAGTAGACTAAACTAAAAGTTTGGATATGTTTGTGCAAGACATTTAACAAGTTTGAAATAGACATTGAGTGTTTGATAGGTATGTAATATCATAACATAAGGGTTGAGTTATAAGATAACATATAAATGTGATAAAATGGCATATTATTACCTTCTTTATATGCTCAATTTATGCATGGTAAATGTGTGTCAAGCTTTTCATTATCATGTACTAAAGAACACATTTTAATATTTACACCTATATATACTAAAAATGAATTTCATATTTTAAACTAGATGTTAGCTATCCATATATCACCCAATAGAGGTCAGGTTTGTTCAAGTCTGACCCATACCTATACTAACATGGAAATGGTCTAAGGATGTGAGATGGCTATAACTAGACCAAACTTCTAGGATTTTTTATGAGGCTAGCTCATCAGATTTTATAGTTTGGACCTTTACTTCTAAAATCTAAAAATGGTTGGGGTGAAAAGAGTTAAGATATTTTCATAAAGTAAAACCTATTCTAATATATGGTGATGCATTGAGAATTATCTATCCACTCATATTTGAGCCTCCAAAACACTAGTGAGACATAAATAAATGATAGGATCTATGACTCCAAAACCCTGTCATGCATCAATATTTCATGTAGAGGTTCATCAAGTGAGAAAAACCTAAGAGGGGTGATGGAGAGGCCTAATTCAAGGAACTAATATGATCAATATGTCCATTGTTGGATTCAATCAAATGACATTAAAAACTAAACATGATCTGCATAACCAGATAATATACTAGCTAGGTGAGATCAAGACTTGGCAAGGGAGAAAGCTCTACCACTTACACAAATCTAATTTGTTATCCCCCAAAAATATCACTCATTTTTGGGACAACATTCAAACTATTTTGGTCCTACAAACCAAAATTGTCTCTTCCCTTTTCAAAATTTGTCTTGGGCATTCAAATTCCTCATTTTTCAAGCTTCTCAAAAATCTACAGACTCTGTAGGCTTGAATCTATGGACTCTGCAGGCTTGAATCTACAGACTCTATAGGAAGAGAAATCTATGGACTCTGTAGGAAAAGAAAATCTATGGACTCTGTAGGCCAAGTTCAATGGGCTTCACAAGTTGATTTCTATGGACTCTAAATAAGTAAGCTTTCAACACTTCGGCGATCTCAAAGTTGGTTTAATGACTAGGTTCAACCAAAAGAGTTCAATGGAAAGCTTCTAAGCAAGGATTGAACCTTTGAACCTTGACCCATTTTGGTTCAATGGGCTCAATAGGTTCAAAGGTTCAACATCAGCATCAAGAGTTTAACTGCTTCTAGGTTCAAAGGCTTCTATAGTCAGGTTCAAAGTCTTCTATAAGTAGGTTCAATCAAAAGAACAAGTTTTCAAGGCTTGAACCATTAAACTGTTGAACGATTAAACCACTCGGGTTCAAGGTTCAATAGGTTCAACATGTTTGGTTCAACGAGGATCAAAAGGACTTAGCCAAATCAAAGGGAATGAACCATTGAACCATTGAACCAAAGTTGGTTTAATTTAGTTGGTTCAATACTTTAGTTCACTTAGTCGATTCATCAAATGGTTTAAAGCTTGGTTTAATAGTTGGTTCAAAGGAGTGGTTCAATGCAAAAGTTCAAGAGAGCCTCCTGAAGGACAAGTGCCCTTATGGAGGGCATTTGGTTGACAAAAGCACCCTTCAGAAGGGTCATTTTCAAGGAAGCCGCAAAGGTAAGTTCTTTCAAAATTTTGTTTAAGGTAGTTGAAAGACAAAGGCATAATTCCTTCAAACTTTTTGTCTGAAGGAATTCCTTCAGACAAAAAGTCTGAAGGAATTTGGAAAGGATACAAACAAAACTCCCAAAAAGACCAAGGCAAGAAATGAATTCTTTCATACTTTTGTCTGAAGGAATTCCTTCAGAGAAAAAGTCTGAAGAAATTTAGGAAAGTCTATAGGAGAAAAGCTTGAAAGAATTTCTGAAGGCCAAAGACAAAGCCAACCGAAACAATTCTTGTGGACTTTTTATCCACGAGAAAATGTCTATGGGAAAATTTCTGTGAGAAAGTTCCAAAGGACTCTAAAGACAAAAGGCCACCGAAGGACCTTGAAGGGCAGGTGCCCTTGCAAGGGACTCTTGACTACCAAATTAAAGGACACTTCCCCAAAGCTGAAGGGTCACCTTCCCTTCGGGAGGATGCAAAATAAGAAATCCAAAAGAATCAAGTAGCAAAAAAGGCTGAATCAAGAGAAAGCTAAAGAAATTCCAAGGGGTGACATGCTCAAAGACGTCAAAGTCAAGAATGGTGAGCTAGCCATTATAAATTCAAATTTAGTGACAGGTGTGTGAACATCAATTTCAAGGTTCGTAAAATAGCCATTGATTTTGAAAAGCCTTAAAGAAGAGACAAAGAACTTAGTGACCTACTAGAAGAAAGAAGCTTGAAGGCCATCTGAAGACCACCTGAAGGGTAGATACTCTTGTGGGGGGCTCTTCTTGACCCAAAGTGGATCATTTCTCAAGGCCTGAAGGGTAGGTCCCCTCTAAGAAAGCTCAAATGACAAAGATAAAGGAATTGCTGAGGAGAGTGACGTACCCACATACATCAATGTCATGGTGATGAAATAGCTGTTGATCCTTGTAGGTTTAAATCTATGGACTCGAATGCATTCAAAAGCTTTAAGGCCAAGATTAGCAGGAAGTGACTAAGGAATAGAGCATCAAATTGAATCTAGGACCCGATTCAATTAACCAAAAAAGGAGGAATGATGAGGAAGGACCGAAAACATTTGCACATTAGATATGTTTCTTGAAGTAGACTGCCAAGTGGATATTGAAAGATGCAAACTTTCAATAGCGTGACTTGTTTCTCTACATTGAGAAAAGCAAATGGGTAGATGCCCCTAAATTCTAGCCTATCTTCTTAATAAAATTCAATGCAACATGATGTGTTACTATTCCCAAGTCCCTCTTGAAGAGGCTATATAAGGGAATCTCTTGTTAGTGTAAAGGGATCTCTCTCAGACAATCATAAACAAAACTTTGCCTAAATTAGAAGGCATTACTAAGACTTTGAGCTCAGATTGTTGATCATATTTTGTTATTGGAATAAGAAAGCAAGTGACTTTTTAGACTTTGTGTTGTGATATCTTTGTTGTTGGGGAAACTATTCTTATGTCTTTTTCCTTAATATATTTTATGTTTCTTTAATTCAACAAGCAGAATTAGTGAAAGTAGTCAAGAAGTTGTCCTGAAGTCAACTGTGGAGAGACTTTGTGCCCCATAATTGCCTTTAGTGTGTTTTCTTTTTGTTTCTGTGTAAATGACCTTGGGATGTTTTTTTGCCCTCATTTTCCTTTGTATCTCACTCTTGGGAAATTTAGGTGGAGACTTTGTGCTACATCTCAATTTGCTGGTTACTACGTCCTTGGTTACATTTTTCAATTACTACCAGGAGTATTCTTGTGGTTTGCTGAATAGTACTTCTGAAAGAAGAGGAGTGCTTTCTATCATTTCCCTTGAGATTTTTCCTTTGATTTACATGCATCATCTTTGAAGAAAGAGAGATGGATGGTTTATCTTACCCTTAAGTATTATTTTCTATTTATATATATATATAGGGAACCTCCCCTTGATGAGAGGAGAGATTAGTCCTCTTTTGACGTGGTAAAATTACAAATTTGGATGACCAATCTTCCTACTTTGGCTAATTAGACCTATTTTTTTTATTAGTATGCTGATCGACAAAATAATCAACCAACATTTTTTGGTGACTCCACTGGGGATATACATAATTTTGTGTAATTTGGAACCTCAAGTTTCAAATTAAAACATCACCTATGCCTTACCTATTATCATTATAACCCTTATCCATTACAGACTCTAGCAACTCCATTTCATGTCTTACCCATTATCCATTTATAGCCTTGCCATCTTCCTCCACCTCCATTATTTTATCTAGTCTACAAAACCAGAGCTGCTCGGAAAGACTGTGTAGTTTGAAGCCTCAAGACTCAAGCTAAAGCTAAGCTAGTCCTTTTCTATTTTTGTTCTATAATCTGGCCACTCCATCCAAATTTGTTATCTCTATTTTTCTTAATTAAATCATGGCAGTTTGAGGCCCCTGGGGTAACTCTTTTGGCCCACTCAACTTGACTCCACCTCTGCATGAACTCCCATGTAGTTCAAGAAAGAATTTCCCCAAATTTTATTGTGATGGGATAGTTCACCCTGATGAACACATTGTAGCCTTCAACATAGCTTGTGGTGTTATAGGGGTGGAATTTGAAGACGTGTTAGTCAGGCTTTTTTTGGAGACATTACAAGGTGCTATTGTAGACTGGTTCTACCATCTGCAAGTTGGATCAATAACTGATTGGGATACACTTAAAGCCAAGTTCAAAGCAATGTTCAAGCCTACAAAAGATGCACATGCCTTGCTAGCCCAGCTCACTCAGATGAAGAAGGATCCCCATGATCTTATGATGGATTTCATTTCCAGGTTTGGCAAGCTGAGGCATAGGATGCCCATGGTAGCCCAGTCAACACCTCAGAACCATAAATGCTTCTTCATTAACTCACAGCTACTTGAAGTGAGTTTTCTATTGAGATGAGCTAGCCACATAGACCTTGCTACTTCTCAAGACTTGGATACTGAGGTAGAAGATAACTTTATCTTGGCAAGAAAGATAAGGAGAGACCCAAATAGAGGCAAACCCTCTTCATATTCTAAATACTCACCCATAGTCACCACTGACCCAATGGTACAAAAGCTAGAAAATGAATTGATAGCCTTGAAAAGGCAAATGGCACAAGGTATGTCTTCTTCTCCTCTATATAAAGATATACCAAGGAGCTCATTCCCTAATCAGCCATATCAAGGCAACACTACCAGAAGTCAAGGGCAACAAAATTGTCTTCCTCACCCATAAAGGAACCTTGCCCTTGAAGTACCTTCAATCAACTCAGTAGTTGGATATCTAGAAACAGAGTATGTTTTCTATTTCCAACTTGAGTTTGAAAAATAAAATAGCACTAATCTCTTTAGGGAGGATCTAGAAGAATCAGTTGGCAACTCCCACATTGGTTTCTTAAATTTATAGGATGAACCCAGAAGTGAAGGTGAAGCAGTCAAAGGATCATATACAATGTTTACCAAGCCCAAGAACCAATTAGCATAGTAGGATGAAAAATAGAAGATAGAGGAGTGACCCCAACCAGTAATTTCAATTTTTGAGCAAAGAACCCCTCTTTCTTTTCAGTCAAACAACCTGGTGATTTTCAAAGAAGTAAGTACATCGAACATCTCTGCACCTTCTACTTCAAATTTGTAGATTAGTCCTCCCCCTCCCAAAAACCAAAAGGATGAACTCCCATCCTCTCTTCCAAGTCCATCTTAGTCATTTTCCATGATTGATCATGTCAAGAAATCCAAAATTTAGATGACTGAGTTTGAATCCATGCAAGTTAATCCTGAGCAATTAAACATTGGTGGAGAACCAAGTGTGGACTTGTCTAAGGCAAAAATTGTGGTTACCCAAATGTCAGCCCCTATATCTCAAATTTTGTTTGAGCCTTTAGGTAGGGGTAATTAATTCTTGACCATAGAGGATGCCCATGTCTCAGCTGATGAAAGTCTCGTAGCTAGAAATTTAGTATTTCATCCAAACAAGGCATCAAAAAAATTGGTAGGGCACAATACAAATCAAGAAGGATCTTCCATCTCTGATAAAGAGAAATTTGATAGAAGATCAGCTTCTAATGATGCTTGGATCTTGGAATCTAATGGCAGCATTTCTTCCATAGCTAGATATAGATCTCTATTGCTTGGATTGAAGACTACTCAAGATGAAGAGATAAAACTCATTCACACCAAAGGAGGTGCTGAGTTGATGGTTTGTCAGGGGTTTGATGCTGAGAATCAAAGCATGTGCTATACTAGGCTAGTAGAACAATAAGCTATGGTGGTGGACCATACTACTATATTCCAAAGTCAGCAAAAGGAACTCTTCACATAGAGAGCAAGGAGTAATGGTTTTCAATTTGAAGACCACATCCTGCCATGGAGTAAGAAGAAGAAAATACCAAGAAGAAGGCACAGAAAATTGGTTTCTTGGTGGAGAGTTCCATTCACCTGTCACCATTTCTGGGGGAAAAATGGTTTCTTACTAGTTTACCAAGATAGCACACTATTTTCATTGCCTCTCAAGAAGCAACATCTGAAACACTTAAACTCTTGAAGTATCATATTATTACATCTATACATATGTATATTTGTATAGTTTTTAATTCTATTTTGTTTTTTTTGTTTTCATTTTTAATTCCTTCCATTTCTGGGTAACATGACTCCATAGCCCAATGGTACACATGAAGACACTGGAGATTCTGGATTCTACTCCCTTCAATTATTTTTACAATTGATAGAAGTTCCCCAACTGAAGCCAGCTGTTGTCCCCCAAAAATATCACTCATTTTTGGGACAACATTCAAACTATTTTGGTCTTACAGACCAAAATTGTCTCTTCCCTTTTCAAAATTGAATCTATGGACTCTACAAGATTGAATCTATGAACTCTACAAGATTGAATCTATGGACTCTGCAGGCTTGAATCTATGGACTCTGTAGGAAGAGAAATCTACAGACTCTGCAGGAAAAGAAAATCTATAGACTCTGTAGGCCAAGTTCAATGGGCTTCACAGGTTGATTTCTACAGACTCTCTAGGAAAGAAGCAAACTTTCAATACTTAGGTGATCTCAAAGTTGGTTCAATGACCAGGTTCAACCAAAAGAGTTCAGTGGCAAGCTTCTAAGCAAGGATTGAATCATTGAATCTTAAACCATTTTGGTTCAATGGGCTCAATAGGTTCAAAGTTTTAACATCAGTAGCAAGAGTTCAACTGCTTCCAGGTTTAAAGGCTTCTATAGTCAGGTTCAAAGTCTTCTACAAGTAGGTTCAATCAAAAGAACAAGTTTATGAGGCTTGAACCATTAAGTCGTTGAACCATTGAACCACTCAAGTTCAAGGTTCAACAAGTTCAATGTGTTTGGTTTAATGAGGATCAAAAGGACTTAGCCAAATCAAAGGGAATGAACCATTGAATCATTAAACCAAAGTTGGTTCAATGCTTTGGTTCACTTAGTGGATTCATCAAATGGTTTAAAGATTGGTTCAAAGCTTGGTTCAATGGTTGGTTCAAAGGAGCAGTTTAATACAAAAGTTTAAGAGAGCCTCCCGAAGGACAAGTGCCCTTATGGAGGGCACTTGGTTGACAAAATCACCCTTTGAAAGGGTCATTTTAAAGGAAGCCACAAAGGTAGGTTCTTTCAAAATTTTGTTTAAGGCAGTTGAAAGACAAAGGCATAATTCCTTCAGACTTTTTGTCTAAAGGAATTCCTTCAGACAAAAAGTCTAAAGGAATTTAGAAAGGCTAAAAATGAAACTCCTGCATATACCAAGGCAAGAAACAAATTCTTTCAAACTTTTGTCTAAAGGAATTCCTTCAAACAAAAAGTTTGAAGAAATTTAGGAAAGTCCACGGGAGAAAAGCCCAAAATAATTTTCGAAGGCCAAAGACAAATCCAACCGAAACAATTCTTGCAGACTTTTTATCGGTGGGAAAATGTCTGCAGGAAAATGTCCATGAGAAAGTTATGAAGGACTCCAAAGACAAAAGGCCATTGAAGGACCCCAAAGGGTAGGTGCCCTTGCAGGGGACTCTCGGCTGCCAAATTAAAGGACACTTCCCCAAAGCTGAAGGGTCACCTTCCCTTTGGGAGGATGCAAAATAAGAAATCTAAAGGAAGCAAGCAATAGAAAAGGTTGAATCAAGAGAAAGTTGAAGAAAGTCCAAGGGGTGATGTACCTGAAGATGTCAAAGTCAAGAATTGCAAACTAGCTGTTAAAAATTCAAATGTAGTGATGGGCGTGCGAATGTCAATTTCAAGGTTCATAAAATAGCCATTGATTTTGAAAAGCCTTAAAGAAGAGCCAAGGAAATTAGTGACCCGATGGAAGAAAGAAGCCTGAAGGCCATCCAAAGATCACCTGAAGGGCAGATACCCTTGTGGGGGGCTCTTCTTGATCCAAAGTGGATCATTTCTCAAGGCTCGAAGGGCAGGTTCCCTCTAAGAAAGCTCAAATGACAAAGCTGAAGGAATTATCGAGGAAAGTGACGTACTTATGGACATCAAAGTCATGATGATGAAATAGATGTTAATATTTGTAGGTTTAAATCTATGGACCTGAATGCATTCAAAGGCTTTAAGGCCAAAATCAGTAGGAAGCAACTAAGGAATAGAGCATCAAATTGAATCTAGGACCCGATTCAATTAACCAAAAAAGGAGGAATGATGAGGATGGACTAAAAACATTTGCACATCAGATATGTTTCTAGAAGTAGACCACCAGGTGGATATTGAAAGATACAAACTTTCAATAGCATGACTTGTTTCTCTACATTGAGAAAAGCAAATGGGTAGATGCCCCTAAATTCTAGCCTGTCTTCTTACCAAAATTCAATGCAACATGATGTGTTACTATTGCCAAGTCCGTCTTGAAGAGGTTATATAAGGGACTCTCTTGTTAGTGTAAAGGGATCTCTCTTAGACAACCAGAAACAAAACTCTACCCAAATTGGAAGGCATTACTGAGACTTTGAGCTCAGATTGTTGATCATATTTTTTTATTGGAATAAGAAAGAAAGTGACTTTTTAGACTTTGTGTTGTGATATCTTTATTGTTGGGGAAACTATTCTTATGTCTTTTTCCTTAATATATTTTTTGTTCCTTTAATTTAACAAGTAGAATTAGTAAAATTAGTTAGGAAGGTGTCCTGAAGTCAACTGTGGAGAGACTTTGTGCCCCCATAATTGCCTTTAGTGTGTTTTCTTTTTGTTTCTATGTAAATGACCTTGGGACGACTTTGTGCCCTCATTGTCCTTCGTATCTCACTCTTGGGAAATTTAGGTGGAGACTTTGTGCTACATCTCAATTTGTTGGTTACTACGTCCTTGGTTACATTTTGCAATTACTACCAGGCGTATTCTTGTGGTTTGTTGAATAGTACTTCTAAAAGAAGAGGAGTGCTTTCTATCATTTCCCTTGAGATTTTTCCTTTGATTTGCATGCATCATCTCTAAAGAAAGAGAGATGGATGGTTTATCTTACCCTTGAGTATTATTTTCTATTTACATATATATATATATATAGCATATCTATAGGGAACCTCCCCTTGATGAGAGGAGAGATTAGTCCCTTTTTGATGTGGCAAACTTACACATTTGGATGACCAATCTTCCTACTTTGGATGATCAGACCTATTTTGTGTATCAGTACATTGATCGACAAAATAATCAACCAACATAATTGACACAAACACACTTGGCTAATATAATGAAATTTAAAAACAATCATCTTATTTATCTCAAGAGGTTACAAGGCTCAATCTTGGTAGAGTTTAATCATGCCCTAGAGAGGGATCCAAAACAATAGGTCGAAGGCTATATTTATAAAAGAAAGAAAGAAAGAGGGAGTTTTGGTGCTCAGATAGGGAAATAAATGAGCTCAAATATATTTTAAATTTTTTTACAACTGCTTCCCCAAATCAAGCTTACTCAAACCCTTCTTGATTGATCTAGGTCACTCCATTCTGTTGCATCATTTTTTATTCTTTTAGTGAAGCTCCATTTTGGTTGTAATGACAAGATCAAGTTTTTTTTAGCTAATTTCTAACATCAATGTAGTTATAAAAATTGGATCCATCTATTATAATTTTGTCTTATTTATAATTGATCCTTACTGGATTGTCATGGCTTGAAAAAGTGGAGAGAAGGATCACTTTCATCCAGTTAGATTTGGTGATGAAGTTATTGAAGTCTACACATCTACTATTTTCCATGCCATCCACCACCTATTACTCATTATGAATACCATATACTCATATCTTAACAAAGCTATGACATCTATACTTTAAGCATTGGTTCATTGGAAAGTCCCTATAGAGTCTTAATGGCACTATTTGATCCTAAAATATCTGCTCTTGGACTAATCTAGATTGTGCTTAAGCTTAGTTCCACTCATGCTTGCTTAGCTTGGTAGAAAACTAACCCTTCAACCTCCATCTAAGTCATTTGGTCTCACCTTCATTTAATTTATCATCTAAAATTGACTTGGATCAATGACCCCTTGACTCATCTCACTCCATTGATCTGATCAATGTAGTTAAATGTGAGGCATATATCCTTTTTTAAGACTCATGTGCTTGTGCCACTTGTTAATCATGACTTTATACTTAGGTTTCATTGACTCATTGACTTGCTCACATGTCATTTATCTTGAATATATGATTTAACATGAGTCATAGATTTGTTTGGGCCCATTATCCTTTCTTTACCCACTCATCATTAGATTTGATATGGGCACCTAAGATTTATAAACCTGTCAAGCCTACACTCAGTCGAGGACCCTTTTAATGATTTTTGAATGTAAATGGGTATTTCATAAGGTCTAAAATTAATGTCCACATGACCATCACTAAGAAATTTGAACTTCAACGATCATTTTCCTTGGCTTAAATTTGGTATCTACACACTTATCAATTAACATCTGAAGTAATGCCAATGACATCTACATGATCATCACTCTACTTCCCATGCATTTTCCACATGGAAAATAATTATTTCAGACTTTATGTTTTGACCCTTTGTAGTAGACCATTTTCCTCAAGCTATTTCTTTTAGACCTATTACTAGATAATTATTTTGGGCTTTGTGTTTTGGCCACTTTCCCTGAAGGAAATTGTTTTCCTTATCTTTGCCTTGAACAATTTCTTGTAGACAAAATGTCTAAAAGAATTCATGTCTTGGAAACAAATTCTAAAATAAATTGTACTTAATATTCTATCTCAAAACAAAACTCTTAAATAAATTTACCTTCATGAAAATAATCTTGGACAATTTTCTTGAAGGAATTTATGTCCTTGTATCTTTTGATTGAAACCTTATATTTAGCTTTTGTGTGTCAAACAAAATGTCTAAAATAAGTTAACCTTCAAGAAAATTATTGTGAGACAATATTTTTAAATAATTATGTCCTTATAATTGCCCTTCAGCCTTTTCTAAATAGCCCCTTTGCCCTTTGAAAATTCCTTTCATAACTTTGAAAAGTTTCCTTTAGAACTTTGACTTGGTCACTTTCCTCAAAGAAATGATTCATTGGGAGAATTATATAGGACACTTTCTTGAGAAAAATACCCTTCAATATTTTTGAAGAGGACACTTGCCCAAGAAATTGACCCTTCAAGATTATTATTTTAAATCTATATCCATGACCATTTTATTTTGGACAATTTATCTAAAATAAAACTGCCTCTTTAAAATTTTTATAAAACATTTTCCCTAAAATAAATAAGTCTTCAATAAAATTGTCCACACAATTTTCCTAAAATAACTTGACACTTAGCTTTTAAAATATACCCTTCGAGCTTTTTATTCAATCCACTTTGTCAAAGAATTATCCTTCAAGAAAAGTGTTTTAGACCAATTTCTTTGAAATATGCCCTTTGGAACTTCTATCTTGGACCACCCTGAATAAATGACCCTTTGAGAGAAGTGTTTTAGACAAAATATCCAAAACAATTCCTAATTCTTAACCAAAAATCCCAAGATAAATATCTTAAAAGAATTCCACATTTAGTCAAATAAAGTGGAATAATTTCTTTGAGGGAATTATGAATGCTCTAACGATTGGCCAAAAGTTGAAATATTTATCTAAGTGTAAACTTAGGATTTTTCTATACTTGTTCCTACATATGTTCAACACCATGAAAACCTTCTTGGATCTCTTCACTTGCCATGTTGAGCCTGCTTCTAAGCCACCTGATCTACTCAACAACTGAGACCCTGCTCATCTATTTAAACTAGGTAGAAGATTGGTATGTGGGCTAAAATGGCCAACACTAGACTTTTATATTTGATAAATATCACTCATGGCTCAACCCTTCAATTTAGGACCTTTCTCACTACCAAAATTCTTGCATTCACCATTTCCATGTGCATAAATGTGTATCATATAGTTTGACCCTAATGTTATAATTACCCAGATCACCTATGTCCCACAATATATTTAAAAGCTAATTGATATATTGATCTAGTAGTTATATATCTTCAATATCCTTCTATTCTCTTAGAGACTACATCTATACTAGGACACTAACATCAATTCTAGTGTTCTAGATTTGATGCTAGTGTTTGAACCTTACAAATGGTCAAATTTTAAAATATTTTTACATGTATGGATTAGCCTATGGTATTGTTTTAACCCTCCCATGAGATAATTTCAAAATGTGTGGTATAAATTTAAGTAAAATATCATCCATTATGATCAATTATAAATCAAGTACACATTTATCTTATACTAATCAAAACCACCTTTAAAGCTTTAAAAAATACCCTATTCTTCTCTATTTCTAAATCAGATAGATATGATTATTCTTATTATAGGTCTAAATTATTCAAATTGCATCCCATGTTTATTATTTTCCAATTTACAAGTTAATCACTACACGCACTCACATATAACCTATCACATAATTATTTACACATAAGACCACATAAGGGGAGAACAACATCATTTTGAGGTCCTCTTCAGAGTATTGTCTATGTAGGTAATGCTCACTGTTAAATGTGTATTTAAGGTCATATCAAATCAAATTTCACCCATTAACCCTTTTTTTGTAAAGTGTCATGCCTTAATCAGAGAATTGAGGGTTTTAACCTGTATTAAAAACCTATGCACATGATCTAAGTTTAAAATTTACAAGGTGATAGTGAGCCCTAATAGGTATAGTAGGTCACTCTAGAAAAAGATTGGTATTCTTTATAAGACATAAGTATCAAAACTAGGATAAAATCATTGATGGCAGTATTCAGGTTGGGAGAGAGCTAAATTATAGAATTTTATGAATCATTGTAGAGCATCATACTATCTTCTCTTGTACCTATATTTTTTAGTTCTACACATGCATCAATCAGTAAGCTAATTATTCTTTCTTCTTCATGTTTAAACTTTCATAATATTTTTTGGCATTGTACTTTCTATATTTAACGTAATTTCATATTTCAACTCTAAAACAAAATATTATGAATCTAAATTATTTAACTAGCATGTTTTTAGAATAGATTATCCATTTATTTTATTAACCTATTATCCCCATAAATATTTTAAAAAAAGGTTAAATATTTGGTGAACCTAACCTCTGAGTCTTCTTTCACAACCCTAGCTTACCCTAGGGTTTTTAGCCTTTTAGGGTTTCAAATTTAATTATACTTTCTTTATTATGTTATATTATTTTCTATCATTTATATGACTCTCTTATCATGTTATCATATTAATATTTTAAACATTTAAAATGGCTAAAAATGAATATTTACCTTCTCTTAACCTCTAATTTGGTGATATATACACTCCCTCTAAAAAGGTATATGTTATAACTACTTAAATGGGTAAGGTAGTCCATCTTATAGTTTCAAAATAACGTAACCAACATACCCTTACTCAAACCCCTCCACCAACCACATCTCTTATAAATGGTGTGTGTATGCATATTCAATCTAAGTTACCTAGGATTTGTTCTTGTGAATCCTTGAAATATCAAATCATTACTATGACAATATCAATAGAATATTTACAAAAGTAAAATCAGTATTTGGTTTCAAATATAACATCATGGGAAAACAATAGCACATATATAATGAATCTAAACTATGTTAGTGGTAATAATGTGTTTGCATCTTCACCTATAAATTGTGTACCTAATAAGATTTAAAATAAAGATTGGAAGACAAAAAATAACTCATCCACAACTAATGATTCAAAAAATGAGAAAAACTCTAATACGATTTCAAGTTATATTTCAAGATAAATTATTTAAAACAAAGTCATTAAATTACCTCCTATACATCCTATTAGAAGATCAAAATGTTATCATGCACATAATATAATTCATGGGTATCATACATGTTTAGATTTGAATAAAAAATAAAAATTACAATTGAAAGTGGTGATATTATAATAGATACATCAATCAATCAACCCACTCACCTTATGAGTGCGTCTCCTAAAACACATGTGCAAAAAGAACAAGTATGGTTACCAAAGCATAATTCAAAATAGAAATAATTGCAAATGCAAAACTTAGAGTAAGAAAAGATTCAAAATGTAAAATTAAAGCTAGAGAATATTTAAAAGGAAAATCAAGAGCAAGAAATGTTACAATAATATCAAGATGAAAAATAAAAATTAAAAAAGGAACGACATAAAAAGGAACAATTACAAAAATAATGTATTTCAAAGGCAATGTTACAAAAAGAACAATTGGAAAATCTAACTCAAGGTAAGAAAAAAAACATGATTAAATAATGATTTATCACAAAATAGGTCAAAAAGTAAGTGACACTTGACAAAGCTGAAATTTAAAATGTGGTTACAAAGGATACACTTTATGATTCTACTATGCACACTTATGGCACATTTTAGTCATGAAATGTTACTCATTTACCATTCTTAATAAAATCCTCATCTTGAAATTATTGGATAGATTTTGCATTGTCAAACACTCTATAACTTTTGAAAAAAATCAAATAATCAATAAAATATAAAAAGATTCAAATAAATCAAAAATACTTAGCATTTATATGTTTACTAGATTTTACATATGTTTCTTACTTTATGTTTATAGATAACATATCATTTCATATATAAACACATATTTTTCACATGTACTTAAGTGTGATACATGGATCTACTAGATCCATGATACATGAGCCTATAGATGTTGGACTTTTCCTCTACATAGTTACACACTATGTTGGTGGCATTGATCATGATTGCTACATGTTCCATTATTTTTTGAGAAATTTACATTATCATTTTAAAATTATATAAAAACACTTAAACATGTCTATATTAATTCTTACATATTACACATTGTGCTAAATATGTTATGTTATAGGACATTTTACTATCACATGTATGCAAGGGTTAGTATGATATGTTTGGGTTAGTTTCTTATATTTAACTTATTCACCTTATCACATGGCTTACTTGAGTGTACTTCTTGTTTTATGCCATGTTTATATTGTGAAACATTTGAAAATCCTTATTTGTTGGTCATAATGCCATTGAGTGTTATTTTTTAGTATACAAACATTTTAACATGTCCTCCCCTTGGGTGTACAAAATTTGAACATAACCCTTGTTTGTAGTCTCTTTATATACCTTTTGCATGAAATTGAGTGCTCTGATGTGTGTGCTTAATTGATTATTGAGCTTTTTATTGTTACTCCTATACATTGAATTGATCCACATCATGCATCATAGGGCTTGTTATGTTTGAATACTATGAGATTCATTGATACATATATTTAGACATGATACCATTATATGATTCTTTACTACATGGTTGATAAATATATAACATGGTTATCTTATCATTTTGAGATAAGGTGAATATCA
This sequence comes from Torreya grandis, assembly GCA_037957365.1. Lineage (NCBI taxonomy): Eukaryota > Viridiplantae > Streptophyta > Pinopsida > Cupressales > Taxaceae > Torreya > Torreya grandis. Next base: position 95,020 of record JARHVA010004057.1, on the reverse strand, counting down.
TGTTACTTTCACATCACCTTGAAATGGGGGACATATCATTGGGGGCATACCATAGAGACATGAGTCCACACATAAAGAGCTGGTAGAATTTGATACATATTACATGATTTAGATATACACTAGGGTCAGAATCATATACATTTGGAAACAATTTTTATAGATTTAGGACATAATTTTTCATATTTGTGATAGATATTATATGCAATTTACATAACATAGGTTACATTTTTATAGATACTTCATCTTGAGACACATTATAGGTGTATATTCCATGCAAATTCTCTAAATCACATATACATATTTAGAATATATATGCATTTATGCATTGACCTTACCAAGATGCAGTAATTAAGCTTTATTATCTATAGTAATTGTCTCCCTTGAGTAGTGAAGCTGAGACTTGATTCCTCATTAGTCTTGGCACTACTTCCTTTTTTTAGATTGATAGTTTTTACACTATTTTACCTAGGTGAGATTAGATAGATTATTTGGATGGTGTAGACACTTGAGTTATGTGATTGAGATTAAGTGATTTTGATGGCCTTGGCATAACTCATCCTTGCATCAGATTGGGGGCATGATCAACCTCAAATTATCCTCTTCACATATCCAATATTTTAATTTTTAACCTCTCTCTCCAATGATTCATCAAAGAAGTATCATTACCAAATAAAACTACCAAGGGGGAAAATGGTTACATCGACACACATGTGTACTCTTTCCTTGTTATTTTTTATTTCAAGTATCTAATTTTTAAAATTATATGAACTAAATACATTATAACATGATTTTGGTTATATATAACCTATAAATAAAATCAAATATGTCTCAAGTCAAATCAACGTGTGTTGTACACATTTCTTTCCTTTAAACTAATAATTATATCCTTATGCATAATCAGATTAAAAGGAGTAAAATATAGATACTAAAATATGATTTTATATGATAAAATATTCTTGTTACACTTGAAAAATATCACTCATGGCTCAACCCTTCAAGTCATGACCTTTCATACTACTAAAAGGATCACATTCACCATCTCATTGTGCCTAAATGTTTATCCTATAGTCTTAGCCTTATATTATAATTACTAAGATCACTTGTAGCCAAAAATATACTTAAAACCTGATTTATATCCTAATCTAGTAGTTACAAATATTTAATTACTTTTTATTCTCTTGGACACTATTGTCCAAATTAGGACACTAGTGTCCTAGGTTCGATGCTAGTGTTTGAATGGTCAAATTTACAAATATTTTGACATACATGGGTTAGCCTATGGTATTATTTTAAACATATCATGAGATAATTTCAAAATTCATTGTATAAATACAATTAAAATAAAATCCATTATGATTAATTATAAATCAGGCACACATTTATCTTATACCAAGTAAAAACACCTCTCAAGCTTACAAAACTACCCCATTCTTCCCTATTTCTAAATCAGTTATAGGAGTAGCCTTCTTATAGGTATAAAGGATTCAAATAGTAGCCCATGAGTATTGTTTATAAACTTATAAGATAGATCACTACATGCACTCGCATATAACCTATTGTATAATTATTCACACACAAGCCCACATAAGGGGGAGAATTACATTGGTATGAGACCCTCTACAAAGTATTATCTATGTATGTAGTGATCACTAATAAAAGGTTATTTTAGGTTATCTCAACTTCACTTGAGCCCATTCACCCATGGTTTTCAAGGTGATGTACCCTAATCAAAGGACCTAGGGTTTTGAGCCACATATTGATATCTAGAACCTATGTGTATGATTCAAGATGATAATATTTAAGGTAATAATGAGCCCTAATTGGTGTAGTTGGTCACTCCAAAAAATTAAATGTATTATGTATAGGACAAAATAATTGAAATTGGGACATACGCATCGATGTTAGTATACAAGATGACAAAGAGATAAAGTCTAAAATATGTCAAATCACTATGAATCATCATCATGTATTCTATTTGTTGGGTGAATATTTTGTCGTCAACAAACTGATGACAAAATGGGTATATCAACCACAGCATAGGGATATTTACACTACGAGAAGTGTGGGTTTACTATATCTGGATGAGGTAATCTCTCCTCTCATCAAGGGGAGGTTCCCTATCAATATTTACGTGTTATAAGCATATATATAATTAAGCGAAAAATAACACATGGGGGTGGTATAACAGCATCTACTTCTCTTTTTTCAGAAGTAATGTATAAAGAACAAAAGGGGAAAAATCCTGGTCTAAAGCTAATAACACTCCTCTTCTTTCAGGAATGGTATCAAATGAAGAGCAAGAGATCTCCTAAAGAAACAAAGTCACAAGAATGCTCACGCAAACACAAAGTCTTCCGTAGCTTCTTCACAGATTCAGAACAAGTATGACCATAGAGTAAAGTGAAGCACAAAGTCTTCACCTAAAACTACAAAAGATAACTGAATCTCAAAGACAAAAGTAGCACAAAGTCTATCTTCTACCCTCTAGAAACGCCCTTAGATAATATAAACACACCCACTGCTTATAAGATCAGATAAACAAGATATTACCAAGAAAAAGACATAAGAACTATTTCCTAAATAACACAGATAATCTCAACACAAAGTCTGAAATGAACTTGCTTCTTGTTTATTCAATCAAAATATGATTTACAAATTTGAGCACAAAGTCTCAAAAGTTGTTTCAATTCTAGTAGTGTTTGCTATTAAATCTTCCAGAAGAAGGATTACAAATGAGGTCTCCACTATATATAGGGAGAAAATCCTCAAAAACAAAAAATAATAAAATATATAAAATATCTCGGTCAAAGATGAATCATCTTTGACTTTTAGATATTTCCCAAAATATTTACATGTAATTACATATTACAAAATTGCATGCATTCTGCATAAAATAGAAATGCATAAAGATAGAAGGAGAGAGAAGGGGAGAGAGAGTCAATTCTTGCTGCCAGACTTCTTTAGATGAGCATCATACATGGCGATCAATGCTTGAATTCCTATGCTGTCTGGCGCAACTGCATTCTTGGAGATGACCCTTGATCTGATCAGCATGTCTTTCAATGCTGTGATGGCTTTAGAGTGGCCAGTTAACCTGGATTTCAAATTCTCCAAAGTTAACTGAGCATCCAGAATGCTATCCACCAAAGTCATTGAGAAAGACGCTCCTTCAAACTCTTTTTGGATCATCCCTTCAAAATTTTGAATCATTTCCTCTGCTGGAAGGAACTGATGGTCCTTCGAAGTCAAGTTGCATGGCAGCTCTTCTAACTTGTTCAGCAGGCTCAGGTCACTTTTATCACTAGCTTCCTTGAAAGCTTTGAGATCATCAATTAGATCCTTGAGTACCTGAATCCTGAAGATCATTGACTCTTTGATCTCAACATAGGAATCTTTGTTGGGGATGACATTGATAGATATTAGGGTACTCTTTTTTAGATATTTCATTTCCTTCCATCTGTCGAGATCTTTCTCTAATTCATCAATTTCTTGAGAGATGAGGGAGACAAAATCATCTACCTGAGCTTTCAACCTCTTCATTTTACCTGTTCTTTTCGCAACCTCTGATAGCAGAGAGACTCCCTAATTATGCATTCTCTCAATATATTCCTCTATTACTTTCCCCTTTAAATAGGTCTTTTCAGCTTTCTAAATGACTGAATCATCCACGAAAAAGGCTTTTGGAGTCGCTGCTTCAGGCGGGATAGTGAATCTTATGATCACTGTTGTTAACTGCTCAGCTTTGGCTTTATAAAAATCCTTCATCTCCTTTTCTCTGTCAAATTTTTGGACGATAATGTCCATCACTGACTGAAGATCGCTCTTTGCACCTTCGTGAGTAACTTTTCCAAGTTCAACATGAGAGATGGAATAACTGCTCATCTCAAAACCCTCAAGGGTTGCATCTTGAGGAGGCTTGGCAATTTCTAGAAATTTTTGCCCCTTTTCTTCGACCAACTTGGAGAGGATTTTTGGCCTCTTAAGAACCCTTGCTTTTGCCGGTACTATCTTTCCAAAATTGAAATCATTTGGGGAGATGGCCATTTTATTTCTTTTTGGTGTGAAAGCAGACATCTAAGGTGGGAGAGAAGTACCTGTTGTAACAATAGTTACCTCTGCTGGTGTTACTGTAGTAGCTTTTGCACTACTGTGGTGACAGTAGTTGCAGTTGGAGTAACTGGCAAAACTGTATCAACTACTGGTTCTGGCTCAGGTGCAGGGCTCGGTGGCAGGTTGAAAGATGGAGATGATAGACTTGAAATGGACCTGGAAGAGCGAGGAAAACCTGTTGAAGGACCCTGAGGATCACCAAAAACAACCCTAGAATGAGAAGTGGCTTTGGAAGAGGGAACACTAATTGGAGAGATAGGAGAAGTGGGTACCATAGGAGACTGAGGAGGAGAAGGAGAGGCGCTCTGTATCGGCTGTGCTTGTCCCGATGAGATTGGAAACTCAACACTTGTTCATTATGAAGGTTGATCCTCTGTCTTCATGGGTTGAGCTTCCCGTGCCTCGGGGCTTTGTTCTTTGGTTCCTTCAACTATCGTTTCAGGCTCTTATGTAGGCTTAGGCTTTTTGGAGACAAAAATGATTCTAGGTTTGTGAAGCCTAGAAGGAGAAGGAATGTCACCTTTGTTTTATGTTCAGTTTTCTGCCTTCTCAATTTTGCTTGGTATTCAACCTCTGATCCTGTGATGAATTCTTTTAGGGTGATCCCTTTGGCTGCTAACCAATCATTGGTGTTAGCCAATATTGGTTCGAACCTCTTTCTCAGAGAAGTCAGTTCCTTTTGAGACCAGTTAATTGGAGGGAGAGGGGAATTAGTGACCTTTTCTGCCAGATATCTACTATTTACGATATTCCCATCATCAATTAATCCTAAAAGGATCTCTGCAAGCCTGAGGTACTCTATCTGCTCTAGTGTGAGATAGAAATAGTCCATCTTTCTTACCTCATCAGCCATCCTCATGTCTACCCAGATATCTTCAATCATGGACTCGTGGAATTGAGTTTTCCTTCAGATCGTCTCTCTGACTCCCCTGTAGTCAAATTTCTCCCATCTTTTGAATGGTTTGATGGTAACCATCTGCATTTCTATTTCCATGATCCTCGCTTTAGTTGATGTAGCAATTGAAAACCTGCCAATTTGGATAGAAAACTTGAAATCGAGTCTCTTAAGTTCTATTTGTTTTACGTGCATGACAACCAGTTATCAGCAAAGCTCCATTAGGACTAACCTGTCTGAAGGGAATTTGGGGAGCATATAAGGGTATCCTTGGTAAAACCCCACCTAAAGATAGCAAAATGTAGAGAACTAGAGGAACATGCAGCCATAACCGTTCACCATCGTCCAGGCCTTGTCTGATATTCTCTTTTGCTCCAGTTGAGGATCGAAGAGACACAAGAATATGACAAAGAATGCATCATTTACTCACCTAAAATGACGTGTTGACCCTTGAAGTGTCAGCTGTGGATAGTATGAGTAGACCGTGGTGGTCTTTCTATCTCCTTCTATTGTCAAACCTAGGAAAGATCGCATTGCAGTAGCTATATAGACCAGGTACAAGGTCATGTAGAATTTGAAGGAGCTTTGTACCTTGGTCAATTGTTCGTGGATAGCGTTGCTAATCTATTCTCCCCAAAAGATGGTTTGTTTGCCTTGAAGGATGATCTTAATGTACGGATACATCCATTCATGAAATTGTGAAGAGGATGGGAGGCCCTATACTCTACTGAGGAGGGTGATTAAGTCACCAACTTCTTTGACGAAATCACTTTTGGAGAAGCTTTTTAGCCATCTAGAGAGACTGGTCCTCAGGGTTTTTAGCCATTTATGGTTTATGACCTTCTTTGCTCTTTTGGGGTCTTTGTCATACTCCTTTTGCATGTTTTCGAAGTCAATTTGAGTTACTTCGGTGGCTAGAGGACACAAGAAAACTTTGTTGATAAAATTGGGGTCCAACTGAATTATCATGCTGCCACTGGCGTTTGAGACCGATCTAGTTTCTTTGTTGTAAAAGCACGTGCACTGGAGGACAAATTCTACATGATGTGCTGCTATAGGAAAGGCAGCCACCAGGTGGATGTTGCTCTCAACAATCCTTTTTATCCCAGTGCTAGGATTTGTTGCCTTGGTTTGCTCTAGGAATTCAGCCATGTCCATGTGGCCGATCTCAGTATCTTAAATGTCATCGACATTCGAGGTGACTGATGTGAGCAAGAAGACGCCCTGGTATTTGTATTTCATGGTCTTCGCCTTTGAGGGAGATGCTTCCATCATAGAGGATGATCTTGATTGGATGGGAGCAGATGTACAGGAGCTCACTGAAGGTGTTGTAGCCATGATCACGGATGAAAGGAGAGTGAGCGAGAGAGGGAGAGCATAATTTAAGTGACATGGGTTACTAGAGGTCACTTAAATAGGCCAGGTCAAGCAAAGGAGTGGAGAATGAGGAAGAAAAAGCGTGAAAGGGACAACTCAAAAAAAATTCTGGGAGTTAGCTGAAAATGGAAGAAAAATGCAGGGGCGGTGAAAATCACCACCCTTACAGGGAGAATGTAGGGGTGACGAAATTCACTGCCCTTGAAGGGAGAATGTAGGGGCGGAAAAATTCGCCGCCCTTGCAGGGAGAATGAAAAAAAGTGCAGAGGTGGTGAAATTTGTTACCACCGCACTTGACAAGGGGAAAGCGTGGAAGGGCGGCGTACTTCGCCACCTTTGCACAAAAGTTGGAAAAGTCATGGGCAGCAAAAAATGCCACCCGCATGAGGTCACGGCAGAAAAAATTGTGGGTAGGAGGGGGGAAGAAGAAAGAAACAAAAAATGACTAAAACAACAAGTAAGCTAGAAAGAACAACAAGAAAAAAACAAAAAGACAAACCCTACCTAAAAAATGCACGTGCCACGAGGTCAGATCCATGAGTTGGTGCTTTGAAACATCATTTGACGCACTCAGGTGTAAGAGGTAGGAGGAGAGGAGGAAGCAATGAGAAGAATGAGGCTCAAATCGGAATATATAGGGTGAAAAACTAACCCCAACAACCCACCGCATGTGGCCATTAATGCCTTGCATGAAAAATGAGACGTACAAGGGCATCAATTTTCACCACCCTTGCATGTAGTCAATCTTTTTTTTACAGGGGTGGCGAAAATCACCGCACTTGCACAAAAAACAACGGAAATGCAGCGGCGACGAATTTCGCTGCCCTTGCAGGGAAGAACAAAAAGAGACCAACTCCAAAAGGAGGAAAAAGAAAAAGAGGAAGGGAAAACTTGGCTTGGACGACATAGTAACCACTCTTCAATCCGACCAAGACGAAAATGAATTATAGAATTCGTATCAAAAAATGAACTTAGAGAGACAAAAGATGAAACAGACAAGTTTCGTAGGGGGTTGCTTCCAAAATGAGTTAAGATAATTTTGGAAACAATAGCTGGCTCCTGTTGGGGAACTTATGTTTAATCGAAATGATTAGTGAAATTAGAATCCAGTCTCTAAGTGCCTTCATCCAAGCCATTGGGCTATGGAGTCGAGTGAAAAATGAGAAAGAAAAATAGACAAAACATAAGAACTGTACATATTTTACAAATGGACTCATCTGAGCTTCAAGGGTTAAACAGCTTTAGATGCTGCCCATTGTGAGGTAGTGTAAATGGTGTTCCATCTTTATACTCCAACAAAAAGCTAGCCTCACCACAGAGCTGCCGAATGGTGAACGGACCCCTCCACAGGGAGTCGAATTTGCCGTGCATCCCTTTTGGTTCTCGTCACTTGTCCCATAACAAGACTTGATCTCTGAATTGGAGCTCATGCACTCTAGCTTTCTTATCAAAAAGCGCTTTCACCCGGTCTTGATGTTCCTTGATCCGATCCACCACCATAACTCATTGTTCGTTCAGCTCGGTCAGACACATGATCTGCTTGTCAACTGAGCTTTCGAAGGTTGAGTCTTTGATTGCTCTGGTTAATCTAAGTGTTAGTAGTTTAAGGGTGATGGGAATTTCTACATTTCATCCATATAGGAGTTGGAAAGGTGACATACCTATATCTCTTTTGGGTGTTATCCTGTCAGCTCATAAAGCGTCATATAAAGCTTTGTGCCATGTTCTCTGATTGTCATCCACCAACTTCTTGATAATGGTGACCAGGTTCCTGTTACTCGATTCTGCTTGTCCATTTCCTTGAGGGAAATAATCTGAAGTGTGAGATAAGGTAATCCCATAATGGAAACAAAATTGAGTGATTTCATGTGACGAAAAATAAGCCCCATTATCCGTCACAATTTTTAGTGGAACCCCAAACTTGGAGATGATATTTTCTTTGAGAAAGCTGCATACTACTTCAAATGTAACATGCTTGGTTAGTATGGCCTCCACCCACTTAATAAAATAATCCGTCATGGTGAGGACATAATCATGTTTGGCACTTGAAGATGGGTTAACTGCACCAATGAAATCAATACCCCACTGCTAAAATGGTTCCTCGATCACAACTGGCTTGAGGGGAAAAGCAGGCAACTTAGGCTTTCCAATGAATTACTGACATAGCTCACACTTACGCACCCATTTGTAAGCATCCTAAAAAAGTGTGGGCCAATAGTACCTTGCTCGTAGAATCTTGTGCGCCGTCACCAGTGTGGAGAAATGTCCTCCACAGGCCAAATTGTGGAAAGATTCTAAAAGTCTTTCTTGTTGAGTTTTGTCAACACAATGAAGAAATGCCCATCCAAGTTTCTCTTATAAAGACCATTGTCCCACATAACATAACCAACTGCTTTCAATTTAACATTCCATTTTTCTTTAAAAGAAAGATGAGGAGGACACTCGCCATATGTTAGGAAATGAGCAATGTTAGAATACCACTCATCAGTGGTGGCAACAAAGAGAACTATAGGTACGCTTTTGATATCTTGTTCTTCACTTTTTAATTCATCTGGAATGTTGTTGGCGATCAATTGGCAGAGACCCCTTCCTCGTACAAGCTTGGTTGGTTTGATGTCCAGATTGAATTCCTGAGTTTTGGCAATCCAGTTACCTCTCTTTGTACCGAACTCTTGCTGAGTCAAAATAGATTCTATTGTTGTATCTGGCACGAGAACTTCAGTGTGAGAATTCAGGATATAAAACCTGAAATTCTTGACAGCCTTGACCATGGCGTATGCATGTTTCTCCATAAGGAAATATTTCAATTCATGATTTTTGAGTAGGCAACTCATGAATGAAATAGGAGATTCTATATTTTTTGAATTTGGTTGAACCAAAATAGTTGATAGTGTATGCTCAGAGGCATAACTGTATATCTTGAAACCTTTAGTATAGTCCGGATAGACCAAGACTGGTGCCCGAGCAATTACTTCTTTAATTTCTTTGAATGCTGATTTGCCCTCGACAGTCCACCTAAATGTGGCATTGCTCTTCATCATGTTGACAATGTGACAATTTTTCTCAGTAAATTTCGAAACGAATCTTTTAAGGAAATTCACCTTTCCAAAAAAAGAGTGAACTGCGGTCTTGCTGGTAGGTAGAGTAAGTTCCTGGATGGAGCTAACTCTTTCTGAATCAATTCTGATGCCTTCTCAGGACACTATGTGTCTGAGAAGTTTCCCTTCAGTTACTCCAAAGATAGATTTCTTTGGATTTAACGAGATGCCATTTTGACGGCAGCGTTCCAGGACCTTTTGCAAATAGTGAACATGCTCAGAACACCATTTTGAAAATACCGTCAGATCATCTAGGTACACTACAATGAATTTTCCCATTACATCTTTGAAAGCAAGATCCATGGCCCTTTAAAAAGTGGTGCCTACATTTATCAGATCGAAAGGCATCCTGCAGTAAGCGAAAGTGCCCCAAGGTGTGGTGAATGTTATCTTGTGTTGATCTGCTTTCCCGACATCAACTTGATTGTAACCCAAAAAACCATCAAGCATTGATAACATTTCTGAACCTGTTACCATCTGTAAGACTTGATCCATAATGGGGAGGGGGTAGTTATCTTTTAAGGACAACTGATTCAAGTTCCTAAAATCTACATAGATTCAAATCTCACCATTTTTCTTTCTGATGGGTACTATGTTAGCAACCCATGTTGAGTGATAGATCAAAAAAATTATCCGAGCATCCAGCATCTTTTGTATCTCAGCTAAAATAGTACCTGAGATTTTTGAATTATATTGCCTAGATTTTTGTTTGTAAGGCATAGAGTTGGCTTTCAGGGGGATGTCATGACAGGTGTCATGTGGCCTGAGAGATTTCAAGTCATTGTAAGAGTAAGCCAACACATCCCTATATTGATGGAGTAAACTAGCAAGCTCAAGCCTTTCTTTGGAAGTGCATCATTTCCTAATGTTTACCATCTTAGGATCATGCTTGGTCCCCAAGTTGACTTGATCAAAATCTTGAGAAGAATTTGAATCTGTTCGTTGTTGTTTGACAAACCTGTCATGGTCATCAAATAGCTTTTCTAGGGAAACCAAACCTTTGGGAATTTTATTCCCCTTGAGCTGTAGAAAATCTTCACCTGTATTGGCCTGGGTTTCAGGGGTTAGTCCACACTCCCGGGGCTCACTACCCTCAAAACACAATTATTTGAAAGTGTCCTTTTGCTCCAAGAAGGTGATGATTTGATCATCATTGTTAAACACTTGCCAGTAGTCGACATTGTCTAGTACACTTGGTCAGAAAACTAGCTCAATAGTATACTTATCTCCCTTAAAATTTGGGTGGGGAATCAGGAGGGTGGTAGAGACAGCCAATGCATCTACTCGATCATTGAATTCCCTTGGAATGGCGGAGATATTGAAGGCATCAAAATTTTTGATCTGATCCCATACCAGATTGCGGTAATGGCGCAACCTCTCATTTTTGGTGTGATAGAGGTTCCTTACCTGACAGACTATCAACTCAGCATCTCCTTTAGCATGAAGTTTCCTAATGCCCTTTTCTTTGGCAGCCTGTAGTCTAAGCAACAGGGATTAATATTCGGCCATGTTGTTAGTATTGTTGAATTGCAATTTGTAGGAAAAAGGAGTAATCTCTCCCTGAGGAGATACCAACACAACTCCTACTCCTGATCCAGTAGAAGAGTAACTACCATCGAACTCCAAGGTCCATAGCTCATCAGGTATTGCTTTTTCCATAAAAACTTTTCCATTTTGGGGAAAGGGTTGTTTTATGTGTTCATTTTGCTTGGGCATTCCACCCTTCACGTCAGCTGAAACCAAAACCAAATCATCACCTGTAGGAGTTTCATCTAATGCACCATGAATCTCGTCTATGGATAAGAAATAAGTGCCCATGTCTGATGACTCAAATAAAATCTGAGCTTCAGGTGTTGCAGAACGGGTAACTACATACCTGGCTTCTTTTTTAGAAAGCAAATTTTTTCATGACGCCTTAAACTGGAATCTTTGCTTCTAATAGGTCCATGCTTAACTCGCCCCCAACATCCTTACAAAAATTTTGCCCAAGCAGGATGCCGTAAGATGCTGGAACATCGGCTACTAGAACCGTCATTTTTATTCACTTTTTCAGAAAAGCCGCAAAGGCATATTGGGCATCTTTTATTTGGCCAAGGAGGGGAACCTGCTTATTTTCCATGGAAAAACACCTCCCAAAAGTTTTGGTCAAAGTTAGGCTTAGAGAATCTGCCACTTTTGCAGGCATGACATTATCTGAAGCCCCGGAGTCTATAATACAATTACTCAGTTTGTAACCATTTATAAGCAGGGAAACATAGAAAAGTTCTATTTTTCCAAGAGCGATAGGAGGAGTCACAACCAGATTGTTTTGGGCTGGTTGGTCTTTGGGGAGATCAGGGATAATTTCAAAGAATCTTGTCCTACAGGGACAACTTTATTTTTAACATACTCTGCTAACCATCAAACTATTCTGGGTTAGCTCTCAAATACTCAACCTCTGTCATTTGAATCTTAGTCTTTCTAGCATGATCAATTATATCAAATGATTGAAAAGAAGTTGTAATAGAAGAAGAGATTCCATCATCAAAGGCTTTGACAGGTACTCCACTGGCTTGAGTAACAGAAGAGGGGGATATCAGGTGATTGTGAGTACTTACTTTTTTATGAGTTACATGCTCTTTTGATGGTGGAGGTAATGGAGTCCCGCATTTGGCAATAGAAACTGCTGGCCAAGGCTCATCATCTGCCTTTCTTTTGTCAGTATGTGAAGCTGACTAATTTTGAGATCTAGTAAAAATAGCGTAAGTTCCCTCTGAATCTTCCCCTTTACTCCCAGCTTCATCTTGGTAATCCAAGAAACTGATATTGGAATCGCCCACTAATTCTTGATCCTATTCATCAAAGAGGTTAGCATTTTCTGATTGATCTAGCTGTGGTTGAAAGGAGTTTTCATGTTTAGCCTCCAAGTATCTGATCGCTAAATTGGCAGGTGCTACTTCAATGGCTAATCTTCCTAAAGGGGGAGGTAGGCGGTTGGATTTCCCTTGGGTTTGGGCAGTATTACCTTGATATGGCTGATTCTGGAATGTCCTCCTGGGTGCATCTTGATAGGTAGGAGTAGATGTACCTTGGGCAATTTGTCTTTTCAAAGCTATCAGTTCATTTGTTAATTTTTGCACTATAGGATCAGTAGTGCCTGTGAAAGAGCTTTCGGTAGGCGAGGGGAATTTATTTTTACCAAAATCTTTCCTGATCTTGCCTGCCAGGATAAGATCATCTTCAATCTCGGTAGCCAAACCTTGAGCCAAGGCTAGGTCCATAGGGCCAGCTCGTCTCAATAAAAAACTTACTTTGGGAAGCTGTGAGTTGATGAAAAAGCATTTGAGATTTTCTAGCGTGGGTTGAGCCACAGTCAGAATTCGATTCCTCAATTTGTTGAATTTGGATATGAAATCCCTCATGGGTTCCTGGGATTCTTTTTTCATCTGTGTTAGCTGAGCTAACAAAGCATGTGCATCTTCAGCGGGCTTAAATCTAGCTTCAAATATAGACTTTAGTGTATTCCAGTCAGTCACTGACCCGACTTGCAAGTGATAGAACCAATCCGCAGCAGCACCTTGCAAAGTCTCCACAAAAAGTCTCACCACTACATCTTCAAATTTGACACCAATTATGCCACATGCTATGGAGAAAGTGGCAATATGCTCATCGAGATGAACCTTTCCATCACCAAAAAACTTAAGAAAATTTTTCCTAGAACGACGAGGTAGTTCATGCAGAGGTGGGGTTAAATTAAGAGGGCCGAAAGAATTACCCCACGGGCCTTGAGCCATTACGATAAGAGGATGAAAAGGTGGGATAACAAACCTTGGTGGAGTGTTTATAGGTAGGTGGTGATTAATAGTGGGAAAAGAAGTTCTACCTCATGTTGGTGACCTGACAAGGCTAGAAGGAAAACTCTTAGACCGTTGAAGAGAAGCTGGTGGAGAAAATATATCAAAATTACATTGTTGCACCAATTCAAACACAGGGTCAACCACACCCTTAGATCTTTGACTTCTTGTGTAGCGTGGGGTTGCCATATTTTTAAAATGGAAAAGAGACCGAAACTGCTTCAAGTTGAAGCTTGAGGCTTCAAAATGCATGTTCTTCCCAGTAGCTCTGGTTTTGCAGACCAGATATAATGGAGGTAGCTGGTAAGGCTATAATGATAATGGGTAAGACATGAAATCGAGTCGCCAGATTATGCAATGGATAAGGGTAGGGACTGCTTCAATCTGAAACTTGAGGTTTCAGACTGCACATCCAAATCCCCAGTAGAGTCACCAAAAACTGTTGGATGAATATTTTGTCGTCAACAAACTGATGACAAAATGGGTATATCAACCACAGCATAGGAAGATTTACACTATGAGAAGTGTGGGTTTACCATATTTGGATGCGGTAATCTCTCCTCTCATCAAGGGGAGGTTCCCTATCAATATTTACGTGTTATAAGCATATCTATAATTAAGCAGAAAATAACATATGGGGGTGGTATAATAGCATCTACTTTTCTTTTTTCAGAAGTAATCTATAAAGAACAAAAGGGGAAAAATCCTGGTCTAAAGCTAATAACACTCTTCTTTCAGGAATGGTATCAAACAAAGAGCAAGAGATCTCCTGAAGAAACAAAGTCACAAGAACGCTCACGCAAGCACAAAGTCTTCTGTAGCTTCTTCACAGATTCAGAACAAGTATGACCGTAGAGTAAAGTGAAGCACAAAGTTTTCACCTGAAACTACAAAAGATAACTGAATCTCAAAGACAAAAGTAGCACAAAGTCTATCTTCTACCCTCTAGAAATGCCCTTAGATAATATAAACACACCCACTGCTTATAAGATCAGATAAACAAGATATTACCAAGAAAAAAACATAAGAACTATTTCCTAAATAACACAGATAATCTCAATACAAAGTCTGAAATGAACCTGCTTCTCATTTATTCAATCAAAATATGATTTACAAATTTGAGCACAAAGTCTCAAAAGTTGTTTCAATTCTAGTAGTGTTTGCTATTAAATCTTCCAGAAGAAGGATTACAAATGAGGTCTCCACTATATATAGGGAGAAAATCCTCACAAATAGAAAATAATAAAATATATAAAATATCTCGATCAAAGATGAATCATCTTTGACTTTTAGATATTTACCAAAATATTTACATGTAATTACATATTACAAAATTGCATGCATTCTGCATAAAATAGAAATGCATAAGGATAGAAGGAGAGAGAAGGGGAGAGAAAGAGAGTCAATTCTTGCTGCCGGACTTCTTTAGATAAGCATCATACATGGCGATCGATGCCTGAATTCTTATGCTGTCTGGCGCAACTGCGTTCTTGAAGACGACCCTTGATCTGATCAGTGCATCTTTCAATGCTGTGATGGCTTTAGAGTGGCCAGTTAACCTGGATTTCAAATTCTCCAAAGTTAACTGAGCATCTAGAATGCTATCCATCGAAGTCATTAAGAAAGATGCTCCTTCAAACTCTTTCCAGATCATCCCTTCAAAATTTTGAATCATTTCCTCTACTGGAAGGAACTGATGGTCCTTGGAAGTCAAGTTGCATGGCAGCTCTTCTAACTTGTTCAGCAGGCTCAGGTCACTTTTATCACTAGCTTCTTTGAAAGCTTTGAGATCATCAATTAGATCCTTGAGTACCTAAATCCTGAAGATCATTGACTCTTTGATCTCAACATAGGAATCTTTGTTGGGGATGACACCAATAGATATTAGGGTACTCTTTTTTAGATCTTTCATTTCCTTCCATCTATCGAGATCTTTCTCTAATTCATCAATTTCCTGAGAGATGAGGGAGACAAAATCATCTACCTGAGCTTTCGACCTCTTCATTTTACCTGTTCTTTCTGCAACCTCTGATAGCAGAGAGACTCTCTGATTGTGCATTCTCTCAATATATTCCTCCATTACTTTCCCCTTTAAATAGGTCTTTTCAGCTTTCTGAATGACTGAATCATCCATGGAAAAGGCCTTTGGAGTCGTTGCTTCAGGCGGGATAGTGAATCTTCTAATCACTGCTGTTAACTGCTCAGCTTTGGCTTTATAAAAATCCTTCATCTCCTTTTTTCTATCAAATTTTTGGACCATAATGTCCATCGCTGACTGAAGATCACTCTTTGCACTTTTGTGAGTAACTTTTCCAAGTTCAACACGAGAGATGGAATAGCTGCTCATCTCAAAACCCTCAAGGGTTGCGTCCTGAGGAGGCTTGGCAATTTCTAGAAATTTTTGCCCCTTTTCTTCGACCAACTTGGAGAGGATTTTTGGCCTCTTAGGAGCCCTTGATTTTGCCGATACTATCTTGCCAAAATCAAATTCATCTGGGGAGATGGCCATTTTCTTTCTTTTTGGTGTGAAAGCAGACATCCAAGGTGGGAGAGAAGTACCTGTTGTAACAATAGTTGCCTTTGCTGGTGTTACTATAGCAGCTTCTGCACTACTGGTGGTGACAGTATTTGCAGTTAGAGTAACTGGTGAAACTGTATCAACTACTGGTTCTGGCTCAGGTGCAGAGCTCAGTGGCAGGTTGAAAGACGGATTTGATAAACTCAAAATGGACCTAAAAGAGCGAGGAAAACCTGCTGAAGGACCCTGAGGATCACCAAAAACAACCCTAGAAGGAGAAGTGGCTCTAGAAGAGGGAACACTGATTGGAGAGATAGGAGAAGCGGGTACCGTAGGAGACTGAGGAGGAGAAGGAGAGGTGCTCTGTATCGGCTGTGCTTGTCCCGACGAGATTGGAGACTCAACACTTGTTCATTATGAAGGTTGATCCTCTGTCTTCATGGGTTGAGCTACCCGTGCCTCAGGGCTTTGTTCTTTGGTTTTTTTAGCTACCATTTTAGGCTCTTGTGCAGGCTTAGGATTTTTGGAGACAAAAATGATTCTAGGTTTGTGAGGCCTAGAAGGAGAAGGAATGTCACCTTTGTTTTTTGTTCGGTTCTCTGCCTTCCTTCTCAATTCTACTTGGTATTCAGCCTCTGATCCTGTGATGAATTCTTTCAGGGTGATCCCTTTGGCTGCTAACCAATCATTGGTGCTAGCTAATATTGGTTCAAACCTCTTTCTCAGAAAAGTCAGTTCCTTTTGAGACCAGTTAATTAGAGGGAGAGGGGAATTAGTGACCTTTTCTGCCAGATATCTATTATTTACAATATTCCCATTGTCAATTAATCCTAAAGGGATCTCTGCAAGCCCGAGGTACTCTATCTGCTCTAGTGTGAGATGGCAATAGTCCATCTTTCTTACCTCATCAGCCGTCCTCATGTTCACCTAGATATCTTCAATCATGGGCTCATGGAATTGAGTTTTCCTTCGGATCGTCTCTCTGACTCCCCTATAGTCAAATTTTTCCCATCTTTTGAATGGTTTGATGGTAACCATCTGCATTTCTATTTCCATGATCCTCACTTTAGTTGATGTAGCAATGGAAAACCTGCCAATCTGGATAGGAAACTTGAAACTGGGTCTCTTAAGTTCCATTTGTTTTACATGTACGACAGCCAGTTGTCGGCAAAGCTCCATTAGGACTAATGTATCTGAAGGGAATTTGGGGAGCATATAAGGGTATCCTTGGTAAAAACCCACCTAAAGATAGAAAAATGTAGAGAACTGGAGGAACATGCAGCCATAACCATTCACCACCATCCAGGCCTCGTTTGATATTCTCTTCTGCTCTAGTTGAGGATCGAAGAGACACAAGAATATGGTGAAGAATGCATCATTTACTCACCTAAAATGACGTGTTGACCCTTAAAGTGTCAGTTGTGGATAGTATGAGTAGACTGGGGTGGTCTTTCTATCTCCCTCTATTGTCAAACTCGGGAAAGATTGCATTGCAGCAGCTATATAGACTAGGTACGAGGTCATGTAGAATTTGAAGGAGATTTGTACCCTGGTCAATTGTTCGTGGATAGCGTTGCTGATCTGTTGTCCCCAAAAGATGGTTTGTTTGCCTTGAAGGATGATCTTAATGTACGGATACATCCATTCATAAAATTGTGAAGAGGATGGGAGGCCCCGTACTCTACTGAGGAGGGTGATTAAGTCACCAACTTTTTCGATGAAATGACTTCTGGGGAAGCTTTTTGACCATCTAGAGAGACTGGTCCTCGAGGTTTTTAGCCATTTATGGTTTATGACCTTCTTTACCCTTTTGGGGTCTTTGTTGTACTCCTTTTACGCGTTTTCAAAGTCAATTTGAGTTACTTCGGTGGCTGGAGGACACAGGAAAACTTTGTCAATAAAATCGGGGTCTAATTGAATTATCATGCCACCACTGGCGTTTGAGACCGATTTGGTTTCTTTGTTGTAAAAGCATGCACACTGGAGGACAAATTTTGCATGATGTGCTGCTACAGGAAAGGCGGCCACTAGGTGGATGTTGCTCTCAACAATCCTCTTTATCCCAGTGCTGGGATTTGTTGCCTTGGTTCGCTCCAGGAATTCGGCCATGTCCACATGGCCGATCTCAGTAGCTCGAATGTCATCGACATTCGAGGTGACTGATGTGAGCGGGAAGATGCCCTGGTATTTGTATTTCATGGTCTTTGCCTTTGAGGGAGATGCTTCCATCATAAAGGATGATCTTGATTGGATGGGAGCAGATGTACAGGAGCTCGCTGAAGGTGCTGCAGCCATGATCACAGAGAAAGGAGAGTGAGTGAGAGAGGGAGAGCACAATTTAAGTGACATGGGTTACTGGAGGTCACTTAAATAGGCTAGGTCAAGCAAAGGAGTGGAGAACAAGGAATAAAAAGTGTGAAAGAGACAACTCAAAAAAAAATCTGGGAGTTAGCTGAAAATGGAAGAAAAATGCAGGGGTGGTGAAAATCACCACCTTTGCATAAATTAGAAGAAATAGAAAGGGCAGCAAAAATCACTACCCTTGCAGGGAGAATGCAAAAAAGTGTAGAGGTAGCGAAATTTGCCGCCATCACACTTGACAAGGGGAAAGCGTGGAAGGGTGGCGTACTTCACCGCCTTTGCATGGAAGTTGGAAAAGTCATGGGCGGCAAAAAATGCCACCCGCATGAGGTCGCGGCAAAAAAAACTGTAGATAGGAGGGGGGAAGAAGAAAGAAATAAAAAATGACTAAAATAACAACTAAGCTAGAAATAACAACAATAAATAAACAAAAAGACAAACCCTACCTGAAAAATGCGCATGCCACGAGGTCAAATCCATGAGCTGGTGCTTCAAAACATCACTTGAGGCACTTAGGTGCAAGAGGTAGGAGGAGAGGAGGAAGCAATGAAAAGAATGAGGCTCAAATCGGAATATATAGGGTGAAAAACTCACCCTAATAACCTACCGCGCATGGCCATTAAGGGCTTGCACGAAAAATGAGACATGCAAGGGTGGCGATTTTCACCGCCCTTGCATGTAGTTGGTCTTTTTTGTAGGGGTGGCAAAATTCACCGCCCTTATAGGAAAATTGCAGGGGCGGTGAAAATCGCCGCCCTTGCAAGGAATGTGTAGGGGTGGCGAAAATCGCCGGCCTTGCACAGAAAACAAGGGAAATGCAGAGGCGGTGAATTTTGCCACCCTTGTAGGGAAGAACAAAAAGAGACCAACTCCGGAAGGAGGAAAAAGAAAAAGGGGAAGGGAAAACTTGGCTTGGATGAGATAGTAACCACTCCTCGATCCGACCAAGATGAAAATGAATTATAGAATTCGTATCTAAAAATGAACTTAGAGAGACAAAAAATGAAACAGACAAGTTTCGTAGGGGGTTGCTTCCAAAATGAGTTAAGCTAATTTTGGAAACAACACTATTATACCAATATTTTATAGATCTACTTGCACATCACTTAATAATCTAAGAATGATTTCTTATTTTTGTCACAAATTTCTAAATATTTTTTGTCATTTTACTTTTTATATTTAGCATACTTTCATAATTCAACACTGCATCTAAATATTGTAAATCCAAATTATTTAATTATCATGTTGTTATAATAGCTTATCCATTTGTATTATTAGTGTATTACCCCCATATTTGTTTCAAAAAAGGGTTAAAAGAACAACATAAATTTTAATAAAAACATAAATTTGACTTATTTTTTTTGTTCCCATGGTATCACCCTCCATTTATTTACCCTTATATCTCATGTTATAACTCATGTGTACCTAAAGTATCTGATTCTTTTCTACCCTAGAATTCTAAAGACAATAAAATGGATTTTGGGGATTTTTCGTAATGGGATGTTAGTGATTTATCATGTCCCTACATGGGAAAAGAATATGCCAAAATCAATACATTTCATAAAGGAAATTACTTCACATTGCGTGCCATAAGTGTTCCACAATAAATACTACCTAGAGAATAATTGATAATTTTTATCCCTAAATAACCTAAAACACTTATCTTTTTATAGTCTAATTTAATTTAAAATTTCACAATATTAGCATGGTGTCGAATTCCAATGGCTATAAATAGGAAGGTATAAAAATAGGATGAGAGCCTAATTATCTAAAGTAAAGTAATCCAAATTATCCAAAGTGTATCAAAAATAGCACTTTAATCAAATCAACAAGATTAAAAAGGCAAAACAAAGAGTGATCTTGAGATGAAATTTTAAGGTTTTAGGATTTAATTTTGACAAAAATACCAATAATTACATTCAAGTCACATTCTATGATGAAACACCTCCACTTTTTCATCTAAATAGATATTAGTCATTAAAATAATTTTAGTTGATCATGTTTATCATGTAAGACTATTGATAGTACTATTTATACCTATTTAAACTATTATGAAAATCCGGTAGGTTCAAGGTTTGAAACCCAATAGCATTTCTTATGTAGTAACCCTTTTCTTTTCAATTTTAAGCTTGAAGAATAGTAGGAAGTAGGTTATGCATAAATGAGCATCAATAATTGAGATCCTCTAGTAAGTGGTCATATTATCCATAGATAGATTATATAGATGACTATAAATAGATTATGTGTATGTTGCATTTATCTTGATCTATAATATATGACTTCTTACTTGTTTAATTAAAATGTTTATCTAATTTAATACTAGAAGGGTTTAAAATTTAGTGTATCTATTTTTATAACATTATTTCCAATTCTAAAATAGGTTCATTCTTTTCTCAATTTAATTATTTTATCATAGTTTGCAATTAATAGGTATATTAACCCTAATTAAGACAAATGTATTTAAAGGAAAGTAAATATTCTAAAACATATTGAGATAAGAAGAATGAAAGCAAAGTAAAAAAATAGATAAAACATGATCAACTAAAAGAAGGATGACTATGAAAAAAATAAAAGACTTAACTTATGACTTTATGTGATCTAACTATGTGAAATTAAACAAATGGCTAGAATTGATCAATTTAGACAATTTTTTTACAAGTGTCACAAGAGCCATAATTGTAGCTGATGAAGGTTAGGATCATCATAAAGGGGAAAAGATAAATTATAAATACTATCCTTTATTGGTTGATTATGTCCTCTACTATAAAATAGGTAATTCAAGGCATGATCATCTATAGTTACTTAAAACATGGCTATATGTATAAAATTAATTTTTGGGTAAGCATGCATGACTTGAAAATAACTTATTCAAAGTCAAAACACTAATAAGGCTTGTTATAGATTAAAAATTTGAAACTATAAAATAGGTAGTGTAATAGACTAATCTGGCCCTAATCACTCCCATGATTATTGATCATTTCCTACATATCCAATACTCTAAATAGGGAAATCAAGTCCACATAGTTTTCCCACTTATAGTGATTTATCCAATTATGATCCTTTTGATATGTGAATGCATCTAGAAATGGATTTATACTTGATAATTATTTATTTAACTTGGATAAAATAGGTTATTGACTTGGCTAAGGACTGCTTCAAATGATTAGAATAAGATTTGGGAATAATAGGGAAGCCTTGCTTAGGGTGCAATAGTGTAAGAGTGCCTCAATATTGTAATTTCCAAGTGATATAATAGGTGACTTAGATGTGAATTTATAGCAATTAAAAAGGGGATATCCTCACACTACCTATCCTAAAAATACATACCAACCTATAAGGGAGGGTATAAATTTTAAAATTACTATTTTCTAAGTTGAAGGTCAAGATCGGCCCATAGGGGTCAATACTAATTGTCATTATTGATCCATACTAGTTGTTCATACCCATAATGGAAACATGTGATATTTTAAATTTAATATTTTTATATAGACATTGATAAGGTTTTTTATTAATTAAGAACATTTATATAGGCATAAGATAGAAATTCAAAAGGGAAAAATATGTATAGATACTTAGGATAGATTAAGGTGCAAAATAGGTCCAAATTAAGTGCTCAAGTCAATTAAATTGATAGTGGGATAAAAATATAACACTATCAATTATTCATGACCAAATTTGAGTGACTTTATTCTCTCCCCCACCTCCCCTAATACACCCCACCTTTATTATATAAATTAAATAACTAAAGTGAAAAGAAAGATATACTTGAATGTGGTAACACACTTTGCCTTTGGGAAAAATATCCAATCATGCAAGGTCTTCTATGATGAATCCTAAAATGATGTAAAAATAGTTAATATCGATATGTGAAACTCAAAATTGAAATATAAATTTAATTTTAAAGATTAAAAATAATAAATAAGGATTACACATGTTTTTATGAAACCTATTTTTCTCTTGTAACTTTTCTTGAAGATGATGCTTTTTTAAAGAATTAGGGAATTGGTGATTCCCATGAGGCACTTGGAGAGAAATGATTTATTAGTTAAACTAATGGTGAATTCAGATTGCTCAAGGCCCAATTTGAATTGAACATGAATATAAAATAGAACCCATTGAAGGATGTGAAAATGTCAACTGTCAATGTTGTTCTTTGTAACCCTGGGATTTAATTAGGTTGGAATCCATAATGGATTCATAGGAAATAATGTTATAGGTCACTAAACCTCTAATTTATGCATTATGCACTTTAATTGAATTAACCACTAAAGATGGATTATATATTAAAATTTTAATTTTTTCCCTTAGTTCTTGAATACATGATCAAAATATAATGGAGTACATCCATTCTCCTACCATAATTGTGGATATAAAATAGTATTTAAAACATGGCACAAATCTATATCATCCCTTAATTGATACATTGTAGAATATTTAATTATATGTAGTTAGAAATTTGAAAATTATAATTAAAAATTGTGTATGAATCTATATCATACACCCAAAACTATATGAAAATGTACCTTTTTCTTGTAATGTGAGTTCATATGCATGGAATTTCTTAGGGAAAATTGTGCCAATGATTGAACTTTGAACCATTATGAAACCTTTAAAACTCTATTTTGTAACCAAAACTTATTTTCCTTGAAGGGGCTTATCTCATTTATTAAAATTGTTGTAAAAACCATATTTATATTACATTTTTAAGTGTAATGATTTGTTACACTAGATTAGTAACTAGCTTAGTGATGGTTAGATGTGTTGGTTAGGTGATTAGGTGCAGTGGTTATATATTAGTGTCATGGTTTCTAGTTATGATATAGGTTATTCAACTAAATAACTATTTTCTTCATTGTATATATTTAGCTATTGTTCTTCAATAATGATATCAAATCATTCTACTCATTTCCCATCATTGGTATCAGAGTGATTAAGTCATGTGGCTGTATTAAGTATATAAATCTAAGAATGGGGTAGTCTAAATTCTTTTGTATTGTCATATCTAATGTAGATCACATTATACTAAACTTATATGTAGTTAAAGTGTTATTTGTAGTTATAATATAGGGAAGACTCCATTTAGTGTCCCTATGGAATAAGAGTTGTTCTCTATCCTCATGATAGGTTTCCTATTAGATTTGAGCATAAATCTTAATTCCAAACACAAAATTTAGAGAAGTTACACCTAAGTTATTGTATATCTATCTAGTTCATTTCCATTTTCTTAGCCATTCACCTTCTACTTCAGCTTCATCACTCGTTATGCTCTCTTAAGCATAAATTGAAGGTTTATTTATTTAAATCTAGGTTCTTTGATGATTGCCTAATTAAAGAGCCACAACAAAATTTGATATAGCATTAGAATAAAGACTCAACACTCAATAGAAGACTAAATAGAAAGGTTTAGAAGTGACATCATAAGTAAATACACCTATTTGAAGTGTATCATGTGTAAAAATATTAAGTAGAATTTCATAGCATGGATGAAATCGATGAATATCCTAAGTGAAACATAATATGATGGCATTCAACTCACCCCATATCTATGGCTCTTTCAAACATGCAATTTTGTGTTAGACCCTTGATCACATATTTTTTGCACAATAATACTATCTTGAGCTTTTTTCAAGATCAACACACTGGTGACATGTCAATGAGATTCCTTCTTCAGTACCATAATGAGGTAAAATTGACTCTATTCACATTGCACTAGGTTAGTTTAATTAGAGTCTCATAAATTGATAGTTTGGTTAGTTGTCAAGTTTTGATTTTCATTAGTTTTTGTTATAGATGTTTTTCCTTATAGGTCTTATTGTTGAACAATATATGTTTTGTTTAGATTTATTGTTTATTTTATTGTGAAGAGTTAGTAATTTAGTCTATAGAATGAAAGTCATATTTTATTTTATAAGGCTCATATAGTCCTTTGTATTTTATGATTTTTTACTATAGTTAAAAGGTTATTTTATCAACTAGAAAAAATTATCAATATTTTAATGTTAGAGTTGTCAATCGTAAATGTTGATGTCATCAATAGAGTCAAATCATAAAAAGGTATCAATATTTTATTTTTAGTCCATTATCAATGTTTTTAAAGTCAAAAATCTCTTGTATGGATACATTATTGGGCGAACTCAATGTCTTGAGTCATATGTGTCAGTGGGAGAGTTTTATCCTCAAAAATAACATGCAACTGAGCTTCAAATTTTCATCACTTGAGTAAGAAACTTATTTTACTGGAGGTTGGAGGATACACAAAACTTAGAGGACATTTATAATCCTCTATCGATTTACCTACGATGGGGTCACAACATTTCTATGGTGACAAATTTTGGTGTGTTTGTTTATTTTTTATAGTGTGTTTTTTTATAAGCTAACAAGCACTATTTTCTAGTTTGGTACCTCCTGAAAAAGAACATTACGGGGAGAAAAATCACTAAAGTAACATTTGATTCTTGGAAAAAGTTTTATGGTAATCTAAGAAACCATTGAAGTAAAGTAGAAACCTCTTGCAACCCTCTAGGTTTATGGTCAACCTTCAGTAGAAAACTATATGGGTTTGTGGTAATCCTCATAATCTAAAAAACCACTCAAGGTGTTAGCAGAGAGAAGTATTCCTATCACTTCTAGGATTTTGGTAATTCTACAAGGAAAAACCAAGGTGAAATCAAGACCTTGAAGCCATAAGGATGGCATGCCACCTCAAAAAGTGAGCAGGCTATGTGAAGAGAGTAAATATTTTAATAGTGTTTATAATAAAGGGGGGACCACTATTAAGAAATATGATGTTTATATAAATAATTTAATAAAGTGGAGAATGTTGGAAAAACTAGATTTATATTACTTTGTTAAGTGTAATGATTTTTTATGCTAGTTTAGTGACTAGCTTAGTGATGGTTAGATGTGTTGGTTAGGTGATTAGGTGTAGTGGTTATGTATTAATGTCATAATTTCTAGTTATGCTGCAAAGTATTCAACTGAGTAACTATTTATTCTTTGTATATATTTACCTACTATTCTTCAATAATGATATCAAATCATTCTTCTCATTTCCCATCAAAAATCCCACATAAATTCCCCCTTTTTGAGATGAGGGGATTGATACCCTAAAATTCACTTATCTCAAATAAAAATTTAATTGTGTCATGTGTAATAAAACATAATCATTGAATAGTATAGCATATGTAAAAAAGTATGTAAACATAGTAGGGTATGTACCATTATAATTATGTATGTAAATTTTGACACTAATTATCATTTATGTATTAATCTAGCCTTGTAAACTTGGAAAATACCTATCATGGTTATACCTTTTAGTTATAGACCTAATCGCTATCAAAACAATTACATTCACTATCTCTTTGTTCCTAAATTTCTTATCTCTTAGTTTGACCATGTTATTATGATGATCATGAATTCTATTCTATAAAAAAATCTATAAACCTAATTATTATCTATTGTAAAAACTAATTACCTAGTGAATATTAGACTCTTGAGTTTGATTAACATTAATTATCAACCCAGGGTGCATATACTTTTCAAGGATGTCAACACTATATATGCATTATTGATTCATAAATCAACTTGATTTATTAGTTGCAATACAATGAATTTATGTTGAATTCACCAAATAGTTATACTATGAGAATATTATGATATAAATACAAAAATAATTCACACTTATAAATTACACATGCATCATACATTATATAATCACATTAATAATGAAATCTACTTACACACTCTTAACTAAGGAGGGTCAGGATCTTCACTACAACTCCTTCTGAGGGGACCCTTCTGCATTCAGAACTGAGTTCAATCCTTTTTCGAGAGATTTGAAAAAAAAATTATAGAATCAACTTTCTCATTACTCAAATCTATATCAATTAAAGATTTCTACAAAATATTACAATGAAATGACTTCTATAGTTCTATTAACTATCTAATCTTGAATTTAAACTAACTCCTAATCTGATCTAGGTTCTGCCATCAACTACAGAAGGTAGTTTATTAACTTCTAACCAAAGACGCCAAACTAGGAAAAATATAAACACTTTAGAAATTGCCCCAGTCAACCTTCAGGTGGTTAGTAACTGAAGTTACTTATTTTAGGTTTGACTAGGTTAAGGACAAGATATACTATTGTGTTGTTTTATTTATTTTTGCCTCCTTCCCATTGTATTTGTCTTTCTCATCTTTGGTAGCACATCAAAATTTCCTTACATGTAGGGAGTCCATACAATAGATATGGTTCTTTCTAATTATCCATTTGGTTCCCAAGACATCTGGATGTGTCCTTAATATCTAATCATAATAATAACTCTATTGTATATAGAGGTTATCAGAAACCTATAATTAAAGCCTACAGTTGCTATGGGCACTCTATAATGGCTATGGATAACCTATAGGTGAAGATTAAAGTTTATGTGGGCAACCTATAGTGGATATGGGTAGCTTGTAGGTGGAGCCTATAGTTGCTATAGGTAACCTATAAGTGTTGTGCCCAAACAAGATCATATATCCCTACATTATCCTTTAAATGCTTGTTAAATAAAGTTACACAAGTATAATCTAATCAATGTAAAAGTATCAATAATTCATAACATAACACACACACATACATATATATACATATACATGTATATGTACACACACACACACACACACACACACACACACACACACACACACACACACATGTATGTATGTATATGCACACATAAAATCATAAATTAATTCATTAATTTATAGAGTCATGGATGGTGTTGAGGATTTACATAGGAAAAGATATATACTATGTATGGATAAGGCTTATAAATAGAGCAATTGGTGGCCTCATAACACCCCCTACTTAACCTCTTGCTCATCCTAGAGCAAGCCTTAGTTTCATTTTGAAACCACAATTTTTTTTGAAATCTAGGGGCTCAATGTAGCCTGACCCTTCAAAGATGTAGAAACCTTTAGTATCATAAATGTCTTCTCATATTTTCTTCTCAGCCTCTTTGTCAACTAGGACCTTTCCCTCCCAATCAAGAATTGGGTACTAAAATAAAAGAGGTTTAAACATCAATTCCAACCATTTTATGCTTATCTTCCTAACAAGCTCAATGTACATGTATACTCTATAGATAGCCTCTCTAAAGTTTTGAGGGGAGTAAGGTTCCTTTCTTTTTAAGGCATCAGAGAGTTCTATCCATTGATGGGAACAATAAAAATTTGCTTGCCATTTCCTTCCATAAGACTCAAATAATGACTCTAAATTTATACATGTTTTATGATAACCTATTATTGTGGAGTACTTGAGTCCATGAAGGAGATCCATTATTCTATTACAACATCTAGATTACTTGATTTACCCCCGATCATCAGGGTAGCTTCTTTTTATTTTTATTGATACTCTTCCACTTATTTCTTTCTTCATGTTTCATTAATAACATATGAAGAAAATGCATTTAGCTAGACATCCTCCAAGTAGATGTTTGGATTCTAATATACATTACTGGGTAAAACATATTGATGGATGTAAAACTCACTTAACTGAGCTTAGAGGTTAGGATCAACATGTCTATATACTTTAAAAAAGATTTGGGATCACAAACCATGTAAGATTGATCATTATAGATCATGTCATATCTGAATTTATGCCATCTCTCTTCTAAGTAGACACCATACACCCTAGAAGGTGGTTTACACTCCATTAATAATTTAGTGGTTTCATGCATTTTATCAATCTTTTCCTTTAGATACTTGATCTTGGTTTTAGCTATTTCTAGTCTTTCCTTCAAGTCCACTTATTATTCTCTTGTTTTAACATATACTTTAAATCTTTGTGCTAACTTATTGTATGACTTTTCATCATCACAAAATTGTTTCTTAATCAAATGTAAGAGGTCATCATTTTATATAGGTGTGGCAGTTGAAAGATCCACATTAATAACTTCTTATAATATACGTGTTTTTGCAATGGGAAATAGAAGATGAAATCTATTATAGAAGGGTACCAAAACTAGAGCATAATCTATTGTAGGTGCTTTTGTGGCCAAGGTAGATGAAGCTATTTTAGATTCCTCTAGGGAAGTTGCTACAGGTTCCTCTAATAACCTTTCTTTGTCCATATAAGGTTCTACAAATTCTATTTCCCCTGGAAGTGTTTCAATGCCTCTCTTACCTTTCAATTATATTATCTCATTCCTCAGCCTGTATATTATTTCATAGATTATTCCAATGTTTGGAACTCTTTGTCATGAGGAAATATCCCTTATTTTACTTCTTTTTCCATAGTCTCTTTTTCAATCCATTCCTCTTCTACTATAGGCTGATCTACCATTCTCAATTCTTATTCTATATACCCAATGTGTTTGAGGAGATCAATGTATTCCTTAGTGAATATGGATGGTTGGGGTGATTATTATTGTTCTTCCTTAGAAAATTCCTCATCAGTAGACCATTCTTCAATTTCAAACCTATCAAGGGTCTTCTAAAACTTGGGCTCTTTTTTTGGCTTTTCATCCTCACTGTTGTCTATGGGTGAGGAGGCTACAGTTGTCTTTTGTTTCTTAATTCTTTGAGATCTCCTAGGAAGAGGCCTCCTTCTTCTTGATACAGTGGGATTTTTTTATTCAATTTTCATCTTTCTTTCAAGAGGGTTGGTTCATAGAACTTGTTCTTGTATAAAAGTTGATGAAATAACTTCCTCTTATCATGAAGGAGCCATGGTGAAAGAATCAATCTATGGTGAGGAAATAGTTAGAGAAGGAATATGATGATAAAGACTTATCTTCACTATGTCAAAAGGAGGTAGGGCTAGTTTCATTCTCTTTCTTCTACCTATAACAATTTTAGATGGACCCTCAGTAGCTACAAGCAGGTTAGTAGCACTGGTGCCCATAACATTTTCTTGTACAATCTATTGGGCATATTCTTCCTCATTATTACCCTCTTCTAACTAAGGTTCATTATTCCCTAGATCTAAAAACTATTTCCAACTTAGATTAGGTCTAACAAAGTTTATTTCATGTTTAGTTATAAAGCATTTTAGGCAATGATAGGATAGGGCTTTTTCAATACCCTTTTGGTATTCTTTAGACATCTTTTTAAGAATGTTCCATAGGTTATTTGGAACATTAATGATTTTTTCATGCCTTAAATGGTTCAAAAATTTAAACTAAAAGTATAAATTAAGGAATATATTCCTTCACAAGTAATATATCTAACGATTTATAAGGCTATCTCCCTCTAGACTATATGTAAATTGAGTCTCTCCACACCACATTTATTTATTACTAGTCTTTCATCTTCCTAAAAAAATTGCTATATGGCTTCTTGAACATTGGGTTTGTCTTGCTAGTTCTCTCTTATACTTGGCATCCTAATTACCTATCTCACCAGTTCTTCAATGACTAGTATTATGATGCTACATATAATAGCTTGGTCTCTAGTAAAGGATCCTATAAGTTACCTATCAAGGGGTTCTATGAAATGCTATAATTTCTCAAAATAAGTGGTCCAAATAGCTCTATTGAAGACAACCCAGCTGGCTTGGTCTCCCTAAAGTTGCCTATGATCTAAGGGTTCTCTCCTCATAACTGACCCTCCCATTTTCTAAGTTTAGCTTTTCTATCAATAATTTTAACCAGTAATTGGCAAAACACTCTATTTGTCTTATAAAAATCTGCCTATAGCAAAGTAAGGTTTGTTCAACAATGGCAATTTGTGATTATAGGTTTTAGGGTTGTAGATTATGGCATGCTTCAACTTTGCATTAATGGTTGTACTTACAAGGGAAAGTAATGAAATTAATTATTTTTCCTATAGGGTATTATGGCTTCATTATAACATC
This sequence comes from Torreya grandis, assembly GCA_037957365.1. Taxonomy (NCBI): domain Eukaryota; kingdom Viridiplantae; phylum Streptophyta; class Pinopsida; order Cupressales; family Taxaceae; genus Torreya; species Torreya grandis. The sequence goes on along the minus strand of JARHVA010004057.1, from coordinate 64,989 downwards.
TAATCCCACACATATGGATCTTGTAGTATGTGGTATTCTCACCCATAACATCCTCCCCCTACGTGAGTTGTCACATGTCCTCAAGTGACTAGGATGGAAGGGATGGAATGGGGTCATAATTATGGGTATAAGTGTGGGTTAGGACATCATCATATGGTTTTAAGTGTGAGTTGAGGGGTATTAATAAATGATGTATTTCATGATTTAATATACTTTTCAATATTGTACATGTTATATTAAAACAATGAATACTTTTTAATAATCAAAATATATGGCATACCTTTTTAATAGTTTACCTAGGGTTATGCTAAGGATTTGCATGTGAGTGATTGATGAAATGTAATGATTGTGCTTTTAGTTTTAACTAGAATAAAGTGGTCCCATTTATAGTAGTTATGAGATCACAAGATGTTAGGCTTCTATGGTGCCCTCATCTCACCTACATGTGATTCATGACAACCTACATAGAACTAGAATAGGGGTCTTAGAATTGGGTGAGATATTATTGTTCTCCTACCACAAGGTGTTTATTTCAAATATGGGTGATCCAAATTAGGTGATGCATGAACATGGAAGAGGGTAGCTGAAGGTTTTATTGCTTTGTGATCTTCCTTTGCATGAGTTTGCATGATTTGCCTCTGTGTTGTCTTACTGCCTGTGGATTCTGCCTAGTGACTTTGCCTTGTTATTCAAGGGTAGGCCTAAGCAAGGTTTTGACTTTTCTACTATAATCCTCCTTCATTCCTCCTCTAAATAATTTGGTCTCTTCCATGTATGCTCAAAAGCTCATATCCAAGGCCATATCTTAGAGTTTGGGAAGAACTATCATGTATGTGCTTAGAGAGATGTTAGGGTATACCTATAACAATGAGAGATAGTGCTCATAAAAATTGAAAGGTTGTGTCAAACTATGGGAAAAGTGACCATAGTAGCTACAAAAGAGTTCATAGCAACTAAAGGAGGTGCCTATAGTATCTAAAAAGAGCTTGTATAAACTGAAGGAGGTATTTGCAATAGTTACAAAATAGCCCTTGGCAACTGGAAGAAAATGAGAAATTTACTTAGAATGATTGTTTATTTTTCATTTTATTTTTACCCCTAAATAGCCAATAAGTTGGTTTTTCATTTAGACCCATTTTATAGTCCTGGGTAGTCAGTAGGTTGGTTTTCTACCCAAAAACTACCAATAATGCCCAAAAAGAGTTTTCATTATCGGAGTTTTTTTTTTTTTTTTTTTAAATTTATTTTTTATAAATTTAAATTTTACTCTAACTACTTCTTATAGTAGAATGTTTATTCTAGGTCCTTACCAAGTCAATAGTGAGGGTTACTGGTCAAGGACCAAGTGAAGGTCTTAGTATTCATGCCAAAGGAGGGATAGAATTTCCTCCTCTCCTTATTTATCTATGTGTTGGCTAGTTCTTCCTTTATCTAGTGAGACATCATGTTGAGAAAACTCCTCTTGAGTGACTGGATTTTTGTATAGCTTTAGTATGTGGCCATTAACTAGTAAATAGAATCTTACCAAATTAATGGTTTGGAGTTGTACTACTCTATTATCATAAACATGCTCAATCTCAAATGGATCAAGCCATCTAGTTTGGATTTTACCCTTGTGATCTTTGTATTTTGAATCAAAAATAAGGGCCTAATCTCCTACATTGAAATGCCTAGTCTTAATATAACTATCATGCCAGCTAATCTACTAGTGTTGCACAAGTTTTGTGGTCTACAATGTCTATTGTCTGTATTCATCTAAGGCATTTCGTTTCATAAGCCTTTCTTTTTGTGCCTTAAATATATCAATCCCAAGTTATAGTGTTGATCGTAAGGTCTTATGCTCAAATTCTATTGGCAAGACATGTTTCTTCCCATAGACCAACTCATATAGGGTGAAGCCTATATTAGTCTTCCATGTGATTTTATAAGCTCAAACAGCTTTAGACAGTCTAACCTCCTAATCCTTACAAGACATACTAACAGTCTTGGTCAAAATATTTGATAACTCCATATTGGTGACTTCCACCTATCAATTGGACTATGGATGAAATGGAGTTGATTTATTATGCCTAATCTCATATTATTGGACCAAAGTAGTAATTAAACTAGTAGTGAATTGGGGTCCTTGTTTAGTGACTATTTATTATGGCACACCATATCTTATGAATATTTATTCGTAGATAAAAGCTACCACCTTCTCATCCCTGACATGTGTAATAGCCTTGACTTCCACCTATTTAGTGATATAGTCACTACATATAATGATGTACTCTTTGTTCTTGGATTTTAGATTAAAAGGTTATGCAAATTTTAGGCCCAATTTTTCACATGGTTAAAGCACCATTTGAGGTTGTAAAAGCATCTCATCTAAACGTGTAGTTCTCCCCATACATTGACATCTATCACAATGAGCAATATACCTTATAACATCTTTATGGAGTGAGGGACAATTATATCATGTATTCATTATTTTTACTATTGTACACTTGAATACAAAGTTCCCTCCATAGGGTTCATCATGGCAAGCTTTGAAGATATCTATAACTTCATCATCTCTGAGACATCTTCTGATGATGGAGCCAGGCCTAGTATAGAAAAGAAATCTGAATAGTCATGAATACTTACCACTTTTATGAATCAAAGCTCTCTTTTGTTTAGGGATGAAGTACTAGGGGAGTAACCCTGTGGTAAGGTAATTAGCAATATTAGCATACCAAGTTGTGGTAAGGGTGAGGGAGAATAGGTGCTCATATGGAAATGAGTCATCCACTATGGTATCTTCTTTAGGGGATTGTAGGTGTGATAATGAATTATCCATAATGTTGTCCCTACCAAAATTATCTACAATGGTGATATCAAATTCTTATAATAAGAGTATCCATCTTATCACTCTGGTTAGTACAACTGATTTGTTCATAAGGTACTGAATAGATGTATAGTCTATATGAACAAAGACTTGATACTCTATGATGTAGTGATAGAACTTGTTGATAGCATAGACTACTACCAAGAACTCTTTTTTAGTAGTTGTGTAATTTAATTATGCTGCATGTAGGTTCTTGCATACAAAATAGATTGAATAATTGAGTGCTCCCTATTTTTAGCCTAGCATAGCTCTTAGGGTAGTATCTAAAACATCTACTTGAATATGGAAGGGAAACTTCCAATCAAGACTACATAGAATAGGTATGGTGGTCAATAATTCTTTTAATTGTTTGAAGGCCATATCATAGGTAGGAGTCTAGATGAATTCAACATCTTTATTCAAGAGAGTGAATAATGGTGTTGCTACTTTGCTGAAATTGTTGATAAATCTCTTGTAGTAACCAACATGTCCTAAAAAACTCCTGACATCTTTCTATTTCTTAGGAACAGGGAGATTTTTTATGATGTTTATTTTTGTAGGGTCAATAGTAATTCCTTCAGTAGATACATGGTGGCCTAATATAATTCCTTATATCATAATCATGCATAATTTATTATGACTTAAAGATAAATGGTGCTCTTAATAGCATTATAGCACTTTTTCCAAGTTATTTAGGCACTCATCAAATGTTTATCCATAAATAGTAAAGTCATCTATATAAATTTCTACACATTCATTTGTCATATCTATAAATATACTCAAGACATCCCTTTGGAATGTTTTAAGAGTGTTATACAACCTAAAAGGTAGTACAACATAAGCATAAGTACCCTAGAGACAAGTGAAGGTGGTATTCTCTTGGTCCTCATGAGCAATGCTAATATGGTTGAAACCATTGAAACCATCTAGAAAGGTAAAATATTTCTTCCCTACTACTGTGTCTAACACTTGATCAATGAAGGGAAAAGGAACATAATCCTTTTTGGTTGCTGTATTAAGTTCCCTATAATCTATGCATATACACCATTCTCCATTTTTCTTTGGTAAAATTACCAAAGGTAAAACACATTCACTAACTGATATGGGGTATATAAATCTAATGTTATTATCTTTTGTAATTCCACTTTGACTATTTATTTAAGAGCTAGATTCATCCTATGTTGTGGCTATCTAATTGGTTAGCACTCTTCTTTGATATAGATATGATATGTGCATGTTTTTGGGTTAATTCCATGCATGTTGTCATAATCCCATGCAAAATCACATGGGTTTTCATGTAACATGCTAACTAGGAACTTTTTCTCATTTGACTCTAACTTGTTATTAATAAGCAATGTTTTCTTGGAAAAATTTAAATTTGTTGTGAGAGTGATTTCATAATTTCTATCTTTCTAATGGATCTGGTTTGGATGTAGCTATGAGGCTATAACTAGTAGAATATTTTCTATGTAGATGCATTAGATTTATCTATTTCCTAGTGTAGACACCTAAATCTAGCCACTAATGACCTCCAACTAGTATTTTAACCAATTTTCACCAAAAATGCACAATTTAGCCTAAAAACACTAAAACACATTAAATGACTTGAAATTGATATGTTCAAGTGTCAATTTTGGCCAGGGTATCATTAAATGGGACAATGTAATTTATGGGCCAGCTAACTTTGATAAGATCATTTCAAGTTAAAATGTCATTTTCTCACCTAGGTGCTTGAGATTGCTCTTTTCTATCGAATATCTTGCATGAGACATGTGCTTTTGTTATTTTATGTTGGTAACATCATAAATGGGATAATGGATTCAATGCATCTAACATGAACTTCCAGTTCCAATCTAGTTAAATTTTAGGCCAATAATAAGGCATTATAATCAAATTGATTAGTTTTTGCACAAATTGACAAGGTTTTTGGCACAAAATTACCTAAACATGTTTAGAGGTAATTAAAACAAATCATGAGCCTAATTAAGAATTACATGGAAATTTTTGAATAATTATTTTTTATAAATGATTTTTGAATATCTGCATCATCCAAGTGACATCATTTTTTGGGATGGCATCCCTAGGCCATAAATACATAAAATATCTAAATCAAGCCAACCCGTGCCTCATCAATTCCCTCCATGCCTCTTAATTACTCCTCTATCCCAAATATTTATGAGAATATTTATGAATTTTAATTATAAAATTGGATTAATCCTTATCCACACATCTCAATCCTGAGATGGATGGTTCAGGTTAATTCTACCCATTTACAAAAATCTATAAATAGGAGGCCTTGCCACATAAATTTTAACCTTAACTTGTGCAAAGTTAGCATGATAAATTGATTCCAAAAATATATTTTATGCCAAAGTTATAATGCCCAAATACATTTGAAATTATGTAATTAGTGTTATAATGCCAAAATATTGAGCCAAGCCAAAGACATAAGGTGCCAAATAGAGATGGAGGTGGCCAAGCTTCCATTGATGCAGACTTCATGAGCACAAATCAAGAAAGCCACTACAACAAGTATTTTAGAGCATCCAAGAAAGGTAAAAGAAGGTTTTTTTTTTCATTTTATTTATGTGTTTCATTCATGTTTTGTTAATTAATCTCTCCCTAGTAACAAGGCCTAGAGATGTATGCTAGTTAGTGTGTTTTTATTAATTTATTTTCATTTTGGGACTAACACAATATTAATAACCTCTCTTGAGTCAAATTATTAGTTCACATAATGGCACATATAGTGGGACAAGATGCATCCCACATATGAGGAGAGCATGAGGCAACTTTAAAATATTCATTTGGATTATTAAAACTATTGTAATTTGATTTTCTAACTTTGTTTTTCCATTTTTCTTTGTCACATGTTTACACAGGTAACCATTGATGGTCAGAGGAACTGTCGATGGTTTAGTAAACTATCAATTGTCATTTTCAACCATCGACAATTAAATGAAACCATTGATGGTTAGGTATAACCATTGACGATCATTATTTTTAAAAGTCTTTATAGCTAATAGGCCATTTTAAAATGCTTGGTTTGGGGTCATAAGGACTCCATTTTTTATGATTTTTTTAAACCACATGTTTTCTCCTAAATTTTCAGAATCTAAGATCATTTTAGCTTCAAGTTGCATAGTTTTTTCAGAAACTTTTTAAAAATATTTTTAAAAGTTTCTAATCTAACACATTTAATTTTGGGGTGATGCCTTAAGGGTAAATAGGTAACTAGCAGACTTTGAATTTGTTAAAACATGATATTTAGACCATCTTTTGCATGCCTTTAAAATGAACTAAGAATTTTTTTTAGTACTTAATGAAACATTTAGGTGCTTAAGATGAATTTTTGATAGTTAAACTTTCAAAGTTACAACTTAAGACCAAGGGGTCAAAAGAACACTGCTCAATCTTTTAAATTGGTGCTTAAAAATGAACTCATATTTCAAAGTTTTTGTATTCAATAGTTATTTAATATAGTTTTTTTCTTAAAAAGAAAAGGATGTTAAATGTATTCTCTTCCAATTATACCCTTTAGGGAACCCTTAGAATCAAAAGCGCCATCCTTATTGCAAAAATCATAGTCTAAGTCTTAGAAAGAATGTCATCTAAAACACTCCCAAAAAACTTGTAATAGTATTGGGTGACATTGAAAATGACCCTAAAGTCTTTATTTTTATATATTTCATTTCATTACATCTTGGCTTGCAAGGGGGATGTCATTACCTCCCATGATTTCTTTATGGAAGCTTTAACCTAGGGTTTCACCTGCTGGCATTGACTTCACCCACTCACACTAGGATTGGAGGTTTGAGCGGTCAAACCTTCTAGTGTTAGACTTACACATGAGATGTATCTACACTTTGGACATCACACTACACTAAGTGAATAGTATGTTGTAGTGGTTACAAAAAGGGCAAGACCTTTTTGTAACAAGCCAAGTGCCACAAACACCCAATTTTCATGATTTTTTTGCATCATTTGACATGAAAATTATTGTACAATTGATCCCCCTAGAAAGGTTCAAAAACTTACTAGTTTAGTCAATCCCACATTGTCATACCCATGTTAGGATTTGGATGCTTATACTTAGTATATTTTTGTATTTGTTTTGCTTGGTATGTTTTGAGACTAAAACTTGTTTGTTTGTTCATAAACCATGTCAAAACAATGTATTTGAGTTGAGGAGGGTAGCGTTATGCTGTCCAAACCATGTCAAACCATTTTTGCCTTTAAGTCTTTTGAAACATAACATAGATCACATCATTTGAGCATTCTTGCATTATTAGGTTGCTCAATTTTTCTCAAGACTATTTTATCTTGTATCAAAAACCATTTGTTTCAAACCATGTCATGTATACCATTTGGAGCTTTATCTTATGTCGTCATGTTGTCCAATCTTGTCTAACTTATTTGGTTAAAACCTAATTTTCAATGTTGAGTTCTCAATTAACCTTGTTAAGTTTGGATTTAAACATTGATTGATTTTTGTTTAGGCCTTAATTCATGGGGTTGATATATATATATATATATATATTGATTTGCATAACTTTCATTAATCAATTACCCAAATTTGGAAACTATTGATGGTTTATTTGTTCAACACCTATTCTCATCATTGTTTGTGCCTTTATTTGAGAGAAAATAACCTTTCTCCAGAAAACTTTTACCTCATGCCTTATGCCAACTAATCATGTTTATGTTTGATTTTGTGTGTTAGATCTATGTCAAATTTGTTTTCTAACTTGTTAGATTAAATCAAATCACATCATGTCTTTGTTTCAAGTCTAGCTTTTGACGTAATTTGGCTAAAAGTCCTAGCATATCCTATTTAAGCCTAGCTTTTGACTCCATGTTTAGACAAAATACCTAGTGACTCTTTTCCCTTTCTTAGTTTAGACCTTGTTTGGAACACTTTGACCTAGACCTTTGACATGCCAATTTTAATTCAGACATTTGACCTTTTGTGCATATGATATTTGATGTTAGACATTTGACATTAGACTATTTTATGCCAAGTCTTAGCACACACCATTTTTGAGATATAGCTCCTCTTTTAGACCACATTCGAGATACAACTCCATCCTTTCAACCAAGTTAGACCAAGTTTGAACCATTTGTCCTTTAGACATAGTTTTTTAGAGTTTGTAAAACTCTAAGCCTTTTTGTGTTGAAGCTTTCATCATTTATGTGGATATGTCTAGCTACACCTATGGTAGAGTCATGTATAATCTAACATACGATATAATGGCCACATAAAATAACTTTTATGGCTCTAGTAAAGACCCCAATTATGCTAATATGGTTTGTGAGATAGATCTCTATCCACCCTATAATAGTCATTGATAGGAATAAAGTCATGAAGTAGTTTATGATCCAACTCAAGACCTTGATTGGTATGAAGAGGCTTGTGAGGAGGACTTTGAAGACCCAACTATAGATAATGTTGTTTAGGATACGTATCCATACCCTCTTTACAATAATTAGTACATGGAACATAGTCAAGAACTAGCTTATGATCTAACTCAGGATTAGAATGATATGGTTTATTAGGAAGACTTGGATGCTTTAGCTTATGTGAGCAACCATGCTCCATAATTCCCCAAACTTGTCCTAAAAGGACTTCATCCTTTGGTTTGTGCAGGAAATCGACTCCACAATGCCATACCATTACCATTATGAGACCTCATCCTTTGGGTTGAGCAAGAAATCAATCTCTACAATGCCCTTTCATCATTCTAGGACCTAGTCCTTTGTCTTATGTGAACAAGCAAGCCCCATACTACCTTATTGTTATCATCTTAGGATGTTGTCCTTTGGTTTGTGTGAGAAATCAAGATCCAAAATTCCCTACCATTATCCAATCATAGGCCATTCCTCATCTAGAACCAATCCAATCAAAACCTTAACTGATCCAATCATTCAAAGACCAAGATGTCTTCAAAATTGGTATTTTCTAACTCATTATAAATCAAGACCAAAAAAACCAACCAATCCAAGATATTTTTGTTGAACCAACCACTTATGATACATCAACCTATGATGAATAGCCTATTGATCCTATACCAGTTGTCAAGGAGTCTCACTCTGATGAGCCAATCTTTACTAAGTCACTTCTTAATTATTATAACTACCTTTGGGAAAATCATTACCTTAACCATATGCCTATCTTTCAATATCCTCCGATTGATAAAATAGTCTTTGAAGAGTTGTCTCTTGACCTTTTTCCCATCCTAAAGGATTCCCATTTTGAAAAACCAATTTTTATGGAGCCCATTATGCCATCATAGGGTGTTACTTGTCCAATACCAAACATTCAACAAGACATCATTGTAATAGAGTACCCATTAGATAAAGAATCAAAATTAGAGTTAGTTTTTATTCTTGAACTTACATTATATTTAGCATCAAAATTAGAATCAACATTAATCTCAACATTAGATTTATATTCCATTGAGTCAAAATCAAATTTATATATAGAATATGTTCATGTTTGTTACAACATTGGTTACATATGCCTCATAGATCAATTTGAATATATTTGTGATCCTGATATAGTTTTTAAGGATGAGTACTTTAGCATCAACCCAAGTTCTCCTAGTATCTTATATGAGGATTGTGAGCCTTTCCCCATTCCATTACCATTCCATAGGCCATTACCATCAACCAACATAGTGATATCATTGACATTCCACCTCTAATAAGTGTTGATTGGGACCCACAGAATCACACTTTCTTGAACTCCATCCATGATGACATAGTAGTTGAAGAAGGGAAAGGAGGCCAAGGCCAAATTTATGTAGATAAAGAATACTCTCTTAGTGAAACCTTTTTAGAGGTGTTATAGGACATGCAAAGTTCAAACTCAACATCTTTTAGTGAAAATTTTTTAGAAGCATTAGAAGATAATCAAAGTCAAAAGCCAATGTTCATTGGTGAAACCTTCTCAGAGGGACTATGAATAATCAAGACAACTTCATTGATGAAAACTTCATTGATGAAAACTTAATCGAGGCACTGAGAGTTGAACATTAAATTTCTTCACTACATGATGAAGATAAAATAAAAATAGCTTCCAATCTATAGCCTAATTAGATGGTAGTTACTCTCAAGCCTAAATAACAAAAAAATTGGTGGTCCTATCAAGAGCATCTTTAGAGTTCTTCAACCTTGTCACAACCAAAATTATGTTAAATATATCATCAAAAACATTTTATGTGATTAAAATTCTTGATATTTATTTGTTTCCCTATCATTACACATTCCATTATCATCTACCATAAAAACCTGTAATCCAACTTTTGTCCTTATTTACCATCCATGATCACACTTTCCTTTGTAGAGGATATAAAGATACCTTATATTGATGTTTGAAGGAATTAGAATCAATGACCAATGAAGATCATAAAAGCATTCTTGACAACTAGATATGTAGGCCATTCTTGATAGAGCAACTATTTAGACAAGGTGTGGGCTAGAAATTCAAATGATTGATTATTCTATTTATATCATTTATTGATCAAGACGTAAATCACCACTTCATCAAGAACAATAAAAAAATATGTCATTTATCATTTATTAGGAATAATAGAATCATATACCAAAAACCACACCCAGGCTAGAACCAAACATATACCATATTATTTCAAATTACCATAACCATTTGCCATTTTTGCATATATTAGCCACTAACCTTAACACTTAGGGGCAACCCTCTTACCATTTTATCCAATCTATCAAAAACCATCATTATCCTAGAATACCATTTTGTCTTACCACTCCATTCTTATCTATACTAAAACCTATTTTAAGCCACCTTATCCAATCCTATTTTGATCTTGGTTACTTTGGTTCTTCTCATACTTTTTTGGGGGGATTTTGATCAAGTTTTAATAATTAATCAAATCCATGTTTACAATGACAGTCTATGAAAGTAGTGTGATAGTTTATATGGCAAGATATCTTTCAATTTCCATCCTTTATCAAGTTTGTTTATGTGATCTTGATTATAATCGCCTATGGGTAAATCAACGTCTCACTAGTCTTACTATTAATTATAACCACATATTGGTAAATTAGTATCATTGATCTATGTCATTGTATCCTAATTATAATTGCCTATGGGAAAACTAGGGCCAACACTTATTTATCATATATTTCCACATCACCTTGCCATTATTATTTTCATTTGACTAGCCATTTTCTAGATTTGAGAACTTATTGGGACCTAGTTGGTTTTTCCTCACCTTTTGTGTCGACAAAATTAATGTGACTTGAGGTCATTTTAGGACTAAGTGGGTCATGCTCAATTCATGTTGAGTTGACCTCAGTCCCCCTTTCCATACACTCTCATTATTTTGTGAGCTTGAATTGAGTATGTATCTTGTCATTCTCTAAGGAGTTAAGATACCTCAAAATTTCAAAAACATTCATAACATTTCAAAAATCCAAAAACATTTGTCCTGCCTAAGCTTAGTTAGTTATCCTTGATCTACCTTACTGGGGCATAGTCATTATTAGGATTCTTTATTTTGATTTTGTTTTCATGATTTTTTTATTTGTTTATTTCAAGTTGTTTGTTTGTTTGTGTACTTTATATTTGTCTTTTTATTTATTTATTTATTTTTTGACTTGCCTTGATTCAGTCTATATGTGTTCATTGGGTGATTCCTTGTGTGAATTATTCTTGAGCCTATCCATATTCATACGTCAACATTATCATCATGGTGTTTATCATTGGTGCATTGCTTTTGAATGTTTATTAGATTAGGAGTCAGTCCTTATGCATATTTCAAAATAGTCTTCATGATGTTCTATCATGATGCATACCATCATGTGCTACAACAAAAATCAGCTTCAAGAAGGTCTACAATCAATGGAGCCACAGAAGTTTCTTCTTGGCATCTTCGTAAATCCTTCCATCCCACCCTTGATCAAATCAACCCATTAACAATTCTAGTTGTATCATTACTAATAAGGATGAGCATCTCCTCATTGGTAGGTACAACTATATCTTTTCCACTAATCAATCTTATTCTTCTATTCATCTCTTTCATCACTTTTCACTCACTCATCTTTAATCTATAGTTTGGGTTATATCTTTGAGTTATGATTGTTAATTAGCCCTAACTAGGGCACAATGATATTTATCCAATCTAGGTCCTCTTAATGATTATAACCACTTATGGGTGAATCATTATTTTGATTTTTATTCTTGATTATAATCACCTTTGGGCAAATCATTACTCTTTAAAATCAATGCATGCAAGCATTTTCCAATTTAGATTAATCTCAACCATGGGTTAATTCTGCCTTTCTTCTTACTTCATTTTGAGGGACTATCCATTCATATATGAGATAGCCACTCCCTTAAGGGGCATCACATAGGCTTCCCAGAACCATTTAGATCTTTGTTCTTCAATCATCATTTTATTTTTTGGCATACATGCATTTTCTCATTATTTGAGAAGACATTATTATGCCTATAGTTTGCAACATTTTCCCAAATAGAGACAAACTATACACCTAAATCTGGCCACTAATGACCTGCAACTAGGATTTTGACCAATTTCCACCAAAAATGCACAATTTATCCTAAAAACACTAAAACACATTAAATGAGTTATAATTGATATATTGAAGTGCTGATTTTGACTAGGGTGTCATTAAATGAGACAATAAAATCTATGGGTCAGCTAGCTTTGATAAGATCATTTCAAGTCAAAATGCCATTTTCTAAACTAGGTGATCTGGATTGCTTTTTTATATCAAATCTCTTACACAAGACATGTGCCTTTATTATTTTGTGTTGGTAACATCTTAAATGGGATAATAGATCCAATGCATCTAACATCAATTTCCAATTCTAATATACTCAAATTTAGGGCCAATAATAGGGCATTCTGATCAAATTGATTACTTTATGCACAGTTTGACAAGGTTTTTGGCACCAAATTACCTAAACATGTTTAGAGATAATTAAAAAAAATGATGAGCCTAATTAGTAATTCTATGGAGATTTTTGAATACTTGTTTTTAGAAATGAATTTTGAATATCTACATCATCTAAGTGACATCATTTCTTAGGAAGGTATCCCTAGGTCATAAATGCATAAAATATCTAAATCAAGCAAACCTGTGCCTCATCAATGCCCTCCATGCCTCTTAATTAGTCCTCTATCTCAGATATTGATGAGCCTATTTATGATTTTTAATTACAAAATTGGATTAATCCTTAGCCACACATCTCAATCTTGAGATGGATGGTTCAGGTTGATTCTACCCATTTTCAAAAATCTATAAATAAGATGACTTGCCACATGAATTTTAATCTTAACTTGTGCAAAGTTACCATGCCAAATTGATTCCAAAAAGCTCTTTTATTCCAAATTTATAATGCCCAAATACATTAAAAATCATGAAATTAGTGTTATAATGCCAAAATATTAAGTCAAGCCAAACCAGGCCAAAGACATAAGGTGCCAAAGAGAGATGGAGGTAGCCAACCTTATATTGATGAAGACTTCATGAGCAAAAACCAAGCAAGCCACTACAACAAGCATTTTGGAGCATCCAAGGAAGGTAAAAGAAAGTTTTGTTTGCATTTTAGTTGTGTGTTTCATTCATGTTTTGTTAACTAAGATCTCCCTAGTAACTAGGCCTAGAGATGTATGCTGATTAGTGTGTTTTTGTCAATTTGTTTTCATTTTGAGACTAACACAATACTAATCACCTCTCTTGATTCAAATTTCTAGTTCACACTTATAAGATGGAAAATGGGCACTTAACACATTGCAGGTGGTTGAGATCTATAGAATGAGTTTGGTAATTTTTCTGGAGAACATTGGAGAGAATTGTATAATCTTCCTAATCAAACAAGGTGCATATATGGTCTATGGTGAATACAAGAATCTAAGGAGGCTGATTTGCCTCATCTTCTTCAACCCATAATGTATGATTAGGTGCCAAGGCTAGTTATATTAAGGGATAGAGGACTAACTTCTTAGTTTGGTTACCATTAGAGATCAACATGTCACCTGATCTATAATTGATGAAGGTATTAGCTATGGTAATCCAAGGATGTCTTAGGTTAAAAGGACATCCACCTAAATTAGACTTAGGCTAAAACATAATGAAATCTATAGGATACTCTAAAGAATCTATAGTAATGACAAGATTTTCAATGATTCCTTTTGGTCTAACTATAGACCTAGCACCCATTTACAATATTATAGATATAGATGAATACTATTCAATTATAGTTTATGCATGGCTTTAGTTATCATTACATTTATTCCATCCCCTAGGTCTATAAATGTATTGGACAACTATTCATCATAGATTTAGACTATTACTACTGGGCATCCTAGATCTAAATATTTATTTGGTAAGGTGTTTCCTAGAATAAGTTCTATCAACTGGCCAATCACATGCACTATATTAGGATCCTTCTTCTTCCTTCTAGGTTTACTAGACATAAGTCTGTAATAGCTTTGGAATATATGGGCACATCCTTGATAGCCTAGAAGAGGGGAATTTTAACACATATTTTTGAGCTATCTTATGAAATAAAATTCAAGTTCAATTTCATGGCACTGAAGGGTAAGATGTTATGGAAATGGTGGGTTTGTTTTAGTAACAACATTATTTTCTAGTTTAGAGAGTTCTTATGGTGGTCAAGGTAGGTTAGCATGATATTCTAGAGTTTCCTGATCTAACTCCATTATTATGGGTGGGGATGGAGGTGGTATAACTTTCCCTAAACATAGGTGAACTTCACTATTATTCATCACATATGTTAAGTACTAGATAGGTTTAATATTGAATGTTGGTTAAATTGGCTTATTTTTAAGGTTCTGCATGGGTTGTGTAGGGAACCAATTAGGCTTAGGTGTAACTTCTGTATTGGGAATAAGAGTAGGAGGTTTTTGTTGCTTATATGGAGGGAATCATCTTTGATGGTTTCCCTAGAGATAATTGGGTCTCTAGGGCTATTTACACTAGTTTGTGAAGGGTGGTCCTTAGGGTGGTTTCCAATCTTGTGTCCAAGGTGGGGATGCATTTTATGGAGGTTACTAGGAGGTGGTGGGGTATCTTGTCTAAGGTGGCTACCAAATGGAATTAGGAGGTGGGGATAAATTTTATGGAGGTTACTAAGAGGTGGTGGGTAGCTTGTCTAAATTGGTTTTCAATTAGAATTAAGAGGTGAGACATTCATCCATGGACTAGTCCAGTTGGGAGTAGTATTTGAAAATTCTAAGTTAAAGGAGGTAGAATTTATAAAAGATGGATTTTGTCCCATACCTAGATAAGATGATTATTGGACCCATGTATTTCTTTATGAAACATAGAAAACCAAGTCTCCATCTCCTCCTATAGCATGGAGCTCTACTATTTCTAGTTATTCAACTGTGATGTTAGCTACTTTATCCTAAACCTTGTGACACCTACAATCTATCTTCTTCCTCATATAATCTAGGCAATAAATGGTAAAATATTGATCCAAGGCTACTTGTTTTTGAATTGATTTTAGGATATCTAGTTGGGTGGCCAAATGACTAATGATATCCTATTTCATGTCTTGTAATAGGTTACTAACTTCATATTTTGATAGGCCACTTACAAATTCTAGTGGAATCTTACCCCTAACTTTGTTTATGGCAAACCTAGAATAATATTTTCTCAATTATTTCATGTCTAAAAATGGTAGATGGGAGATATATCCCCCACTCATTAGGTCCAAGTTTTCCAGACAGTATTCTCAAGTTCTTTTTAGGAAGATGATTTTTAGAGGTTCTTCTCCTAATGCACTTCACTTGAATTTTTATGTACTAAACATGAACCGTTCAACATAGTCTTCCAAAGATTCATCCTCTTATTGAGTCATCCTAAAGATTTCATTTCCTCTATAACTTCTTATTCATCCATATTCCTGGTACTTAGCTAAAAATTTCTTTTTCATATCCTCCCAAGTGAGGACTAAATTACTACCCAGTCCTATGAACAAATGAAGTGTTGAGTCCTTAAGGGTGGCTAGAAAAAGTTTCAATTTTTGTGCATCCTACCTATAGTCATAGATTATATAAAGGATATCAAATTTTAAAGAAAAGGTGTTCAGGTCTTTTGACAATGTACCTTTAAAATTGGGTAAGGTTGAGGGTAGGATATTTTTCATTTGTGTTACAATTATTGTATTTGGAATAGGAAATTCAAAAGTAACTATGTTTGGAGTCTTTTTGTCATCCACAAAGTCTCCTTTGTTCATGATGGATTTTCTTATGATATGGATACCAAAGGTACTTAGGATCACATCTTCAAATTATATATTAGTCCCTTCATCATTATGATAGTAAATGTTTATCTACTGCTCCACAGTCTTTTTTCTTAATGAGAAATCTAAAGATTCTCCTGAGCTTTCTTGGATTTGTTCAAGAAATCCTTGATGAAATGTTGTTCTGATGCTACTTTATGGATTGTTTGGTTTGTGAATTTCTTATTCTTTGTTTCTCCTTACTAACTTAGCTAATGCTTCCTCTGCTTCTATTTTTTTTCAAATCTAATAATACTTCTTTTTCAAGCTACTTCCTTTGGTTTATAGTATTTCCTTCTTCAAGAGTCCTCTAGTTTATGGTGTATTTTTCAACATAATTCTTAGTTTCTATGAGTACTTGTGGTTCTTTCCTAGTAGCAACTGGTGGCTTATTTCACAAGAATCTCTCTCTTTGCATAAACATTATGCTACACCTTTCAACTGTCATGTTCCTTCCTACACAAGATTAGTGTCTTTTTTATTTTTTGAGTATTCTAAGGGGTTATTTTAGAATAAGCAAAAGGTACAATAAAGGAGTGTAGAAATCAAAATAATTGGAATTAAAATTTTACTTCTAGAAAATATTTTATTTATCTACTAAAAGCAATAAAATTACTCTATGAAGTAGAAAATAGGAAATGAAATCAAGAAAATTATCCTAGAAAATAGGAAATGAAAATAGAAAAATTAAAGGCACACTTTGAAAAAATAAATCACTCTTGCAAGAATTAAATCCTCAAAATATGAAATAAGTAAATTAAAAGATTACAAAGAGGCATTCAAGGTTATACACCATTTACTTCTAAAAACTTAGACATCTATCATAAGACACCATAGTATCCTCACTCGACTTACCTAGATCGAACTATATGTCTAAGAACCTAAACATTTGGCATAAGACACCATAGTGTCCTCACTCAACTTGACCGGCTAGGTAGAACAGTGCATTAACTAATATTAAAAAATAATTATTGATTTGAAAAGCATCAAAATGTTGTGCAAACTAATTACCTAGTGAATATCATATTACTGAGTTTGATTACAATTAATTATCAACCTAGGATGCGTACACTTTTCAAGGATATTAGAACTATATATGTATTATTGATTCATAAATCAACTTGCTTTACTAGTTGTAGTACAATGAACTTATGTTGAATTCACTAGATAGTTATACTATGAAACTATTATGATAGAAATACATAAATACTTCACACTTATAAATCACACATGCATCACACTTTATATAATCAAATTAATAATGAAATATACTTACACATTCTTAACTAAGGAGGGTCAAGATCTTCACTATAACTCCTTTTGAGGGGGCCCTTCCTCATTCAAAACAGAGTTCCAATCCTTCTTTGAGAAATTTGTAAAAGCTTCTTACAAAATCAACTTTCTCATTACTCAAATATATACCAATTAAAGATTGATATAGAAGATTACAATGCAATTACTTTTATATCTCTATTAACTATCCAATCTTTAATTTCAACTCACTAACTCTTAATCTAATCTAGGTTCTTCCATCAAATATAGAAGGTAGTTTATTAACTTCCAAGCAAAGACACCACACTAGAAAAAATACAAATATTTTAGAAACTACCCTAGTCAACCTTCAAGTGGTTAGTAAATGAAGTTACTTATTTTAGGCTTGACTGGGTTAAGGACAAGGTATACTATTTTTTTATTTTATTTCTTTTTGTCTCCTTCCCATTATCCTTGTCTTTCTCATCTTTGGTAGCACACCCAAATTTCCTTGCATGTAAGGAGTCCATACAATAACTATGGTCCTTTCTGATCATCCATTCAGTTCCCAAGATAGTTGGATGTGTCCTTAAGATCTAATCACAACAATAGCTCTATTTTGTACAGTGGCTATGGATAATTTGTAAGTGAATCCTATAGTACTATGATCACTCTATAGTGGCTACATACAACTTGTAGGTGAAGCCTACAGTTTCTATGGGAAACCTTTAATGGCTATGGGCAGCCTATAGGTGGAGCCTATAGTTGTTTTGGGCAGTCTGTAAGTGTTTTTCCCAAACAAGATCCTACAACCTTACGTTATCCTTCAAATTCTTGTTAAATAAAATTATACAAGTATAATCTAATCAAGGAAAAATTATCAATAATTCAAAACATAACATATATATCAATGCACATACAAAATCATAAACTCATTCATTCATTTGTAGAGTCATGGATGGTTGTGAGGATTTACATAGGAAAAAAAATATAATAGGTATGGATGAGGCTTATAAAGTAGAGAAATTGATGGTCTCATCATTATCCTTCACTACCAATTCTATACTTGTACTTGTTTTCTAGCTTTCTAGACACTTGCACCTCAGATAAACACCTACATTGATGCATGTGTCCACTTTTCCTATAAAGTGTCTAGTGCCCAAAAGTCATCCAATTTGTAAATAAAATGTATCCTACAGTTTTCCTACGTAATGTAATGTGATATATTTTATAAAAGGGATATATATATATATAACTAGGTTAAGGACAAGGTATACTATTTTGTTATTTTATTTCTTTTTGTCTCCTTCCCATTATCCTTGTCTTTCTCATCTTTGGCAACACATATAAATTTCCTTGCATGTAGGGAGCCCATATAATAACTATGGTCCTTTCCAATCATCCATTCAATTCCCAAGACAGTTGGATGTGTCTTTAAGATCTGATCACAATAATAGCTCTATTTTGTATAGTGGATATGGGAAATTTGTAAGTGAATCCTATAGTACTATGATCACTATATAGTGGCTATAGGAAAATTGTAGGTGAAGCCTACAGTTTCTATGGAAAACCTTTAGTGGCTATGGGTAGCCTATAGGTGGAGCCTATAGTTGTTGTGGGTAGCTTGTAAGTGTTGTGCCCAAACAAGATCCTACATCCTTACATTATCCTTCAAATGCTTGTTAAATAAAGTTACACAAGTATAATCTAATCAAGGAAAAATTATAAATAATTCAAAACATAACATATATATCAATGCACACACAAAATCATAAAATCATTCATTCATTTGTAGAGTCATGGATGGTTGTGAGTATATACATAGGAAAAGATATATAATAGGTATGAATGAGGCTTATAAAGTAGAGAAATTGGTGGTCTCATCATTATCTTTCACTACCAATTCTATACTTGTACTTGTTTTCTAGCTTTCTAGACACTTGCATCTTAGATAGACACTTGCATTTATGCAAGTATCCACTTTTCCTATAAAGTGTCCAGTGCCCAAAAGTCATCCAATTTGTAAATAAAATGTATCTTAAAGTTTTCCTACGTGATTTAATATGATATATTTTATAAAATGGATCAATATATATATATATATATATATATATATATATATATATATATAAGATCAACCCTCATTCATTCTTCACCAAGAAAATAATAAGAACTCATAAGGTAACTTACTAATAAACACTCAATCAAGCATTTAAGTGAGAAAATCTACCTTATTCATCTCTATTTCCATATCAGTCATAAGATAAGTATTCCCATAGGTCTAAAGCATTCGAATATCAATTCACTATCCATATTTTCTAACTAACAAGCTAGGTCATTGCATGATATTTATTATCACATGTTGCATCTCGATACACACACAAGCCAACACATAGGGGAAAAATACATAAGTTTTAGGACTTATTCAGACTATTGGATATTTAGGCATCATCCATTAATATAAGGGTCCTTGGAGAAGCTTGACACATTGATCCCACTAACCCATTTTTCCCATAGTTACTCCAAAAGTGAGGAACCTAGGTTTTGATCATTTGACAAAGAGTGATATCATGTGTGTATGATATAAATACATAAAAATAAGGTTATATAAAATATAGAAGATTCTATTTGGTTATATCTATATATAATTATTACTCTATACAAGATACTTGTATCATATTCAAACATTTATGTCAATGTAATTATCTAAATCTGATTCAAGCATCCAAGGCCACAGAAAGAATATTCCCAAAATTTGATGACTATTCAAGGATCACCCTCCAATATACCTCCATTGAATTATATATTAGATTTATATGATCATATTAAATCATTAAATATTAATTTTTCCTTATTATAATATCTATCAATAAATGTATTTTATTCTTTTTAACAATATTAGTTTGTAGACACTAAAAACCTACACACTATGATTCCAAGTGTCAAAAGCACTCCTAGACCCCCTAGGGACCAACCCTAACCTTTAAAACATGAACCAAACCTAACTCAAGTTAGAATTGACCTACTATTTAACCCACATTTTAACTCAACCTAGCCTTAGACCCTTGATTATTGGCAGTCACCCAACTGTTGATGGTCAGACTTGACCACTGAAAGTTAGGTTTCCACCACCTGAACACATAACACCAACTTTAACTCAACTTGATTTTTTATAATTATATTATCTAATTCATGTGTGTTCCTATGCATGCAAGAACTAAATTTAGGTAGCAAGTTATAAATCTTGTTAAGTATTGTTGCACCTATCCTTCCTTCTTATAAAGAGAGAGGAGGAGAGGGTGAATGGGGTCCAAAATCAAGCCATCAACATCTAGATATAGAGCTTCTTGAATCAACATTTTATTTTATAGGTGTTATTTTAATGAACCATCAAGTGTGATAGAAATCCAAAGTGCTACCATCGATTAGCCAATAGCTTAATACCATTACTCTACCAAAATTTCCCCAAACTCCATCAACATGTTTATCAGCCAACCATATCAACCATTTATCAAATCAACAACTAATAAAATAAGTATATGTTGTCAATCACTTAGTTAATTTGTTTCTATTTTTAAATCATCATAGCCCAAACCCATATCTTAGAATTGTATTCTGTGACCTCATCCAAATAGCCTTTTTCTTGACTAGGCCCAACCTATAGTAACTATTGATGGTCACTCTAACCATCGATGGTCTATCCTAACTATTGACAATCACCTTAGTTATTGATGGTTACCCTAACTTTCAATGGTCACTCATAATTCCAATGGTCACTTTGTGACAAAATGATAAGATATTTTCATCCACTAAACCTTAACCAAATCCAACTCTTAGACCCTCTACCTGATCACATAACCCTGCCTTATTTTTTGAACCATACCTGACCTATTTAGCATTAATATTGACCTGCTTATTGCTATAGTTAGTTAAATTTATTATTATTTCATTGATCACTTCTTGTATTTGATTTTAGTATCTTATATTATAAATGAAAGTACTTTCTCTTTTAAAAATTGATTGTTGAAAGTGTGAATTGACAACCTCCAAGCAAGATCGTGCTTCTTGGATCTAGCTTGCTAAGCAATCCACCCTACTATCTAACTAGTCAAAGATTTATTTGAGTGATTTCTTATCTATAGGTCATTCCTCCCAATCTATATAAGATTATATACATTCATCTGGATCAACGTGCACAAAACATATCAAGTTTTTCTACTATACCCTTCTCAAGTTTCTTTTCTCTTTCTTTAAAGAACACAATCAAAATCTCTCTAAATTTTTTTGACATGACCGGTGGGACCCTTGAGTTTTTTCTTGGGTTCATATTTTCATCTAGATTATTCTTTCTTCTTATCTCTTTAATCATACAACAAAATCAAATTTTCACTTTGGGATTCAAACTAATTGCATCCATCGTCTGATTGCTTATTTTAACTCACATAGATTAATTAAGGCAAAGTAATCAAACTATAGTTTCACTCTTATCACATACACAAGACCAAACCAACTACATATAAAACAAGCATCAAACATTAACATAAGGCTTGACTGAGACTTTATTACCTATCAATCACCTTTATTGACTATCTTACTTGCATTTCATCACCAAGGGGAGAACCAACTCAACTCTCTAGTTGAGTATAAACTCTGGCAATTGGTATATCTTGGCTAAGCACCGAAAACACTTATCACTATGGTATGTGAAGTGAGGTGGTAGGACCCTATATAAATCCATGTATTTATTTCTAATATAGATTGTTTTGAGAGCCTAAACATAACCTAAAACCAACCATAGACTTCTTTTCTAGTATCCACTTTACAAGCCAGTTTGGTCACATAGTTCTTAAAGCTTAAGGCATAAGCCAAAAGAGAGACTAAAATAAATCTTATGATTAATGTTATTTAGTGTGTGTCTCTTTTCCTTGACTTTTTTTTAATTCTCTATGTTTGAGTTGTGAGATTGATTGTATATTCTTCTTTCCCCTCTTTGCATGGTTCTGACTAGATAACAACTAAAGAACCAAGCGAGTTAGGATCTACCTCCTAATCATCCATCTTCCTCTTCCTCTTCATCCATATATTACATCTCATATGTAGATGGATTCCCTCACCCTTTTATCAATCCTAGCATCCCTCTAATGTTTTCCTAACGAGTTCATATTTGGTCACTTTCTTGGATAACAACCCTATAGCTCTTCAACATTACCTCAATATCATCTCTCACTATACCCCTACTTTAGTTCCACCTATTGATCTACCTTATGGGATGCCATCATAAATTATGAATGCCACCACTAGCTCCCCCACTTCTATTGAACTTTTGACTACCCATGCTTCATCTTCCACCAACCATCCTATTGACATCACTGTCTAAAACTAATCTACCCAACCAATCAACAACCAAACACCCTCTACTCCAACTAAAAACTCCTCTCACATAGGAGCCACCCATCCTTTGGCCACCTATACCCCTCTTATAGTGGGATTACCTTCTACTAGTGTTGTTACTTTTCCTCTTATTTCCAACCCACCTACCTCCTCTCCACTATAGAGCTTAGTGGTCCCTATACCTTCCACCTTTACACCCATTAGTACCAAAATCACCACTTATACCTAACCCACCAACTTAACCATACCTCCCATTCAACCGATATCAGTTTCTCAACAAGAATCTATTACACCAAATCTAAATTGTATCTCAAACCTAGAAGGATAAATGGCCCCATCTTCCACCCAACCTTCCACATCTACTTACCTATGCCCATCACCTTCTCAGCTACTCCCATCCATAAACTAATATGTGCCAACTTCCCAACCTGCTATTGGTTATCTTTATGCTGCACCTACCCTGACCCAACAAAACCTACCCTATAACTATGGAGGTCCACAACCACAAATAAATCTTTTCAAATTGATAATGGATAAAATGACCACCTTAGAGTCATCTATCTCTGGTACCCAACATCTCTTATCATATGACCAAATATGTAATGAACATATTCACCCATCCATCCTTGTCTAACCTTACCTACCTCAGTAGGAACTTCCCAAGTTCTCTAAATTTCAAAGTAAGTAGGATACCCAATAACATTTGAGGTCATTTAGGCATTCATACTACTTGATTACCTATGATGATGCTCTCCTTCTTCAAACCTTCCCCATGTATCTATCAAGGCCAACACTAGATTGATATAGTCTTATTCTTAGGCACTCCCTCGTCTCTTTTGCCTAGCTATCCCAAACTTTCCTTGACCACTTTTCCATAAACATATCTAATAAAGTTTCCATCACCGATTTATACTCCATCTAGTAGTTTGATGACAAGTATATTGCTGACTTTGTGGCCCATTGGACAAGTCTCATCAACCAAATCTCCTTCTCTCTACCCCAACCCAAGAGCTCTTCACTTGGGTATGTGCCAAACACATTTACTCTAGTTTTTAAGTTCAAATATTTAGGTCCTTTGATGAGGCTTTCACCATGGCTCATAAACTAGAAAATAGATCTACTAATGAGGGGAAACTAAACTTGAAAAACAAAAACTCTACCTTCAAATCAAGTGAAACCTCCTCTTGCAAACTAAATAACCAAACCAAAACTAAACCCAAAAATAAAGGAACCATGAATGTGGTTATCCTTAAGATCACCTCTCCACCTATTGTTAACCAGTCTAACTCTTCCACATCATCCAATCAAAATACTAGGAATCTAAACCACAAAAACCAAAGATAATTAACTCTACTAGGGGAGTCATATTCCTTAGTCTTAGAGAAACTATTAAAATATAACATTATCTAACTTCCTCAGATCAAACCTCCATAATAATTCAATTATTCTCATCTTGCACCTTATTAGTATAAAGAGAATGAATTATGTGCCTTCCACTATGTCATTGGACATGATGTTAGAAGGTGCAACACCTTCACGAGTGTTGTCTAAAATCTCACTAATAAGGGGGAACTTGCATTGGATAAACCCAATGCACCCCCAAACTAATCACTTTACATCTTTAGACAACCATTTCCTAACCAATAATGAAAATAAAGCAAAATTTTCCCACAAAGTACACACTATTAATGCAGTGCTTAGTGAACTTGTTGTTGAGGAGACCATTATCTAGCCTACCATAGCATCCCCTCCACTTATTTAGGTAGTGGATTTATCAAACTCTCCTTTGAAAACCAAAATAAAGGAGATAACTTTTTATCTTCCTCCATTTTTTAGGATAGTGAAGCAATTAACCCATTTGGAGGACACATTAGAGGAAACAACCATTCTTACCACATATTTTTCTTTTATCCTAGAACAATCCACTCTACCTTTGGAAAGAATCCCTAAGGAAGAGATCATTATACCTAATCCTCCTATCAAGGAACTACCTTCCCAAGCCTCAAAACCTTTGATGGAGGTAATGGATGAGCTATCCACTCCCCTTTCTCCACCCACTAGCTTATCTTTTAAGACCAATGCTAAGGGGATCAAACATATCTATAAAAAATTTTCTTAACTGGTCTAAAACTAAGGACACCTATTCCAACTTAACATGGATTGTGCCACATTTTGGCACCATCAAAACTTCCTTACCTGACCAAGCAAGAACCCTCAACCATACAATTGTCAGCCCAACCTATCACTTCTACTAGCAAACCCACCACCATCACACTCGATCCATTAAACACCTCTAACAACCAAACCATCACCAAATCATCTCAACCTACCCTAATTGAAGGAACCAAGTCACCTCTCATCATTACAACTAAGCCTACCACAAATCTTGGCATATTTCTAACTCAAACCCTTACTCACTCATCAGTAAAGGTGGATCTAAACCTACCAAAAAAACCTCAAGCTTAGCCAAAAAAGAAAGTAAAACCATCTAGGATCCCAATGATCAAAACCATACCTCCCCTCTCTACTTTACCCCCTATTTTGGGACCTCATCCCTCTACGTTAATTAGGAAGCTATCCATCCCAATCAAAACCCAACCACCACTTTTGGTTACACCATCACTTTTAATTTGATCCACACCTATTTTCATTGAGTCATCCATGGGCATACCTCATATATCCTAACCAAATATAAATAAACCACTTACCTCAAAATTTTCTACCCCAAAACTTTCTAACTCCAAACTCTCAAACTCTTTATCAAAACCCAAACCATCCAACAAGAGTACCCCTTCACCCAAGTATTTAACCATCAAAGGCACTCCTAAAAAGACTTCCACCTCAACTACCAAACAAAAGACCCCCATGCCTTTTATTCCATTAGCCAAATCTTACTCGACCATCCTATAAAGGTTACTATAATAATCTTAATTAACCTTACCACCTATTAGACCATTTGAACCACCCAATCTTAAGCCATCTTGGTATATTGACAAATTGATATGTTCATACCATAAGACACTTGGGAATGACATGGAGAATTGCAAAAATCTCCAAGTGATAGCCCATCAACTATATCATGAGGATGACTTATTATTAGAGGATCCTCTACTGAGCCCCCCACCACTACAAAAACTAATAACCATCAACCAATGCCTACCTACCCCTCCACTCTCACCTTAGAGTGAAGAGGAATTGAAGCAACCACCTAGCTCTACTCCTCCCCCAATCCATACCATTCATGTGGTAACCTAATCATAGGCTCAACCAAAAGATAAGGGAAAGGTAAAAGTGTCTATTCTATAGACATATCCCTCTTCTACCACCCAACCACCTAGCCAACATTAAACACCTTTGTAATTAAATTACTTAGATGTTCACACAAAATGATTTTATATCACACAGAATAAGAAAATATGAGATATCACACAATAATAATTAAAAACATAGTAGAATAATAGATAATATAGCAAATCCACTTCAAGGGGGAAACCTCCACAATAATTCACTAAGGGTAGAATACATAACATGATGATCAAAGACTAACCACTACCTCCTATATATAGTCTACTTAGCCATCACTATTATATAGGCTAACATAACTAAGAACATAGAGAAATGTAACAAGAATATAAAAGATCTATGTAATCCATAAGTCATCCACACATATCCTAAGACATGCCAAAGTTTAAGGGCATAGCATGCCCCTCCCCTTCAAAACAATGTTATCCTCAATGTTGAGTCAAATTTAAATGTTGTTACACAAAGGATTCATCCTCCCAAGTAGCA
The DNA here is from genome assembly GCA_037957365.1 of Torreya grandis. Taxonomy (NCBI): domain Eukaryota; kingdom Viridiplantae; phylum Streptophyta; class Pinopsida; order Cupressales; family Taxaceae; genus Torreya; species Torreya grandis. Next base: position 38,401 of record JARHVA010004057.1, on the reverse strand, counting down.
TCTTCACAGGGTAGATTCTTGTATTTGATTATGAACTCCTTAATCACTCGAGACTATAACTACTTAGTATGAATTTGAAGGATCACGTCAAAATCAAGAATAACTCTTCCTTTCTCATCCAATTCTAGTAACTTAGTTTGGGTAGCAACTTTGTGTCCAATGAATTTCTTCAAGCACGATACATGAAATACTAGATTAATGTTAGTGGATGAAGGAAACTTTAACTTTTAGGCCATACTACCAATTTTATACAAGATCTAATAAGGTCCATAATACTTAGGGGACATCTTATTATCCTTTTTCTATGACTTCAAGCACATCTGATTATAAGGTTGTAAGTAGATAAAGACCCAATAACCAATACCAAAGTGCCTCTCACTCCTATGTTGATCTTATTATTGTTTCATGTGATTCTAGGCCATGGATAAATTATCATGCAAACTAGTAAGGACTTCCTATTGATGGTGAATATGTTCTTCAACTACACAAACCTTAGCATGTAACTTCAAGGTTGAAGTGATGGATGGTGGGTAGTATCCATATAATATCAGAAAAGGAGACATTTTGGAAGAACTAGGAATAAAATTATTATACCACCATTTAGCAAGTGGCAACTAATGAACCCATTTATCTTATTTATCAGAATTAATAGAGGTATCCTTCTAGTCATTTATTGACTACCTCATTTTGTCCATTTGATTGAGGATGATAGGATGAACTATGAGCCAAATGGGTGCTCAAACATGAAAATAACTAAGTCCAAAAATTACTAGTGAAGATGGGATCTCTATCACTAACAATGATCTTAAGGGTACCATGCAATTTTTGAACTATATTAAAAAAATAAAAGCTACTATACTAACAAAAAATGGCTATGATAAAGAATAGAAATGAGCATACTTACTTAGATGATCTACCACAACCATGATAACATTTTGACCATCATATCTTGGGAACCCTATAATTAAATCCATAGACACCTCTTCCCAATGTTGGATAGGGATGGATAAAGGTTGAAACATACCTAGGGTTTTGATGGTTTATCCTTTATTTTATTGATAAATCATACATTCAGCCACATATTTCTAGACATCCTGCTTGAGTCCTTCCAAAAAAAACCTACTTGATTCTATCATAGGTTTTTAAAAATTTTAAACGACCCCCAATTGGAGTTGCATGAAGTTCCTAAAGGATTTTTATTTAAGAAGAGAATTCCTACATAGGTATAATTTGTCTATACCATAATGCATCACCCTTCCATGTAATTTTTCAAATCCACCCAAACCTTGCTAAATATTCTAAATCAAATCATGGGTATCACTATCCTTATCCCATTCTGATCATGCTTCCTCTAGCCAATATGAATAACAATGCCTTAACTGATTCACCTTTCCTAGATAGTGCATAAGCCACTACATTATACTTTATTTTCTTATAAACTATTTCAAAATCATAATCTAACATCTTAGTTACCCATTTTTGTTGTTCTTCAAATGATAATCTTTATTCCAAAAAATATTTGAGACTGTCATGACCAATCTTTACCTGAAAGTGATGACCCATCAAATAAGGCATCCATTATTGAACTGCATGCAAAATGGCCATGATTTCCTTCTCATAAATGGGCTTGTTCTAATTTTTACCCTTTATTTGACAAATTTCAAATGCAATTGGTCTACCTTCTTGCATGATTACAACACCCATACCATACCTAGATGAATCAAATTTAACCATAAAAGTCTTAGAAAAATTAGGAGTAACCAATACTAGAGTGGTGTGCATCACCAATTTTAATTTTTCAAATGCTTTGGTAGCTATATTAGTCCACTGAAATGAGTCTTTATTCAACAAATATGTGAGTGGATATATAATGCTACCATAATTTTTGACAAACCTACGATAGTAACTAGTTAGCCCCAGAAATCCCCTTAGTTACTTGAGTGTCTTAAGAATTGACAAGTCTACCATTACTTGGATTTTTTTAGGATCCAATTTTAATCCTATATGTGAAACTAAATGACCCAAATATTTAACCTTATAATCTCTAAAATTACATTTGGAAGGTTTGACATACAACTGATGTTGTTCCAAAATTGAGAGTACCTATTTCACATGGTGTAAATGGTGTTCCCAATTTTTATTATAAATGAGGATATAATAAAAAAATACCAAAAAAAATTTCCTTAAAAATGGCCTTAAAATAGTATTCATCAAACTCTAAAAGGTATATGGTGCATTTGTTAGCCCAAAAGGCATAACCAAAAACTCATAATGGCCCTCATGAGTCCTGAAAGCAGTTTTGAGTATGTCTTAATCACAGATCTAACTTGGTAAAATAAAGAGCACAATTTAATTCATCTCATAAATAATCAATGATAGGAATAATAAAACTATCTTTGATAGTGTACTTATTCAGTTCCCTATAGTCAGGGCACATCCTCTAAGTGTCATATTTATTTTACACCATAACAACTAGTGAAGAATATTTTCTTTAGCTATGGTGAATGATTCTTACTCCCAACATCTCCTATACCATCTTTTCAATTTCACTTTTCTATCCATAAGGATACATGTATGGCCTAATGTTCAATGGTATACTACCAATAATAATTTGTATAGCATGATCATATGCTTGGCTATGTGGAAGTCCTTTCAACATGTCACCAAAAACAACTGAATGGGGACCAATCACTTGTTATATATTAAGAGGTATAAATGGCTGAGTTGGATGAATTTCCATGGAAAATAAGTGAGTTACATATCCTTCAGCACCTTTTCAAAGAATCTTTGTCATTTGATGGGATCTAACAAGTTGTGGAGATTTAGCCCTTAATCCTCTTAGCTCAAATATCCTTCCCTCAGAATGAAAATGCATGAATAATTATTGGAAATTAATCTCAATAGTTCCCAAAGTGGTGAGGCACAATACTCCTAGAATAATGTCATCTCCCCTTATGAGAATAGTAAACATAGGAGAATCCAATAAGAAGTCTCCCATAGCTAGCTTAATACTATGGAATTTTCTTGAGCAATTGACAGTACCACCATCTGTAATCATGACCTAAAATTTTAGAGTGGGATAAATGATATAGTTCAAGTGAGTAGCCAAACTATTATTGATGAAGTTATGTGTGCTTCTAGAATCAATCAGAATAGTGACATTCTATTTCTTTAAGAAATCCACCACCTTAAGAGTTTAAGGATGTAATGTCCCCATCTCCCTAATAAGGCATTGGTAGAAGACATTTAGCCTGTCCAATTCCCAATAGGCTAAATATGGGTGATTAAGGTAACTGTAATGTGGGTTACTATTCACCTATTAATATTCACATAACACTATTCATGGTCACTATTCACTAGTAACATGGCATGGTGATATGGAAATGAGGTGGAGTGTGATGAGGTGGCAAGGCCCACATAAGGAATATTTCAAAAATTAAGGCATGTGATTAATGAGGGACATCTCAGCCCACTAAGGAGATAAATTAAAATGTTTTTCTCTTCACACGAGGGAATATGATGCCAAAGTTGGTGGTGACACGATTAGAGGAAATCAAAAGTGTGTTGGTGGATAGATTGGAGATGTTTTCCTTCACATGGGAGATATAAAACAAAAGTAATGAAGACACATGTTGGAGACTTGTCATCCTTGAAAAAATTACCCACCCTTGAGGATTTCTACACCCCATCTTCTCTCTCCTCATTCTTCACCTTCTCCCTTTACAAAATTATATAAGTGTTGATAGAATTCCTTTAGGGATCATATTTTATCACTCAAATTCATTTTTTTCCTTGTGCATCAAACTTATGGGATTTGTAGACACCTAAAACCGGCCACTGATAACCTCCAATCAGGGTTTTGGCCAATTTATACCCAAAATGGACAATATAAATGATGTGAAACTGACATAATCAAGTGCCAATTTTGTCCAGGGTATCCCTAAATGGATCAATGTAATTTATAGGTTAGTTAACTTTGATCAGATCATTTTGAGTCAAAATGCCAATTTTGCACCTAGGTGCTCTGGATTGCTCTTTTATATCAAATCTCTTACATGAGACATGTGCCTTTATTATTTGTTATTGATAACATACTAAATAGGAATATGGATCCAACACATCTAACATTTCCTTCCAATTATAATCTAGTCAAATTTTGGACCAATAACAAGGCATTCTGATTAATTTGAGTAATTTGTGCACAAAGTGCTTAATCATGCTTAAGATCTAATTAACCCAAATCAAAGCCTAATAAAGAATTCCATGAAAAATTATTGAATACTTATTTTTAGAAATTAATATTGAATATCTACATTATCAGGTGACCTCATTTCTTGGGAAGACATCCCTAGGCCATAAATGCCAAATATATCAGGATTCATGCCTCCCATGGCTCATCAATGCCTTCCATGATGCCCTCTATGCCTCTTAATTTCCATTTATTCTAATGCCATGATGAGGATAATTATAAACTTAATTCTAAAAATTAAATTAATCCTCAACCACACATCTCAATCTCAGGATAGATAGTTTAGGTTGATTATAGACATTCTCAAAAATATATAAATAGAGAGGCCATGAACATCATTTTTGGGTCTTGATAATGCAAAGTTATAATGCACAAATGATTCCAAAATCTTCAAGAATTTAGTGTTACCATACCAAATTGATTCTAATCCAAGCCAAGCCACAAGCCAAAGGTGCCAAGGAGAGATGGAGGTAGCCAAGCTTCCATTATGAAGGACTTCATGAGCACAAAAATTGAGCAAGCCACTACTACAAACGCATTTCGAGCATCCAAAAAAGGTGAAGGAATTATTGTGTTTTATTACTTTGTTTTTTATTTGTGTTTATCATTTATTTTTGTTAACTAAGCTCTACCTAGTGTCTAGGCCTAGAGATGTTATGTTATTAGTGTGTTTCTTTCATTTTGTTTTCATTTTGGAACTAACACCATACTAATCATCCTCTCTTGAGTCAAATTCCTAGATCACATTATGGAACACCTGGTGGGACTAGACACATCTCACACCTGAAAAAGATCATTTTAAAACTTTAAAATATTCATTTAGACCTTTAAAACTCATGCAAATTGATTTTTTAACTTTATTTTACCATTTTTGTTTGCCATGGTTTTACACAATAACTGACATCGATAAGAATAACATCTATTGCATATCTTAACCAATATTGGTTAGTAAAACTAACATCAATTAGTAAAACTAAGATCAGTTGTATACCAATCATTGGTCACATTGGTATAACTGATGTTAGTTAGATAACCATCATCAATTATAGAAATCGACATCAGTCACTGTGTTTTTCTTAAAACACAGACCCAAGAGCTCTTTTCCTAAAGTTCATTTTTTCTAACTAAAAAGAGCTTCAAAGCTAAAGGACATGCTAACATTTTTACTATAGGATCAAGCTTGACATTTGACAAAAACATGTTTAGATCACCTTTTACAATCAATTAGGAACTTTGTTTTGGTGTTTAAAAAATTTAGATGTTTATGATGAATGCTTTCAAAGTTTGAAACTAAGACCAAGGGGTCAAATGAACACCACCTCATTTTCATTTTAGCTTAAAATTGAACACACTTGTCAATTCTTGTTTTCAATAGTTGTTTAGATTAAATATTTGTTTGTCAAAAAGAGGAATGTTATGTGTACGCTCTTCCATTTATCCCCTATAGGGAACCCTTGGAATCAAAAGTGTCATTCCTATTGAAAATGGCCTAGTCTAAGGCTTAGAAAGAAAGTCATCTAAAACACTCTTAAAAAACTCATCAAAGTTTGGGTAACCTTGAAAATGACTCTAAAGTCTTTCTATTTCATGCTTACTTTATTTATATGCAAACTTGGTTTACGAGGGGGACTTCATCACCTCCCATAAGTTCTTTATGGAATCTTTGACCCAGGGTTTCACCTCTTGGCATTGACTTTATTTGGCTCCTAATTGGAGTTGCACACAAGATGTAGTGGCACTTTGGACATCGTACTACACTAAGCAAATAATAAGATGTAGTGGTTGCAAAAAGGACTAGACATTTTTGTAACAAGCCAAGTGATATGGACCCAAAATCCATGATTTTATTTTGCATTTTTTGGCATGAAAGTCATTGTGAAATTGATTCCCCTAGATCATTTATAAACTTGTTAGATATTAGACAAATGCCCACTTGTTGTGAAAGTATTGTTGGTGCAAGGTGAACCTCAAGGTCTATGTCATAGTATTGTCATTTGAGAGAAGGGGGTGTAAAAATGATACTATATAATGCGTATTTACTTTTAGATGAATACTTAAAATACTTTAGAATGATGTATATTGATGGATTCCAACAATACCAAGAAACCTTGCTAGTTTAAGATCTAAGAGTGATTAATTAGTTGGTCATATCCTAGATTAAAGTCTTGTTTAAAGTCAAAAATTGGTGTAAACAAACAATCCAAACCAAATACATAGTCCAAATTTTCCTTTGAATAAAGAGGTGTTATGTTTCTTAGGTGAGATCATCAATTTTCCTTGTTCAAAATTCATAAACAGTTTGAGAGTCATATCATCTACTTTGGCATAGTTATGTTGCCCAATTGAGTCTAAACCTTTACCAAATTTGTTTTACATACTTCACTTATAATCTAAATTTAGAATTGCACCTTTATATGTTAATAAGGTTGATGTGTTAAGTGGGTTCACCATTTTCACTAAACTTGAGGTAACTTAGGTTTAATTTCCAATTTGGGTTGAAGGTCATTTAATAATCATAATCATTGTCATCACTTGATAGACTCAAGCCATTTTATGCTAAACACTTACATTTTAAGTTTATGCACCACAACATTTTGAGTTAAGAAAAGTAGTGTTATGTTGTCAAAATTGTAGGAAAACATCTTTGCCTTAGTGAGTTTTTGAAACAAACCTTTTTGTCACACTTTTTGGGTAGTGTAGTATCATTACGCTACCCAAAATATTTCAAATATTATTTCATAAACCATCTTGCATAGAGTTCCAACTTTTTTAGACCAATTCAAGTGTACTTTTGTGATCCTTTGTCTAAAATAGTTATACTGATCAATTTTTTCTAGCTTGTTTGTCAAAAGAACCATGTTTTATACCATTATTTATGAGAAAATAAACTATTTATAAAGTGTCTTTTATTTCATACCTTATACCTAGTTGATCAAGTTCATGTCCAAAAATCAAATGCCTAGTGTTTGTTAGAAGTGTTTCAAATCTATTAGATTAAAACTTTCATCTATTTCAAATCTTAGCTTTTAACACTATTTGGCCAAAAGTCCTAGCACATGCCTTGTTTGAGCCTAGCTTTTGACACTGCATTTGGCCAAAAGACCTAAAAACTTTTAAATTCTTAGATTAGACTGATTTGAAACACTTCAACCTTAGAGTTTGGCATTTTGATTTTTAGTCCATTTACTTATTTATCTTTGTGTGAATAGTGAAATTTTAGATACTTCACGCTAGCTTGTTTCCTCACAAATCTTTGCATAAACCTTTTGATCCTTTTGACAAAATCTAGACCTAGTTTGAACATCATCTATTTTAGACATTTTCCGTTTTAGAGTTTGAATAATGCTTCAACCTTTTATCATAAAATATTGACTATGGATCCTAACATGTATTCCTACACTCATAATAGACTCATATACAATCTAGGGATTTGTAATGTGGTTGTGTAGGAAGAAATGGTGCAAGACCCCTATGTAGATAATATTGCTTATGAGATAGATTCTTATCCCTCTTATAATACTCAATTAGGGGCATAAAGCTAAGATCCATTGGCTAATTATCTGGTTAATACACCACCTTATTCAAAACAAGACCAAGAACAAACCATGTAATACCTAGTTACAATACCCATAGTAAATGAGCTAGTTATTCAATAGTCATATTCTACTAATACGGCTTCCACGTATGATCCATTTTTATTTGAGTGACATTTGTTAGAGAATAAAGATGATATTCTAGTTAGAGCCATAGAGGTAGGGGACAATTTTCCAATAGACTTTCCCCATAAAAATTTTGCCAAGTCTAGTAAGAGTGCCCCATAATATCATTTACGATCAACATGCTTCTTCTAGTAATCCTATGGATCTAATCCAAACAACATACCAAGATCCTAATATATCTAATCAAGGAAAAAACATCATGGAAGATCACTTTAACAAAATATAGATAGCATATCAAACCTACCTAAATCTAGCACATGATTTCAATCAGATGAACATGATGAGTAAGCCTCTCATTGACCTAGTTCCTTCAACAGGATTGTTGATAGAGTTAACTGGTTAAGAAAATCCAAATTCTAACCCATTCATATAAACTGTTTTGATAGATAACTTGATGCATATGAATGTTATTGAAGAAGTGTCTTTGGCCTATACATAGAATAATGAACTAAATGTAATGGAGAATGTGCAAACAACATCCAATCCTAATCAAAGTGGTACTAACATGCAAACAACTATCCAAAAACATGTGCCTATAGTTCATACCATGAATGGATCATTATACTAAGGAATAGGATTTTTTACACCCCAATCTTAACTAACTACTTCCTCAAGTATATAACCTATAGGATTAGGTAATCAAATAATGGCTAATGTCATGCTTCAATGATAGAAAGTGACAAATCGTACTCTCCTCAATAAGTAACGAATAGTATTCCACAACAATAGACACAACCTAGTGTATCAATGTAACAGAGGATAAATGCATTGCCACCTCAATTAGGGGAAACAAATGTTCCACCTCACCAAGTAATGATGAACATTCCTCTTCAGTCATAGACTAATATGCCAATTCAAAACCAAACAATGACTAGTCAACAACATACAAATATTGGTCAATGATAGATGCCAAATTTATAACCTATTTTCACTTCCATAGGTATTTGTGAAATAAGGAGGTCCCCATATTTCTTAGGTACCTACTAGACAACCGTTGGTTCAAAATGTGCCACAAATCTAGAGATAGGGTCTTGGTCCATAAGTTCCCACTCAATAGTAAGGTTTGATTAGTCAACAACATGTCCCTTTTCAGCCATAGTAGGCACAATATAGTTATATCACTCCATCCTAACCATAAAATCCTCCAATTCAAACCTTTATCATCAACCTAAACCAAAATATCACACAACCAAGTGTGTAATTTCAAGTACATACTAATTTATGTATGTATATTCTAGGTCCATTTCCTAGCCAAATCAATATATCCCAATAGGTATCTCCATCATACCCTGGTCAAAGTGTCCCACTTGTGACCTCCCAATCATTTTCCAAAACTAATGTTCTCCCTCAAACCAATGTTTCTTCTATTTTATTATCCCAAGAATTGCAATAGATGAAGGATGCAATTGCTTCTATTCAGGCAGGGAAATAGACTAAAACGTTCAAATTAGATGACGTGTTTTCCTATCCATTCAACATGGAGTATTTGTAGATACCATTTACTTTAGGATAAAAACCACAAAAATTTAATAAATACAAAGGTAAAGGTGACCCTAAGGCTCATTTGACCAAATTATTTGTCATATGTCAACCAGTGGCATATACCTTCTGCTATTATTTCCAAGAATCTTGGCTAAATAAGCCTTGGAGTGGTTTGTGAAGTTGCTCAAAAATTTGGTAACGGATTTTGATGATCTTTATAATAAGTTTGTGTAGCACTTTTATTATAATCTTGAGCATGATACTTCATTAGTGGACCTTACACAAGCAAATCAAAAAGTGGGTGAGAGTTTTGCAAGTTATTTATATTGATGGAGAGCCCTTGTAAGTTGTTTCACCCATAGTTTACTAGATAAACAATTAGTTGTTGTGTTTACCAAAAAATTTCATAGTGAGATAGCTTATCATTTGGAACTATAATGTGCATATACTTTCAAGGAAATCAATGACAAACACTTGTTGATTGAGAAAGCACTCATCAATAAAGGAATTATCAGGCTTAATTCAACTAATCAAAATCAAGGTACCAATCAAGGAAATGACCAACATCCCATTTAAGTGCTAGCATCACAATCAACATAGTCCAATAAATAAGAAAGATTGAAGCAATTCAACCATAATAAGAATGTTGTCAAAAATGGAGTAACTAAATCTTGTCATGTCCAAATAGTGTAAACATAATTTGCACTACCTTTTTAGCTTACTCCTACCTAGCAACCTCTCAAATAGATATCACAAGTGCAACAACCAAGACCTACACAATAAATCCAATAGCTTTTACCGTTGAAAAACCCTCCTCCTAGGAAAACCGTGCTAGCACGTCATATCTTTAGTGACCTAAGAGAACCTATTGAGTCTATATTTTGTAAGGTTTCTACTAGTAATTTTATTAGTTGGCCTATACTAAATCATTATCTACAAGGCATTTCTTATCCTAATTGGTACTAGGAAAATGAATTATGTGACTACCATCAGGTCAATGGGCATAATCTACAAAGATGTGTCCAAATCAAGCATTTAATTAAGAATATGTTGGAAAATGGGGATATAAAATTGAATAATGGTGCTTCCACTTCTAATAAAACTCTTGGGATTTATCAAAACCCCTTTCCTTGACATAACAATCAACACTAGCAAAATAATTAGCAATAACAATAACAATGGCCTGTGTAATAGAAAAATCAATAATATCAAAATTAAAGGCCAAACCAACAAAATCAATAGTAGAACCCATAATGATAGAACAATGGACAAAACCAAGTTCAGAATGGTACCAACCAACAAACCTACCATGAAGTTGCACATGACTACAAAAGGGTTATAGGTCATATTGCAAGGGGTAGAATTCATACCATCTCCATTAATCCTAGACCAAACACTAACCAGCCTAGAGCATTGCTAAACAACAACATTTATCCAAGTTACATGGATAATCCTTCTTTGAGTTGGGAATGCATACAAGCAAACCAACAAACTAGAATTCCCCCTTTTGGACCTTATATCGATAACTCATCTTTTCCATGTGACCACATACAAGTACACCAGCAACCAAGACTTATCTTATGTGGTCCCATACCATTCCCAACATTGATTAGAAATAATGGTCTAGTATTTAATCTTGATTGTGTAATCACAACTTGGAGGTCAAATATTACTATCCCAAGCCCACAACCATTTGACACTATGTTTGTCATCCAACCAACTATTTAGCCTTAGAATAAACCATCCACTACTAACCAAGTTAAGAAGTTTGATATTATAGAACAATTATAGAAGACATCAACACAAATTTCTATTTTAGATTTACTATGAATGTCAATAATCCACAAGAACATCTTGAATGAGGTTTTGACCCAATCCACTATTTCTAATGACATATCCCCTGATAACTTTCAAGCTTTGGTTGGACACCTAGTTCTAACCCAACAAGTCACATTCAACCAAAGTGATATTTCTTCTCTTTGCCCACTCCATAAAAATCCAATATACATAGAAGTTTATATAAGATGGCATAAAGTGAAACATTTACTTATAGACAATGGATCTAGCCTCAACATAGTGTCTCTAAAGCTCATCAAGCTTATTGGGTACACAATGACAAATCTCCTACTAGAAACAATAACCATTAAAGATTATGATAATTAGGAAAGAGAATCATAAGGCACCATTAGTTTGTCAGTTATCATTGGGCCTTTGAACCATGATACACTTTTCCATGTACTTGATCTTGAGTTATCATACAATATGCTTCTAAGCAAGCCTTGGTTATATGAGATTAATGTAATCCCATCAACATTGAACCAATGTATCAATTTTCCCACTCAGGGATGGAAGTGAATATTCCAAGAGATTTACACCCATATGAACATTACAAGCATCTTGAGGTTGAATTCCAAAGTTAAAATTATTAGTATGACATGAATCCAAGTTCTAAGTAGGATAAAGGAAAGGCTATACTTATTGATTCTTCACCAGATAATTGCATAGATCCTAATACCTTGGATTCCCTTGCCTACATGCCACCTCTTGAGGGTTCTAATCATTTCAACATTTTAGAGAATAGACCAGGAGAGTATGTGACCCATGATACATTTCATATTGCCAATCTTCCTCAGAATCCAAAAAAAATTGGGTGACCTAAAGTCACCCCACATATGCATTGGAAACAAAGAAACAAAGATAACAGACCTATCACATTTATACCTAAAACTATCATAGAACCTGACCCTCTTGAAGGGGATGAATCATGGTTATACAACAAAAACCAAGTTGATTGTTATAAAAATGCAAAGTATCATATTCCCAATAGGATCATGGAACTTCACAATTATGAAGGGATAGGAATCAGACTAAATCAACAAGGAACCATTGAGATAATTTCTATGACCAAGTATGAAAGAACTTATGGGCATGGATTTAAACTACCTGGGGGTGACCCCACATATCTTATTCAAAGTCCATTACCAATGACTAGTGATGATGATACTAACAATGAGGTAGAGTTTGATCATAGCCTTGCCTTTGATGACCTAGATAAAACAAACATGTTTGATAATAATGCCATTTTTACCCTTGCCTTGGCCATTCATTGCAACCCTTTGCCATTATATTATCCCCAACTAATAGATTGGGACCAACAAGAATCCAGTATATCGATTAATGAGTTCTAAAATGATGAGCCATTTTATGATTTCTTAGGCCTTAGAGACAACATTCTATTTGGAGATCAAAAATTAGGATTCTCAATCACATTAGATCATGTAGCTTATTTTGGAGAGTGAGTGAACACCCTTAGCCAAAAACAAACAAGTAAAACATTGAGGTCCCAATGTGAAAATCTCTTTGAGGCACTTTCTGACTAGGGAAAAAGTAAAGATAAAGGCCAATCTAGTGGTGAAAACCTATTTCAGACACAATTAAATAGGGGTGTTCATTCCTCTTAGAATTTAGACTAAGAGACCACCAATGATGAACTTCTTTATGGATTTGAGTTATCTTTGAGGAACAACAAGTATTTGATCAAATTCTTCAATAATTTCCAACTATTTTTATTACATGGCTAGATCTCCCTTTAGGGGATTCAAATTCATCATGCCTAGGAGAATTTGAAGAGCAAGTTATAATGGATGACCATGACATAATCTAATAGTTCAAGTCATTTCCTATTATCCTAGAAGATGGTTTGACCCTTCTAGTCAAAGATATAATGAAGGTAAACATCAAGACTCCATTAGACCTAAAATGGATAAAATTAGGAGCATCCCTCACTGAGGAGGACATGATGTCTTTACAGCTCTGTTATGAGAATTTGTAGATATCTTTGCATGGGCCTATTCTGACATGCCACCTTATGGTTAATCCTGATGCCAAATTCATAAAACAAAGGTTACATAAGATGCATCCTCACATTTTTGTATTAGTAAATAAAGAGTTATAAAAACTCTTAGAAGTAAGATGTATCTGATCCATTGACTACTTAGAATGGATCTCTAATGTGGTACCCATTGTAGACACTAAAATTATGTCACACACATGTGCATAACTCCCTGTGCGAAAACCCCCCTTAACCCATTTTAATAATAACAATTAATCTCCCTAACCCATACTCTTACCCCTCACACATTTAATCAATTTAAAATAATTAATTAGGTTAATTAAAAACCCCTATTACCACCTTACCTAGCCACCTCACCCAATGACTAATTCTCACCTAATGAGTCACCTCAAGACCTGGTCCCCTCATCCTAACTACCCAAGACTTATTCCCACTTTCAAACTAAATTCCTAAATAAATATTTCTTTCCTAACCTCTTAGTTTTACAATTTTATAATGGGTGTCACACTTGGCATGAAATACAACAAAAAATAGGCCAAAAATAGTAAGGTTTACCTATTTTAAGGTTGTTGATGTCAGTCAACTCATGGAGGACATCGTTGGATCACTAACATCAGCAATATAAGCCAAGCCCCAACCTAAATTTTATGTCAATAGAAATTAATAAAATTTATTCTTACAACATTCAAGCTCTCGACATTCTATTTTTAACATCCTATCTTACAATCACATTGTGTAAGTCAATTAGAATTAGTAACTAAGCTCTTGAGGACCAGCAACATCTACTTGTTCTCTCTATTTAGGCATTTAGGTTTGGAATCTTTGTGAGGGACCATCAACCTGACACTTATCATTTAGAGAGCACCAAATTTATGTAAATCACTTATAATGCAAGTTGTTTAAACATTTATTTTACTATTCTTCTTTATATCTACTCTACATCACTTTACACACTTCTGACCATGCCCCATGAGGGAGGTACAAAGCTTCCTCACTTATTTCCCCTTAACCTAAAAATACCAAACCTATGACTAAACCTACCCAAGCCATAATCTCTCTCTCTCTCATAACTCTCCCAACCTCCTTGACCTGATCCAAACAATTTCCCAAACTCAAAAAAACCTTCTATAAACTCATAGACAATTATTGCCCCTATCAACCTATGTAACCTAATCAGCATCAGTCACCTCACTACTGACCTCGATAGTATAAGTGATATCAGTCACTCCTCTACTGATGTTGATGACTATGGATTCACTAGCCTCTTTAAAACCTATCAAGACAACTTCTAAAATACAAATAGAATACCTCACCTATACTCTGTCACTCTCTATTGGATATAAGTTGCTAATAATGGTAATATTATATCTTTTTCTCTCTCTCTTTACCTCTCTTTTAGTTATTTATTATTATTTTGTCTCTCAAAAGTGGACTATCATCTCTAGGGAAGTTTCACACTTCCTAGAACAAGCACATAGCTTGGAAGCTCACTCAATTATTTGCTAACAAACATCTTATGGTAGTGTTTTCTTACTTACAGGTAGTCCTTCCCAGCCAAATAGGAGTGCTCACAAAATATAGATATGGTGTGCAAACCAAATCCAGGTTCATTCTAATCACTTATCCCCATCCTTCTTTCTATTTTCATTTAGACTTAAAATAGACAAAATTTAGTGAAACATTTTTGGCACCCCTGATGAGACCCTAGAGTTTTCCTTGGGTTCATTTCTTGTTTTAAACATTCATATAGGTGCATTATAGTGAAATTTTCATTTCTTGCACTTCTTCCTCTTTTCTCTTAAAAATGAAAAGTTAAATATCGTATTCTCTATTTACAAAGCATTAAACTAAAATTTTCTTTCTTTTCTCCTTGCCTCTAAAATAAATTTATCATTTTCTTTTACAAAAAAAATCCCTTCTTTACCTCCTCTTACATGGTATTGACACGAGCTCAATCCAAAATTCTTGTCAATTATGTAAGATGGCAACCACTTCCACCTTCCCCTCTCACTTTTGATTCTATCATGGAGCATACTTTAGATATAGAGCATACTTCCAAACCTAACCAAATTCTATTGTGCCTGAGCGAGATCAATATTTTGTTAAATTTATTGATCGTAATGTGGCAGCCCTTCAGTGTTACCTTGCTATGAGCTGAACCTATAATTCTTTGGGTGACCCAATCTATGGTATGCAACCTCTATAATGGAGACAACCTTAGTTTCAGTTGCCTCCACTATTTTGCTCATGGTTTCCCAAACCACAACTTCAATGAGTAACCCAATTATAAATAATGTTCAAAATATATCATCTCCAACTACCTAATCCTACCTAAATCTTTATGTAACTTCCTTACTTTCACAACCACAACTAGTTCAAACAAGTTACACCCCACTTCAAAATTTAGAGGTACCTATTCCATCCACCATTGCACCTATAATTACTCAAGTTATGACTCACCCTTCATCCAATCTAACCATGCCAATAATCCAACCTAAAGTAACAACAAACAACCAACCAAGGCATAGTCTCCAACCCAATGGGACAAGTCCCTTTTCTTTTTGCACCTCAGCCTATGACTCATTATCCTTATGTTGCCTTGACACAGCCTCATCAATCTATGTCATATGCTCCCTCTACTTCTTAACAGCTTCCCTATAACTTAGGAGGTATCCCCCAAACTAATCCCCCTCCAGACCTCATTAAGATGCTAATGGACAAGATGTTTAATCTAGAGACATTCATTTCTAGTTTAAAGAATGTATTATCTTATGATCAAATATGTAATGAACCAATCCATCTTTTTGTGCCTATTCACCCTTATTGAAGTCAATGGGAACTCCCTACATTTACTCATTTCTAGAGTAAAGAGGACCCACACTAACACTTACAAGCATTTAGACATGATTTTTATTTAATACAGTATGATGATGCATTGCTACTTCACACTTTCCCTATGTCTATTTTAGGTGCTACCATGGATTGGTATAACTCTATACCTTAGCACTCCATTTTCTCATTTACCCAACTTACACAAATATTCCTAGATCATTTATCTATTAACATTTCTAAGAAGGTTTCTATAATAGACTTTCATTCTATCAAAAAATTTGATGATGAGTCTATTATAGATTTTGTCACTCATTGGAGAAGCTTGATCAATAAACTCTCTTTCTCCTTACCCCAACCTAAGCTTATTGATCTTTTCTCAAGGTCATGTCCTAATCACATCTCATCTAGACTCTAGGTATAAAATTTCTACACATTTGATGAGGCCTTTACAATGGCATGAAAACTTAAGGTTCACATTATTGATGAAGGAATACTCAAGTTGTGTAGTAATAATTCAAATACTAAGTCAAATGACTCCTCCTCTAAAACTTCTCCCTCTAACCAAAAGGCTAAAGGCTCTACCAGTTTGGTAGTCTTTAAGTTAGCATCTTCCACAACCACAAACTAATTCAATTCCTCAACTTCTCAAAATCCAACCAAGAAATTCCAATAATGATATGAATAGAGACAATACACTCCCATTGGGGAATCATATACATCCATCTTGGACAAACTATTGCAACAAGGTGTCATAACCTTTCCTCATATCAAACCTCTTATACAATTCAACCCTTCCTATCCTATCCCAACCTAGTACAAAGAAGATGAGTTTTGTGGTTACCATCAAGTTGAAGGCTGCAACTCTAATAATTGAAAGGCACTTAAGAACATTGTTCACGATATGCTTGATAGAGGTGATCTCGTCTTAGATAATCCTAACACACTTCCTAATCAAAGTATGGATGTGTTCAAACACCCTTTTCCTATCCATTCACCAAATCAAAATATTATCTAATCCACAACTAACATAGGTGATCATAATATCCATATGTTTAATATGGTCTTTCCTTTATCTTCAGTTCAACCTGCCCCTCAATAGGAGACATCTATTTCATCAACTCCTCCCCCATATTTAGTGGCATCTATTTTTCCCATTCTTATTCCTCACGTAGAAGAACCTATTTTACCCATCCCACTCCCTCAAGAGGAGGAACCTTCTTTGCCACTCCTTTTGCCACTTGAGGAGCCTGTAATGCCAATTTCATTTACACCAATATTACCTATACTTTTACTACTTGAAGACCACACCCTACCTATTCCTTAACCACATGTTGAAGGGAACATCATTCATACATTATACCCTCTTGAGGAACCTTCTTCACCTACTTCTCCTCCACCTATATAGAGTGGTACCCCACCCACTTCACCTTTGCATCTAGAAGAGTCCATATCATCTACTCCCATTATAGATGAGAGACCTATTGTGCCTACTCCAATTGCACCACTCTTACCCCTTATTTTACCTATGGAGGATCATACTTTACCCATGCCTCACCCAAATGTTGAGGGATCTATAATACCTATGTTTTACCCTCTTGAGGAACCTAATTCACCTACCTCCCCTCCACCCATGGCAAACTAAGTCTCTTCTCCCATCTCTGTCGAAGAGGACCCCATTGTGGTTCTTTCTTGTCTTTGGCCCAAAGTAGTAGAGACCAAAAATTTCCCTCTTCCCAAAATATTGTAGCCTTATAAAAACATAGTTTTAAGGCCTACATCAACTTCATCTAAACCCTTTTCATGTTTGGTGAAAATTTTATAATTTCTTGACTCCATGAAGCTTGACCATGCAACATTTTAGGACTGCCTTAAAACTCTGTATCCAACACAATGAATGTCAAACTTTACCACCAACCCCCTTACTACCCTTTACCCCAAGGTCTTTGACAAAGATAGAAATTCTTCACCAAAATCACCTAACATTTAGTCATCTATGTTAGAACCCTCATCCTCATAGGAATCTGTTACATTAAAGCAGATCAAGCCCTTAGGTGTACACCCCATTTCTAATTTAATTCGTCCACAGGTGAAATTAGATTTAAATCCTCAACCACAAGTTGGATTTTCTCATCCTAAAATATATAATAATGTTAAGCCTCCTATATCTCGCTAATTCATTCTTCAACCCTCAACTTTACCATCCTTTTTGGGGCCACACCCTTCTACTTTAGCTAGAGTATTTTCTAACCAAGCCAAATAAAAGGTTAAGCTACCTCCACTCCTACCTTTGCCATTTGGTAGGCCTCTCACATATGACACTAAGAAATTAATAGAAAAAGTTTAACTCCATCATCACCAAACAAGTCACCACGTAAAATTACCTTTCCAACACCAAAATAAAAGAAGGTGTCTACTCCTATTAGTACAAAAAGTGTGAGTCCACTTACAAGCTCTCAAAGCTTTATCTTACATAAGTTATTGTAGTCTTATATAATAACTCTTCCTCCCATTAAGCCTTATAGTCATCTTATAATGAATCCATCTTGGTTGGATGATACACAAGTATGTTTATATTATCATTTACTTGGACATGAAATTGAGAGTTGTAAATCCCTCACAATGGTTATTAAACAACACTTTGATGTTGAGACTCTCTTTGATGATACTACCATTAATTTTCCTATTATTCCACCTTTGGTATCTATAGTGCCTCCTACTATTCCACCTAAATTCAAACCTAAAGATGTTTTCATAGCCCCTTTACCACCTCTTTCACTAACATTTCAGATCAACATAGTTAATGTGGCCACAAGGTCACAAAACCAAAAAGATAAAGCTAAGGAAAAGGTCACTACTCATTGGACCCATCCCTTCACCAAACACACTTCCCCGCTAATCCTAATATTTCCATCTTGGGTGTTCCTAAAACAACATCTTTAGACATTATTCAAAGTTCAATGGTGAAATAGCTTCACCAAACTCCTATGAAAATGTCTTTATATGAGTTAATAAAAAAATATCCCAACACCATCAAGATTTTATTAGTGATTTGCAAGCAATTGAGGTACAATCAGATGATCCCTAACCTCTTTTAGCTTTGGTCAACTCCCTTAATTCCATCTCCTTGATTTATTTTAATGATTCAAAAATTCCACTTTAACACCTTGAAGATCAAGATTTTTCCCTTTTTATTACCACATTTATTGATCAAAATCATATAAAAAGAGTTATGATCGATGGGGGAGATAGTATTAATATTATTTCCACCCATTCTTATAAACATCTAGCCCTTATCGACAATTGCATGTCTCAAATTGTTGTAGTACTCTATTCCTTTAATGATACTATAGATAATATAGTGGGCACTATTGTCTTACTATTCATGTAGGTCCCCACATAATTCTTGAACTCTTCTATGTTTTTTAAGGAGAGTTATAATATAAAATACTAATTAGATGACCTTGGATATGTGTTATGGCATGTGTAACCTTAACTTTACAACACTGTGTCAAGTTTGAACATGATGGACAAGTGCATGTTATACCTATTGACCCACATCCATTTAAAACATGTAACATGACCTATAGTCCCAATGATGTTCTCATCCCATTGAAAACATACTCTTCCTCACATGATACTTTTAAATCTTCCACAAGCTCTAATCCTATGATTACACAGATACCAATAATACAAATTCTTGCCAAATATCCCATAGAGGAGAGCTTTCAATGTTTGTCACTTAATGAATATCATTTGTTAACACTTGACATGTTCTATACTCCATTAGAGTATGGAAGGCTTTACATGCACCCAAATTATGATCCCCATATTTGGATGGTCATCCCTTATGGCCTCCCTAACCTTCAAACCAATCTCACATATGGGGGAATTAATCAAGCTCTCACTATCAACAATCCATCTTCTTCACTATGACTTCTTTTTCTTGAGTAACCCTAGATTAGCTCACACCTATCTCTATAGGTGTGCCTAGAAAGGATTTGGTTTGGGTCATTACAAATAAGGTGTCTGTATGCCTATTGAATATCCTACTAGCAACACCATTGAAAATGCCAAAAAGAGGCATGGGGTGGGATATGACAAACCAAATAAACTCACTAAAACCTCCCATGAACCAATTGTCAAAGAACTAGTCTCTCCTTCTCCACCTTATTCTCCACCATCACCTACAGAATTAGAGGTATATATACCTCCTAAATGTTTTTTCCAATAAATACCATCCATTTAGGGCCTCTCACATATATCAAGGTAAGGAAACAAGGTCCCTTCCTCTCATTTATCCTAAAATAATTGATGAAGACTCTCCCACTATTAACACTATCCAATGTCAAGATGATAATGTAATTCTCACCTACATGGGTGTAAATGATTCCTATATCCAATGATTTCTCCCATCTAAAATGAAAACTATGTTAAATGAATCAATCATTGACATCAACCTACCTTCTCACGATAAACCTCACATCCTCAAGATTTTCCAATATTTAGATTCCTCTGAACAAACTGATTATGCCACATTTATTAATGACCATAACAAAGGCTTCACTTGGTCTTACAATAACATGCCTAGTATTGACCCCTCTATCATCACCCATAACATTATCATAAATTGAGATGCTAAACTTGTACATCCTACATTTTTGGCTTATAGGTCAGTATACATATAACATATATAATCAAAATTGGCAAACTCTGATACTCAAGGTCTTCAAGGCTCTCCGTGTGGTTGTGAGGAGGTAGTATCATCACCACTCTCCATCCATCTACATTAACATGAGATAGAAGCCATCACATGTGAAATTGACCTCTTCTACTCTCTAAACTCTAAATATCTATGTATCTATGAGAACTCTCTAATCACCCTCTCATAATAAGCAATATCATCTAGGGTAGTCAAATATCTCACCATAGATATAGTCTGTGGAGGACCCATAGTACTTGATTATGGCCCAACCTATACTGGTCCTTATGGTGGTAGAGGAAGAGGAGTAGCTTGGCTTATTGCTCTAAGACTATCTCTCTACTATCACTATAGTCACTTGACCCTATAAAATAATCACCTAGACCTATAGTGATACAACCTAACCCTGTAGATCCATAATCTAGCCCTACAACATCACCACCTACCCTTGTAAGGATAAAACCTATGCCTAGGCTATCTCTCAAGCTTATACTACTGCATCTTAGGCTTTCACTACTATATCTCAGGTTTAGAATGCTACATCTCTCTAA
Source organism: Torreya grandis (assembly GCA_037957365.1). Classification (NCBI taxonomy): domain Eukaryota; kingdom Viridiplantae; phylum Streptophyta; class Pinopsida; order Cupressales; family Taxaceae; genus Torreya; species Torreya grandis. The sequence goes on along the minus strand of JARHVA010004057.1, from coordinate 17,016 downwards.
CTAACCCCTATAAATCTGGTGGTGGCCTCCTAACCTCCACCACTAGATGTAACCCTACCCACCAAGATGTATAGGATGTTGTACACCCTAGGTCCCCAACACCTACCCCTATTAGTAGCTCCTCAAAATCTAGCCCATCTATCTCCTAGGGAAATGGTAGGGGTGCCTCTATGTCATCCTACTTGTATCAAGGGAAGGCAGGTGGAATATCCTATAGTAGCCAAAATTGCTTCCTAACCCATATCATGAGTACCATCTCTAACTCACCATCCCATCTCCCCTTAACCCATAGTGAACTCTATAATCTAACAAGATGCTCTACTTACCCTCTAAAAATAGGGTATGTCAGATATGTTCTTCATAAAATATCTATAGGGATCAAGCCCTTGATCATACACCTATAGTAGGCAATGTCTCACACCATGCCATCCACTTAGGTTTGTACCATCTACTCTCTCTACCATATAGAACCAACCTTGAAGCCAGCCAAGATAGTGGTAGGTAACCCCAGTGGTCATGTCACCATGATATGTTCATACACCCAATAGTGCAGTAGATGGCCAACACACAAACTATATCACCATCACAACCTTAAACCCCACAACTCTCTATATAACTATGCCAAAAATACTAGACCCTAGGCAAATATAGTCTACTTCTCAACCATTTATGTAAGTACACTTGTCAAAGTAATCAAAAAATCTTCCATCATTTGTATCTGGTAATGCATACACCATGATCTTGAACATCATGAGGGTGCTCAAATGATGCTACTCCTCATCAACCATATAGAGTGGCTCATATGTAAAGCTCATAGAGTCATAAGTCACCTCACAAACATGCTCTCCATATAAATTGACCATGTGTATATCATACTCCTCTCTCGAGCATGCAAAAATGTCCTCACCTTGGAGTGGTATCTACAAAATCCTATACACATCCTCCTGCATCACTATCAACTCTCTGGCTAGTAGATGGAAGATGTTGGTGGTATGATCCCACCTCTCAATCAAAGTTGTCATCAGAGACACATCTTGCATAACTCAATAGTACCATCACACTCCTCTTAAGCCCACAACTACCATATGATCCCACTCATATGGAGTGACATCCCTCCTCATGTGTGTCAATAGCCTTAATAGATGATCTCATAGTGTAAGCTCCACCCTCACCTACATCCATACATAGAAACTACTCAAGTCACATACCTTTTAATCTACTCTATCACTACCTTTTTGCCTTCCCACTAGGAGAACTACATTGGTTTGAGGCCCTAAACCAGGCTATGTAAGTAGTACTTAGATAACATAGGGTCTTCTAAGGTTAGCTTAGCTATATACCCACCTCACTGACTACCATAGGCTTCAAGACCTCTTTTTCTCTATGCTAGGCTTAACTACCTCTCTCTCTACCTTAGGCCTACCTACCTATCCCAACTCTAGGTCTCATAGCCTATATTATTGACTCTTTACACTATGAACTATCTTTTAAGCCCTAGACCTCTTAACCTATCTCAACTTACCCTTTTCCTTAAACACACATTTTTAGATCTTTTTCCTAGGTTCTAGGAGAATTAAATTATCCTAAGACCCTAAACTGGGCTATGTAGGTAGCACTCAGATGAGACAAGGCCTTCTAAGGCTAGCTCAACCATTAGGCTATCTAAATACTTACACTAGAGATGAAAAACTCACCCTTTCTCCTATTTAGCTACTTTTCAATAGTCACTAATGTCAGTATTAATGATGATGTTGGTGCTTTATTAGCTTACGTAATGGCCAACATTGATAGGAAACTATCAGCCTTGATGCTATGTCAATTGACATTAGTTGACCTCACTAATGTTGATGATTGGTTCAGCCCTAGGTCTGAATAACCCAAATACAACCTCACCCATTCCCCCTAAAAAACACCCACAAAACCCCTTGACTTATCCTACAACTACCCTAACCTACTTTCTACCCCTCCACTAACATTTTCCATACCGCCACCTCTCATTTAGCCTAAAAATTAAAAATACCAAATCAAACTAATGTAGGCTCTTACCTCATCTCTCCATCTCCTCCTAGTTAGCATTGTTAGCTCATATGGTTGTGTGCCTCCCATTGAGTCCCCTCCTTGACCTGACATCTCAAATCACTCTCAAGCTCTATTTCTTCTCTCTAATCACAATGTTTTAAATGAGTTTGGTTAACCACCAAACCCCCTTTTTTTAGGTTTAGTTAATCATTGAAATTGACATTCTTGACCTAATATGCTGATGTTAGTGATTACACCTACTATTATTAGAAACATTACCCTAGGTTTACTAATGTTGATACTTTCTATTACTGATATCGATAAATGTAACCAATGTCAACACCATTCCAATAGTATTTTTTTCTACACTAAACCCCCAACTTTTCAAACCTTACCCATATATTGGAGTAACTAGAGATCACATATATCTCCCCCAACTATGAAAAAATGATATTGAAGATCACTTAAATCTTCACCCATGATAACTTTGCTTGGAGATCATGAATATTTCCTCACTCATTGACCCTTTTACACCACTCTTGCATTGTTTACCCTGAACACTTATGTTATTTTGCTATAGTTGGTTATTATGCACACGCATGCATATTAGGTGTTTTAGATGGAAATCAAACCCTTTTATGTTTCCCAGGGGTACTTTCTACCTTGAATACCTGGGACACATTAACCCTTGGAGCTACAACTTTTATTATTTTAACTTATCAACCATCACTTACAAACTATGATTTGGTTACTTCTATTTGAGTCTTCCTTAACCTTACCTATTCTTGACTTTGATGACTATAGCTTGTTGTTTTATATGCATATGGAGTGATGCTCAATTCTCCACCATTCACACAATTACCTTTTTATCAAACTAGTACCTAATTCTAGTTTCTCCTCCATCGATTCTCATTTTGAGGGGGGATACCTCATCTAATACTTGGAGCATCTAACTCTTATTGTTGTCTTATAGCATGTGAGTAAAAATTACAAGATAAAAAAGGGCAAATGTAGACACCAAAATTATGTTAAACACACGTACGTAACTCCCTATGTTAAAACCACCCTTAAACCCATTTTAATAATAAAAATTAATCTCCCTAACCCATACTTTTACTCCTCACACATTTAATCAATTTAAAATACTTAATTAAGTTAATTAAGAACCCTTATTGCCACCTTAGCTAGCCACCTCGCCGTATCACTAATTCTCACATGATGAGTCACCTCAAGACTTGGTCCCCTCATCTTAACTACCTATAACTTATTCGCACTTGCAAACTAAAGTACTAAATAACTAATTCCTTCTTAACCTCTTATTTTTACCATTTTATAATGGGTATCACACTTGGCATGAACAAAAATAGAAAACAAGCCAAAAATACTAAGGTTTAGCTATTCTAGGGCTATCAACATTGATCAACCCATGGCTGACATTAGCATGATCACTAATGTTGGTAATATAAGCCAAGCCCCAACCTAAAGTTTAGGTCAGTAGAGATTAGGAAAACTGATTCTTATGACATTTAGGCTCTTGGCATTCTATTTTCAACATCTTGGCTTACAATCAACTTATGTAAGTCAATCACAATTAGAAATTAAGCTCTTGAAGACCAATAGCATCTACTTGTTCTCTCTATTTAGGCATTCAAGTTTAGACTCCCTGCTAGGGACCATCAACCTAACACTTATCATTTAAGGACCACCAAATCTAAGTACATCACTTATACTATAGGTTGTTTAAACATTTATTCTACTATTCTTTTTTATATCTACTCTACTTTACTTTACACACTTCTGATCATGCCCCGTGAGGGAGGTATAAAGCTTCCTCAATTGTTTCCCCTTAACCTGACAATACCAAACCTATAAATAAACCTATCCAAGCCACAATCTCTCTCTCATAACTCTCCCAACCTCCCTAACCTGATCCAAACCATTTCCAAAACTTAGAAAAACCTTATGTAATCCCCTAGAAAATTATTTCCCTTATCGACCTCGACAACCTAACCAACATCAATCACCTCACAACTGACCTTAGTAGTATAACCAATAACAGTCACTCCCCTGCCATCATCAATGATTTTAGATTCACTATCCTCTTTAAAACCTACCTAGACAACTTCTAAAATGCAAATAGAATACCTCACCTTTACCTTGTCACTCTGTTATATACATGTTGTTAATAATAGTAATCTTAACTCTTTTTCACTCTCTCTTTACCTCTCTTTTAGTTATTTATTAATTTTTTGTCTCTCAAAATTAGATTTTCATCTCTAGGAAAGTTTCACACTTCTTAGAATAAGCACTTAGCTTGGCATCCCACTCATTTATCTACTAACAAACATCTTATGGCAGTGTTTTCTTACTTGCAGGTAGTCCTCCCTAGCCAAATAAAAGTGCTCAAAATGTCCAAATATGGCATGGAAACCAAATATAAGTTCATTCTAGTCACTTATCCACATCCTTATTTCTATTTTCCTTTAGACTTAAAATAGACAAAATTTAGTGAAACACCTATTAGCAAAAAGCTTGAAGGGATCAGAATTTGTACTAATTTTTGGGGACATCAACAAAGCTTGTCCTAAGGATGAATTTCCCTTTCCTAATATCTACATGATCATCAACTCCATGACCAGTTATGAAATAATTTCACTCATGGATGGCTTTTTAGGATACAACTAGATTAGAATAGCTCCAGAAGACCAACATAAAACAACATTCACCACTCCATGGGGAACATTTTGTTATCAGGTAATGCCATTTGGACTTAAGAATGTTGGAGATACATATCAAAGGGCCATGAATATCATATTCCATGATATTATGCATGATATTATTGAAGATAATGTCAATGATATATTAGGACAATCCAAAACCTAGGCTAACCATCTAGTAGTGTTATGTAAGATATTTGAAAGATTATGGGAGTACAAAGTTAGACTCTATCCAAATAAATGTGTGTTTGATGTAACTTCAAGAAAACTACTTGGATTCATCATGTCTCATAGAGGTATTGAATTTGATCCAACTAAAGTCCATGGTATAACTAAGATGCCACCACTAACTAATCTAAAGCAACTCTATAGTTTATAGGGCAAGATCTAGTCAATCTGGTGCTTCATCTCTCAGTTAGCATACAAGTGCCATCCATTTACACACATTTTGAAGAATTGAGTTTCATTTCACTAGGATGATCACTACCAAATATATTTTCAACAACTTAAATATTATCTTGTTGATCTACCTATTTTATTACCTCTTATGCCAAGAAAGCCATTCTTGTCATACCTACCAGCTACTGACCATGCTCTCAGGGCACTCTTGACTCAACATGATGACAATGGAAAGGATTATGTTGTATATTACCTAAGCCATACCTTGTTTACATATAAACATAACTATTTACCTATTGAAAAAGCTTATCTATCCATGGTCTTCACAGCTCAAAAAATGTGCTATTACATGTTGAATAATAAGACCATGGTCATTTCAAAAGTAGATCCACTTAAGTATCTACTATCTAAAATATATTTTCAAGGTAGAATGGATAAATAGATAATGCTTTTTAGTGAGTTTGACATAGATTATGTTAATTATAAGGCAATCAATGGACAAGTTTTTATAGATCAACTTGTTGAAGCACCTCTCATAGACACACATCTACTCACATTTCAATTTCCTGATCAATCCATAATGACTATCATTGACACACCCCTTGAAGAGCAGCCCTAGAAACTATATTTTGATGGTTCATTTACTGCACATGGATTGGGGGAAGGCCTATTGTTTATTACACCATAGGGGGAGCTAATCCCTAAATCATTCAAAATCAGCTTTCCTTATTTAAACAACATGGTTGAGTATGAAGCACTTGTTGCAGGACTTTGATAAGCAGTTCATTGGAATATATCTCATCTCTAATATTATAATGATTTTCAATTAATCATCAATCAAGTTATAGATCATTTTTAGACCAAAAATGACAAGCTGGTTCCATATAAAGCCATGGTCAACACTCTTAAACAACAAATTGCCAATATTTAATTTGAGCACATACCAAGGGCTAGTAATAAAACTATAGATGCCATGGCTACTACTATCTCTCTATTTTAACAAATAGATAAAGCTAGAGAGTATCAGTTCCTTGTCAAGAATTTGTCAACACCACCTCATGAACCTTTAACCATTGCCATGATTTGTGATATTGTTGGTCCTAATTTTATCTGGTACTCAAACCTTTACAACTACCTTCATGACCAATTTCTACCACCTAAACTATATTGAAAACAAACCAAAGCCTTTATTCATAATTTCACTCATTATAATCTACTAGGATCCACCATTTATCACTATAGTTTTGATGGAACTCTACTTCATTGTCTAACTTCAATAGAGTCTACACTAGCATTAAGAGAAGTTCATGAATGAGTATGTGGAGCTCATTCTAGCAGGGCACTCCTATCCAAAAATATTTTACATACTGGTTATTATTGGCCCATAATGGACGTATATGCCACTATATATGGTAAAATGTGTGACAAATGTCAATGATAGGCTAATCTGATTCATGCCCTAGAAAAAAATTTGAAACCAATGTTGACACCATGGCCATTTTATACATGGGGACTTGACCTCATTGGGAAGATTAGCCCCACTTCGTCTGATGGCCATAAACATATCCTTACTACCACTAAGTATTTCACTAAGTGGGTTGATGATATACCCCTCACTTACATGACTAGAAAGTAAATTTCTAAATTCATTTTCAACCATCTCATTTTCCACTATAGTATCCCCTCTAACATTATATCTTATAATGGAGGATCATTCAAGAACAAGGATGTAGATCAAATATGTACTGAATATAACATCATGCAACATTTTTATATATCATATTAGCCTCAAGGTAATGGTTAGGCTGAGGAATCCAACAAAACCATTATCAATATCCTCAAAAAGACTACCAATGATGTTAGTCATTATTGGCACCTCTAGATATTCCCTACCCTTTGGGCATACCATACCAATCATCATACCTCCACAAGAGCCACTCCATACTCACTTGTTTATTGTATTTAAGCCATCCTTCCCATTGAGGTCAAGTTACCTTCACTACATATCTCTTTCAAGCATGTCCTAGATGATCATGACTATCAAGTAGCTCACTTTTAAGGGATAGACCTACTTGATGAGAAACTCATAATAGTGTGAAATAATCTACAAGCATATTAAAATTGACTCAAATTCCACTATAATAAATGTGTTAAGTATAGAACATTTGAACTTGGTGATCTTGTTCTTAAAGAAAACTAAAATAATACCACAATCGAAAAGAATCATAAAAAGAAATTCAAACCAAATTGGATAGGGCCTTTCATCATCACTGTAGATTATAAATCAGGAGCATACAAGCTCACCACACCACATGGAGAGGAACTTTTAGAACTGATGAATATTATTCAACTCAAGTAGTACTATGCTTGAATGCTAAGGTATATTATTTGTAAGGACCATTTTAGTTATGCCATTTTATCACTATTATTTTTTGTAAAAATACCATCCTTATCCATCCTCTTCAATGTATCCACTTTCCACATCCATTATATTGACCGAATGTGCTCTAAAGCCTAGCCCATTTGACATTGATTTTTGCCATTCATTACATAATTTCAGCATCAAGGTATCTGATCATTTTCATCAATTGGTTCAAGTACTTTATACAAAGATCATATTTTGGGATAGTGTGATAGAAGTTTTGATAGTTACATCATTTATTTTTTATTCCTTTCTTACCACTAGTCTTGCTATTAATTATAACCACCTTTGGGAAAATTAGTACTATTGATCTATGCCATTGTGTCCTAGTTATAACTACCTATTGGCAAACTAGTGGAAACATTAATCCTTGACATACTAATGTGCCACTTCATATGTCCTACTATGTCTTTTTACCAACTATACCTATTTTCTTTGAATTGACTGCTACACTAGTCAAATTCATCCACTGTAAGGGCAAAACTATAGTGACTTGAGGTCCTACTCTCAGACTATGTAGGCAGTACTCAATAATTATTGAGGTCATCTTAGTCACCCTAAGACATGCTCTCACTATTTTATGAGAAACTTAAGCCATGCTCTCACTATTTTTTGAGTAACCTAAGCCACACTCTCATCATTTTGTGAGTAACCTAAGCCACACTCTCACCATTTTGTGACCAACCTAAGCCATGCTCTTGCCATTTTATGAGCAACCTAAGCCATTCTCTCACCATTTTATGAGCTTGAACCATTTGGTGTCTCATCATTCTCAATTGAGTTGATCCACTTCAAAACACTTCCAAAAACATTTTAAAAATTGTTAGAAAAGAAAAAAAACATCGACCACTTATTTGTCTTAAGGATTCTAGGAACCCTTACTAAGTTACAAGTAAATCACTTGTCATTTAGTTTCCCCATCCTTTTTGGACCTTTTCTCTCATGCACTTGCCATTTTACAAGACCATTCCTCTTCTTCTATCACATCTATTTTGTTTGTTTTCATCAGTTATCACATTCTTCTCATTCCCTGGGAGAACTACATTTGGCTTGAAGTTTTTCATTGGATATTACATCTATGGAACTATGTAGGTAGCATCCAATTGCCTAGTGCATATGGAGACAACTCGGTCACTGCCTTCCTTTTTTTTATTTCCCTTTTTTTTTGTTTGTTAAAGGTTGTCACGTATTTTCTAGGGGCACTATTTGTATGGTTTCTTTTGAGTGTTTCTTTGTTTGTTTCTTTGTTATTTTGTTTGTCTATCTATTTGTTTGCTTTCAGCACTGTTGCCTTGATTCAATTTATGTGTGTTCATTAGGTGATTCCTTGCCCATGCTTACACTTAAATCCATATATATTCATATGATTACATTATCATCATGGTTTCTATCATTGGTGTATTATTATTTTTATTGAGTATTAGACTATAAGAGTCAATCTTTTATGCATATTTTGGCCAAGTCCTCATGATGTTATACCATGATGCCTACGGACATGTGATAAAACAAACCTCAGCTTCAAAAAGTCTATTTAGTAATGGTGTCATCTCTTTGATACCAACATCTTGATTCCATAATAATCATATCCCAAATAGAGTAATTGAAGATGAAATAATTTTAATCTTTATTATTTTAGATGAGCATCTCCCTATTATTAGGTTGTTCCAATTCATCATTACCCTCTATTTTAAGTTATCATCATCCTTAGTTAAGTTTATCTTGTTTGCCATAATTAGGGTCCAATGATTATAACCACCTATGGGCAAATCATTTCACACCATCCCACCTGCATTTCTTAATGATTATAACTACCTTTGGGAAAATCATTGTGTTGTCACGACTTTACTTTTTCTACCTATATAAAGGCATGTTGTTATCTTGTTTATCTTTCTTAACTGGGGTAGCTAAATCTTCTCAATGATTATAACTACCTTTAGGCAAATCATTGTGTTATCATACCATGTTGCCACTATTGGGGTACAATGATTATAATCATCTTTGGGAAAACCATTGTAAACCATCCCACTTTCATTCTCAATGATTTTGACTACTTCAGTATCATTGTGTTTTCACCCCATCATCTTTATTTTCTTTGGTCCCCTCATTTCACTTCTTATCGAAGGACCGTTTGCTGACCTACTTGTGATTCTTTGATAAGATGTTACTATGCTTATAGCTTGCAATGCCTTTCCAAATAAAGGTAAACTATAGACACCTAGAATTGGCCAATGATAACCTTGAATTAGGCTTTTACCCAAAATGCGCAATTTAGCCTAAAAACACTAAAACATGCTAAATAATGTTAAACTAGAATATTATAGTGCCAAATTTATCTAGGGTATCCCTAAATGGGGCATTATAATTTATGGGCCAATTAACTTTGATCAAATCATTCTGAGTCAAAATGCCAATTTTGCACCTAGGTGCTCTAGATTGCTCTTTTATATCAAACCTCTTGCATGAGACACATGAATTTGTTATTTTTTATTGGTAACATCCTAAATGGGAATACAAATCCAATGTATCTGACATTGCTTCCCAATTCTAGTCTAGTTGAATTTTGGACCAATAATAAGGCATTCTGATCAATTTAAGTAATTTTTGCATAAAGTGCTTAATCATGCTTAAGAGCTAATTAACCCAAACCAAGGCGTAATCAATAATTCCATGGAAACTTGTTGAATATTTATTTTTAGAAATGAATATTGAATATATGCATCATCAAGTGACCTCATTTCTTGGGAAGACATCCCTAGGCCATAAATTCCACAAATATTAGGAATCATGCCTCCAATGCCTCATCAATGCCTTCCATGATGCCCTCCATGCCTCTTAATTTCCCCTTATTCTAATGTCACAATGAGAATAATTATAAACTTAATTATAAAAATTTAATTAATCTTCAACCTCACATCTCAATCTCAAGATGGATGGTTCAAGTTGATTCTAGACATTCTCAAAAATCTATAAATAGAGAAGCTATGAATATCATTTCTAAGTCTTGATAATGCAAAGTTATAATTCACAAATGATTCTAAAAGATTCAATAAATTAGTGTTACCATACCAAATTGAATCCAATTCAAGCTAGGCCATAAGCCAAAGGTGCCAAGGAGAGATGGAGTTAGCCAAGATTCCATTGCCAAGGACTTCATGAGCACAAAAACTGAGTAAGCCACTACTACAAAGGCATTTAGAGCATCCAAGGAAGGCGAAGGAATTCTTGTGTTTTATTCCTTACTTTTTAGTTATGTTTGTCATTTTTTTTGTTAACTAAGTTCTCCCTAGTGTCTAGGCCTAGAGATGTTATGTTATTAGAGTGTTTCTTTCATTTTTTGTTTCATTTTGGAACTAACACCATACTAACCATCCTCTCTTGAGTCAAATTCTTAGATCACAAGATTCAAGGATGAAAACCTACGGATGTTGTTATAGGATCAAAGGATGAAAACCCTATGGTTCTACTTGGTGATCTCACTAAGAGATTATAGTTGTTCTTCATCAGAGATATACAGGCTTAGTAAGTGTGATAGGTCATTGTAGTATTTCAGATTTCATGTGTTATCCAGTGGTAGTATTTCCTTATTATTGAGAATTATAAGGAATTATGAGAGTAATTCCTTCTTTGTTTATAATACTTGTAATCTTATAATATAAGTTGTGTAGTGGAGTTGTATTATGATAGGTAGTGTAATTTATTTCAATAATTGTTGTGTTGTTTCCCATATATACATAAATAATTTAGATTTGAGTCTTTAGTCTATGTGTGTGAAAATTAATACCTATGTGGTATTTAGGAAATAATTTCTATATTGTGTCTAAATTCATAAGTCTAAAGTTGGATTTTAGAGTTTTGTGTGTTTAGTACATATCCTGTAAAAGGGATATTTTAGTGGCATCAAAGCTGTGCTACTATGAAGAACATGGAAGATAAAGATAGTGGAAGCCCATCTGGAGCATGAGAAGATATGGCCAACATGATAGTTGTTATGAAACATTTTATCTAACAAATAGAGCAAAACCAATAATAGACTCAACAAATATTTGCCTAATTAATGTTGGATACTACAAGGAATAGATATCTCCCTAACAAAGGCAAGAAGAAACTAGAGGAAACCAACACATGACATGGAGATAGAGTACCAATAGCCCCAAGGATATTTGATGCCAAATTTATACCCAAAAAGGAGGAAACATCTAAAGAGGTAGGTCCTCTACACCAGCATGATGATGATGAATATTTATCATATACTATGATGAATATATGAATCTCAACTATAAATTATGTAATGTGCTTCCCATTAAAGTATTCATGAAGAGGGAAGAAAGGAAGAAATAGAGGAATGGTAGGAAAAATCCATTGGTTTAACCATGAAGATACATACAAAAAAGGTTGGGAAATATTAATCTTTCTATATTTGATGGGACAAATAAATCCACAACAAGATCTTGGTTGCAAAAGTTAGATACATACTTCTCCTTGAACCCCATGTTTGAATATGAAGAAATAAAGTTTGCCACACTCCATTTAGAATGTGTGGCCCATTAATGGTGGTACCATAGTATGGTTACCAAAGGACATGGTTCCATTACCACCATTGAAGAATTTAGTCAAGAGCTAATAGAAAGGATCCAAAAATCTACTTCTGGGAGTTGACACAACTTAAGCAAGAAGGTGATGTAGACAACTACATTTCTGATTTTCAAAGTCTATCTATCATGGTTCTAGATGTGACAAAAAGAATAATGGTAATCATGTTTATGAAAGGATTGAATGAGCCACTTAAGGGACAAGTGAAATCCTTCGATCCTGTAACATTGCAAGAGGCAATTAAGAGGGCCTTGAATTTGGAATCTTCAACACCAAGAAGAAAATTTTCTCCTAAGGTACCATCCAAATCAACACCCTTAGGGAAGCCAAGGGCACATCCTTTTGCATAGTAAAGGAAGCAAGGCTAACCAAGTAATGTCCAAACCAAAGCACAACCAAATATTAGTAAGGAAATAGAGGCTATAAATGAGCTAAGGAGGAAGAAATTATGCTTTACTTGCAAGTATCCTTAGGGACTTGGACATAGATGTCTCCCCAAAGGATAGGTGCATTATATCAAAGTAATATATAAAGATGAGTCTAAAGAAGAAATAACTAAAGAAATAGTAGAGGAATTGGATCTTGAAGATGAAGTTAAGTGGGATGAAAGTATTATAGAAGGCACCCTCTCCACTCTTTTTAGTGCACCTAGGTATCACCCATTCAAGTTAGGTGGTGAGATTAAAGGCCAGAAGGTGACCATATTAATCAATAGTGGAGCCACCCATAACTACATCGATAAGGAGTTGGCAGAAAAAAGAGGACTAAAGATGAAGGACTTTCAAGGGTTGAATTCCATAGTTATGGATGGATTCGTAATTCTATGTACAAAGAGAATCAAGGGCTTAAGCATCACCCTTGGTAAGTACCATTTATTTGATTGTTTTTGTGTAGTAAATCTTAGAGATAAAAATATGGTTTTGGGAGTAAAACGGTGACATTCCCTAGGGGAGTTCACATTAAACTACATAGATATGGTGTTGAGATTCAAGACTAATGGGGAAGAGTTCATGCTTCATGGGATGGCCAATGGGGCCCAAAGTATAGTTTCAATGAGAAGTATAAAGAGGTCCTTTTAGAAAGGCCAAATAACATGGGTAGCCTATTTATTAGTGAGCAATGAAACCCCATAAAGAGACGTAAAACCAATCATAAAAATGTTTAAGTGATTTTAGACAAGCATGCACAAGTATTCAATGATATACCTCCATGATTACCACCTGATAGAGGATTTTAACATGTGATAGAGCTAAAATCAGGATCAAAGCTAGTCATGACTACCCCCTACCATCATCCTAGAGCCTTCAAGGAAGAAATAGAGAAGGTCATCAAAGAACTAATAGAAATGTGACATATTAGGTATAGCTATAGCCCATTTGCTTCACCAATTGTTTTGGTAAAGAAGGATGGAACTATGAGGATATGCATTGACTACCAAGCCCTTAATAAGCAGACCATCAAGAACAAAAATCATATTCCTAGGATGGATGAGTTGATCAATGAGATACATGGTGCTACATACTTTTCAAAGATTAACTTGAGATCAAGTTACCATCAAATCATGGTAAGAGATGAGGATGTATTTAACACTTTTTTTTTAATCATTTTGGGCATTTTAAATTCTTAGTTATGCCCTTTGGACTAATTAATGCTCTAACCACATTCCAATCTTTAATGGACCATGTGTTCAACCTCCACCTATGGAAGTTTGTCCTTATGTTCTTTGATGACATTTATTTGAAGCCATACATGGGAGGAACATTTTAGGCACCTTGATGAGATTTTATCTATTATGGACGCATAGTCACTATATACAAAGGCTTCCAAATGTGAATTTGGAATGGAGGAGATCCTCTACCTAGGATTTTTTATTGGTGCAAGAGTCAAAGTGGATTGAATGAAGATACAATCAATTGTGGACTAGCCAACACTAAAGACTCTGACTCAGTTGAGGGGCTTCTTGGGACTTCGTAGCTACTATAGGAGGTTTGTGAAGGGGTATTCTCAATTAATAGATTCCTTAATGGATTTGACTACAAAGGGGGCCTTTACTTGGTCCAAAATTTCATACAAGGCTTTTGATCACCTTAAGAAGGTGATGAGCACATGCCTAATATTAACATTACTACATTTTTCAATGCCTTTTATTGTTGAATGTGATGCTTTAGGAATAGGTATTGTTATCATATTGATGTAGGATAGGCATCCCATCACCTATGAGAGATGGAAGCTAAATATGGTAGAATGAGGATACTCTACTTATGACAAGGAGATGTTGGCCATCTTACATGCTTTGATCAAGTTCTGATAGTATCTATTGGGCAACAAGTTCATGGTTCATATGGATCATAATAGTTTGAAATACTTTATGGAGAAAAAATACCTCAATGATCATAAAAAAAATGGGTAAGCAAGGTTCAAGCCTATGATTTTGATATAGAGTATGTAATAGGTAAGAACAATATAGTAGCTGATGCTTTATCTAGGCAACCATTCCTTTATTCTCTAACAAAATTTTCAATTGATTGGAAGGCTCATATTTTGGTTAAGTACTCCAAAAAATAGTTTTCTTGTGATATTATGGATGGATTGGTATAGGGTGATAGGTACAAGGTTATGGTTGATATGATATACTACAAAGATAAGAAATACCTCATACCTGAATCAAAGATGAAGGAAAAGATTTTGAGAGCCATTCATGACACACCCTTGGCTAGACATCTAGGATATTTTAAGACTTATAGATGTGTCCATGATAATTTTACTTGGAAAGGGTTGAAGGATGATGTCCTTAGGCATAATAGATAATGTGTGGTGTGTCAACAAAGCAAAGATGAACACTCCTTCCCTATAGGGTTGATTCAATCATTGCCCATTCCCAACCAAAAATGGGAGAGTATATCAATAGATTTCATCAAGGTCTTACCCAAGGTCTAGGGTAAGAGTTGCATCTATGTGGTGGTTAACAGGTTGACCAAGTATTCTCACTTCTTTTCCATACTAGTAGAATACAATGTACTAAAAATTGCTACATTATTCTTTGAGTAAGTTTATAGGCTACATGGGCTGCCTAAAAACATAGTCAATGATAGGGATAGTATATTCATGAGAATTTTTTGGTAGGAGTTATTTAGATTATCCAACATAGCACTAAGACCTAGTACCATATATCACCTATAGATAGATGGTCAGACTGAGATCATGAATAAATGGATAGAAGGCTATTTGTGGAGCTATGTCTCAGGACATTAGAAGGCATGGGTCAAGTGGGTATATTTTGGTGAGCATTTATATAACATGACCTATCACATGAGCATTAACATGAATTCATTCCATGAATTTATGGGTATGATGCCCCATCTATTATTGATTTAGTAAAATCAGATATTCAGGATCCCAAAGCTCCTGACTAGGTTTAAGAGAATCAAGCTATAATGAAGGTTCTTAAGGAGAACATATAATAGGATCATAACTAACAAAAGATGTATGTAGACAAGTAGAGGCTAGAGAGAGTTTCTGATGTGGGAGATCTAGTGTTTCTTCATTTATAACCTTATAGACAATCATCCTTGAAGAAAAGTGGTGAAAAAAAATTGAATCCATAGTTCTATGGGCCTTATAGAATTGTGAGATGGATTGGTGAGGTTGCATATGAGTTAGAGCTACCTAAGAAGGGAAAGATCCATAATTTTTTTCACGTGTCTTATCTCAAAAGGGTTCTTGGATAACACATTGTACCATCTTTTGAGTTTCCACCTCTAGATGAAGAGGGAAAATTAATTCTCATTCCAAAATCAATTATTGAGAGATGAGAGAAAAAGCTCAGGAATTGAGTCATCACTGAGTATCTAGTTTAGTGGAAATATTTAGTAGTAGAGGATGCCATGAGGTAAGGTGAACACATTTTATATCATCCAACTATACAATTGCTTGGGGACAAGCAATTTTGGGAAGGGAGGACTATAATGTCCCCTTCTCCCTAATAAGGCAATGGTAGAAGACTCAGACTATCTAGTTCACAATAGGCTAACTATGGGTGATTAAGGGGTCTTTAATGTGGGTTACTATTCACCAAAACTATTTGCATAACACTATTCATGGTCATTATTCATTGGTAACATGGCATGGTGATATGGTAGTGAGGTGGAGTGTGATGAAGTGGCAAGGCCCACATAAGGAATATTGCACAAGTCAAGGCATGTGATTAATGAGGAACATCTTGGCCCACTAAGGAGATAAATTAAAATGTTTTTTTTCTTCAGATGGGGGAATATGACACCAAATTTGGTGGTGACTATTGACCCATTTTCTACATAGTCTATTTATGTTTCCTCTTTAACTAGTTTTTATTCTTCCTTGCTTATTTTCTATGCTTGGGCCTTTATTGTTTTGGTCTTTCCTTATTCTTCTTTCCCTTCATTGTTTTTCCCATTGTCTTTGTTTTTCCTTAGCACCTTTTTTGTTTTAGCCTTGAAGTGCCCTTCAAAAAAGTTTCAAAGGGAAAATTCCCTTTGAAATGCCCTTTGGAATTTTTTGAAGGTAATTTATTTACCTTGTTTTCCCCAAATGTCTCTTTAAAAAAAAATTGAAGGGCACTTTTTTTGTCCAAGTGACCCTTCAAAAAAATTATGAAGGGAATTTGTTTGTCTAAGTGTCCCTTTGAAAAAGTTTTGACGGGCACTTTTTGCCTAAATGTCCCTTTAGAAAAGTTCTAAAGGGAACTTTTTGCCTAAGTGTCCTTTCAAAAAAAACTTGAAGGGCACTTTTTGCCCAAGTTCTCTTCAAAAAATTTCTGAAGGGCACTTTTGCCTTATCCCTTTCTCGAGTGCCCCTTCAAATTTTTTTTGAAGGGACATTTTTTGTCTACGT
>JARHVA010004056.1:1667500-1717171 GCA_037957365.1 Torreya grandis | reverse complement strand
AAATCTAGATTTTTCACATCATCAAAACATATCCCCACCTTTTTATCCCTCATCCCAACCAAATCCACAAAATTCTTAACTTTTTTATGACGCATCCCCTGAGTTGTCAAGTAAATTGATTAAGTCTTACTACATCAGCTAACTAACCCCATGTTTCTCTCAACCATTTTAAAATGGTCTTCATCCTCATGAGTGAGAACACATTAGCCACCATTGATCATTTAGATAATTTAAAATTTTCAAATCATCCTCCATCATTGGATTCCTTCTTCAAACATCTATAAATAAACTTGTAAATCTCCATTTTCAAGCATCAAAATCAAAGGATTACAATCACAATAAAGAAATTAGATCTCTACCACACAAGCAAATCAAAGAAAATAAAATTGAATAAAAGACTTATTTTTACACCAAAATGCCTACCCATTATCTCTTTGCATTGGAAGAGTGAGCACCACATATTTTAAAGAACAAATCAAATGTATATTGCAATGGAGAAAGCTTGTGCATTCAAAGTGTAAAGTTTGTGATTTTTTGTTTTCTTTATTTATTTATCTACCATAGTTTGATTTTTATCTTAGATTATAGTTAGTTTACTTACTTTGCACATCTAAATTTAGTTTATAAATTTTTGGCATGCACAGTAGGATCTTTTCTGTCTTTTTTATCTTTTAATCATCATATTTGTACTTGGATAACATTTCTATTTTGATTTTTATTGTTTATGTTTGTAGTTTACATTTAAATTTTGATATTTTTAAGTGTTGGTATGAGCTACATGTTGATTTTAGTTGTTTCTGTTCAGTTGTGTGTGCTTCTCTACATAATAGTGAATTTGGAAGTAAAAACAATCAAATTATAGACAATAACAACAAAATTATCTTATTTTCTTGTGTTTTTTCTATGTATTATGTTCTGTCTATAGGGTTAACAATATTTTTGTAAAGAAATTCTAATTTTATAATCAATTGGAGTGTTTTTTGTTACAAAATTAGTGATGTCATCATCATTTATAGTGCTTTTGTTAGAAAATAGCATAATCCCCTTTATTTACAATGAATATCATCATTTGTGGTGCAGTGAAATTGCATTTTTATGTAGCTAAATCGTCATTACCTACAATGAATTCATCTCTTTTTATAGTGAATTCATCACTGTTGGCAGTGAAATCATTGCTCTTGGTAGTGAAATTATCTTATAAGCATGGGTCTTTTTCTTTCCTTTTTTCTAGTTTCTATCTTTTTCCTGCATTAATTTTATTATAAATTTGCTTTTCTAATTTGTCTCTGTAACAACATTTTCATAATAGAGAGGTGTTTTTCACTTGTGTTCATGATTTTTCACTTTTTTTATTGTAGGTTACCTTATTTCTAGTGAAAGCAAACATTCTAACATTTTTTTTGCAGAACACTTGCTAAAGAGGATTAACAAAGGGAATTAAATAAAAAGCCAATTTCTTATTACTAACATTTTTCATTTTTATGTTCAAAATTCTTCATTAATTACATCTCTTTTTATTTCATTATTATTTTTTTTATGGTTGTATAAATTGCATATGCTCTTTTTGGCATTACATTAGTAATGATACTCAAAAAACAGATTTTTTTTAAAAATTATCTATGTTATCCAAGTAATATTTGTGTATACTCTTTTCTTAGCATTACATTGGTGATGAAACTCAAAAATAGAAAAATGGATATTTAATATTATTTTTATTTCTTAGGGGATATATTTACCATGGTATTTCGTCACCATATAATAGGCCAAACCCTATTTACCAGTAGGGTATATAAATCGAGATCTAGTTATTTTTAATTACCTAAGTGGTTATGGGTTTTAAACATACTATGATATGAGGGGCTTTCATGCTCCAATACTCAAGGTTTGAATAGTTGACTCAAAATCTGACATCATTGATTATCAACACACCTGACACCCCCTATGGCTATGTTGGGAACTTTATGACAAGACCCAATAGTGTATATCTACTTTATCAATTTATTTCATATTTTTTCCCCCTAGATAAGTTTATTTAAACTTTAATCCTATGATTAACCTATTTTTTTCATTCGACCTTGGTGCATTAGTTAGTGGTTAGTGCTAAGAATCAAACTTTCTACACACCCTCAAAATTGGACTCAATGGGCCATGAGAATCACATGATCCTCCATGGTTAGTGCCTTTTAAATATTATGTTGCATCTAAGAGCATGGATAAGTAAGTGACATAGGAAGGCCCATTAATTGTTCAGAATAGAAATTTCACCTAAGAGCATGGATAAGTAAGAGCATGGATAAGTAAGTTACACCTTTTTATGTATTTTTTTATTGTTTTAGAATAGAAATTTGTTTGTTGTTTCCTTGTTTTTACCATATGTTTCACTATTCTTGATTGAAAACAAATTCCTTTTGAATATTACAGGTACTAAACATCTTTAAATACAAATTTGTGTCAAAAACATTTAGTTATCAATAAAAAAATTACTCACTTTGGTATTTTGATTTACTAGAGTCCAATTTCAAATTTTTTTCATTGTTGACTCAAGTCTTTCCTTAGTAACATCACCCATTTCAAGAATCATGACCATGTGGAACAATCCCTTGAACAATTCAATAATAAATCCAAATCTAAATAATCCTTGTCTTTATCTAGGATTCTATCCAACCAATTTTGATTGAAACACATATTTAAATCAACATCAAATCAATCATCCAATAGATCCTAAATCAAATTTTTAATGTCATTGCAAACTCACCAATCAGTCATCCAATCAATCCAAATCCAAGTCTGAATATGTATTCATCCTCATCCATCAATCAATCAAATCCAAACTTGAATAGTCATTCAAGTTTTCTAACCAAAAAATGCAAACCCAAACCACAACCAATCAATTTCAAACTTGAATGTTTATTCATGTTTGCCTATAAATAAACATCCAAATTTTACTTTAGGGATAAAATTTAATTGGTTTTTATCTTTTATAGAAAAAAATATTTAAATTATTTTACAAGTTCCACCTAATCCACAAATCAAAAATCACCTATCTCAAAATCAAAATGCATTCACCAATCCATCTAGGTTCCATCCTTATCATCAATCTAAATCAAAATTTTGATTCAAATTCACCACCACTTTCAATTATATATTTTAACCAAAATCCATTCATAAATCAAGCTCCTATTTATTCCAATCCAACTATGTTCCATCAAAACCAACCTTTCAACTCCTACAGTCATCAAAACTAACTTTTCCAAATTCATCAAAAATCAACCATTTGGTTTTACATCTAACCTATTCCAAAAATTGAACTAAACTACATCAAATCCACATTTGTTCACAAACCCAATAGATTTAAGTCCATCAACCTTCACAAATCCACCAAATATGAATACTTTCACCTTCAACACACAAATTCAATAAATTTATTCTTTCAATATCAAACTACTTCTCTAGCTCACTTCATCACTATGGAATTCGAAAACATTCCACATCAACATCACCTTACCAATAGTTAGCCTATTTTAAAAAAATCAACCAAGTCTACCCTCTACTAGTTATATCCTTGATTCTAACATTCCCTATCACACTAACAAATGATATCCAATTCTAGCACCCTTACCGTCTAAATATTATCACACCCCCCAAATCTACAAGAACTTCAAAACTCCCAACCTATCAAAAACATTATCATGACTATTAAGAAAAAAATTCACTCCTTTAGGGGAACCTTATGATGTATTATTTCAAAAATTGGTTGCTATAAACTTAGTCATATTTCTAAATCACCAAATACTTAGAGCTAAATGTCCCAAAACCTGAGTGGTATAAACCTAATAAATATTGTGATTATCACAAAAATTGAATGTCATTCTATAAATTGGTGTACGATACTAAAGAATTATATCCAAGATTTTATTAATAAAAGGTACATCAAGGTATAGCCAAATTGTATCCATGTCTAACAATCATAGTTTGGGAATATGCCAAAATGTCTTTCCTGAGCCTAATCAAGCCACACCACTTCCAATTCAAGGTCATAACCTTCAATCCATTTCTTAAGAACCCATTTTTGGCATATCCACTTTTACCCAATCCATAGTCAATCAACCTACCTTTGACAACCATGGTTTACCATCAATTTTTTATGAAGAGCCTATCTTTATTAAAGAGCCTATCTTTGATCAAGATCCTATCTTTAATCAAGATCTCATTTTTGACAAAGATCCCATTTCTAATGAAGATCCTATCTTGGATAAAACCTCCTTCAACAAACATAACCTATCACCCATTATCCAAACACCCAAATCCTTATCACCTATTGAATTTCCCACCATCCCACAACAATCACCCCAAGTGATAGAGGTACTTGTAAATAAAACAATTCATGAGCAAAGAATTATCAAAACCCATTCATCTCAAAGTAAATGTTAAACCCCATAGCATCAGTTGTAAACCATTTGAAATTTAAGGTAAATATGTTAGTGATAATTTTTTGGTTTCTAAGGGAACTTAATCCATAATCAAAATAAGATCTAGCCATAGTCTTTATGAGGTTTGTGTTGCCATCACTCCTTTCATCAACCTCACCAATCCTACCTTCCATCTTATGAGTCAATATCCTACACCTTTTTATTGGTACCAATGATTTCATTTACATTTAACTTTCTTCCATGATAATAAAATAATTTTAGACTTCATAGATGGTCTCCTGCCAAAAGAGCATCAAAGAACATATGCATATTCTGAGGAACAAGTGTACCTTAATCAAAATGAATCCTACAATCCAAATATAAAATCCACACCCCATAGTAAAAACCTCTTTGAGGCACTATTGGATGATCAAAATACAAATTACATTCAAAATCCAAATTTAAATATAGAAAATAGTAAATATAAGTCCCTTAGTGAAAACCTTTTTGAGGTGCTATTGGACAATCCAAATCTAAATACCAATAAAAATAATCAAGAAGAATCCTTTGGTGAGAATATTTATATGGCACCAATGGATTATAAAATTAATATATCCTATTCATTAACACATTTTTAGGATGGATCCCCATCACAAATTAAATATATCATTGATGCAATATTAAATCTCAAATCATCCAACTTCTAGTTACTCCCAGTCTTGTTGAGCATAAGATTCTTGGTCCCATTCACTATTTACATCATGACACATATACTTATCCCAAATATAATCCCATCCCTCCAAATCCTTCATGAACTCAATGCACATCCTTCATCCAAGATACTTTTCACTTCACCCTATCTAGCAGTACCCTCTATCATAGAGACTATGACTATATCTCAGTAAATTTGGAAGATGCCAACTTATAAATCAATGAAGTTATTGAAGACATATGTAGAGTACATACCTAAAATATCAATAGTGGTAAGCATCACTCATCTCAAACCCTTTTATAATTAAGATGCCAAAATACAAGGAAAAAAACAAATAAAAAGTAAGAAAGAGAAAGAAAAATAAATTCATACATAGGTACAAACCATTTATATGGCATCTTGGGTAGGTAAGATGATGAAAATCAATTTTTGGAATCATGTGTAAAATAATTAACTATCTACAAGTACCCTAAACTTGGGGGGAATCTCATTCCATTTCAATCCTATGCATTATAAATCATCCCTCCATCCTTACTCATCCTACATCATTTTTAATCCCATCCTTTACCATCATATGCTTACCCTAAATTATCCTTACTTATCCTAAGTTATCCTAAAGAAAACTTACCCATCCTATGTCCATATAATCCATCCTAAACTTATCCTCAACTAACATACACCATTATTAACTACCCTTAACTATTCAAACCCATCCTTATTCTTTTAACCCCAAACACATCGAAACCCATCCAATCCCTACCATCATAAAATCATCTTTTTCCCCATTTTGACCTTTATAAGGAAGTGGAAACGTCTTGAGACATGTTATTAGAAACAACTTAATTCCAATCCATTCATATTCATCCATAATTCATATATAATGTATTCATTTCATCCCATACCACTCACTCTTCAATGTTATAATATGGTTTTCCCTTTGCTAGTATTCCTTGTATATACACCTATAAATCAAAAAAAATTCAAAAACATTAAAAACTCCGATAAAAATCAAAACATTAAAAAATGCAATAAAATACAAAAACAAAATTTAAGAAATAATTTAAAAAACCCTTGTCTTTAGTTATGTACCCTAGTCATCCCCTATATGGATTACTCATCAAACAGTTCAACATTGTCAAAAATTGCATATACCAAAGCGTTATAATCTAGCCAAAGATATCCAAAAAAAATATTTACTTACTTATTTTAGTCAATTACTTACCTATTTGTATAGTCATTTACTTTATTTTACATCATGGGTGTTTACTTTCTTCTACAGTGTTTGTTTACTTATGTATTTTTTTTATTTACATTATTTTCATTATTGCAAACATATCTTTTTATCTTATCTTTATTATTATTTCTTATGTATATATCACTATGTGCATTAATAATCATGTTATTATGACCTTCTATACATGATGCAATATGTTTTATCCTTGTGAATCTATTAGTCCTTATGCATATCACATGATAGTCATCATGGTTTTTTTATACCATTGGTGCATATTATCATGCACAATATCAAAATATAGGTTGTTCAACTCTTACTCAATTGGAGTTATTTTTGTAATTCCAATGCAAAAACAAAATAGATACAAGGTAGCTATCAAACCATTTCATGTTCTCAGATGAAGCATCTGTGTATTGTTTCTCTCTCTTCTATCCACCCTTATCTCTCAATGTTATTGAATCATTTGATCCATCATCATTAATCTATGTAGTCACTTCATTTTCTTGTTAATTATTACATATTAGTCATCCACAATCATTTCCTAATATTTCCATTCAATCTCCCACACTTTTCGATTGGGAATTAAAAAATTACAATATCTATGTTTTCTCCATCATTCACTCATAATGTGCGATAATTAACTTAAGTATGTTAATAGCATCAATGGATCAATCTTACATTACATCATCACTTCTCTTCCTACTTTGGGAGAACTACATCTAGCCTAATATCCTGGCATAGGCTTTGTCTAAGGAGGCTTATGTAGGCAACACTTAGAGATATGGGGTCTTTACGGTCAGTTTGATTAGCACCATCATCTAATCCATTTCATCCACATTTTCTACTATTATTTAATCAAAGTACTATATCTCATTATCAATGCTTGCAAATATCAATTTTGTAAATATTTATCACAAATTAGACAATCTATATATTTCATTTTTGGGCTTGTGGCTTACCATTGTTTGGATATATCAACTCCAAATCCACTCACGAGACCCTGGAGTCTAAGCAAAATCCAAGTGTGTAGTCTATAAAGTGGGAAATGTACTTCTTCCAATATATTATCTAGTATTTAATAGTTACGCATATATAGTTTTACACATACCCTCTAAAATTTTTCAAACATTAGTATTAAGACAAGCATCTATATTATTGATTACAATTTTTTCATTTCCATGCCTCATTAAAATCATTCTTCATCCACTTTTTTTTCAAAATTTCTAGCCACATTAAATCAATTTCTTCCACATTTGCATTCAAAATCTTGCAATAATCTCTTAGAATAAAATTAACATAATCATTTGCAAATTCAATATCTTTTTTTATTCATAGATCCATAGTTTATTATTAATGGTATATATCATTCCCACACCCACTTAATTGACCCATGCATCAAAATTAGCAATAACAATAAGTGTGAAATCTATAAATGATTAAACTATTATTTTTCAAATCCATACTATAAGTTTTTGTTAACTAGGGTCAACCTTTTTACACCACCATCTTAAAAATTTAACTTAAATTGATTTATCATTTGTCCACGTCAATTTAAACATTTCCTCTTTTCAATAATTTTGAGTGTTTGTCTATTTTTTTTCACAAACCCTCGAGGAGGCATCATCACACTCATTTTAATTTATTTGGGGAAAATTTTTCCTCTTCTATAATCAACACTCTACTTCTTCTACCATTCTTCAAAACAGTTTTGCTTCACAACACTATTTCAAAAAGAGGCAAATGTAGACACTTAAATCTCATTTAGTGTCAAAATGCACCTAGATCTATTTAATAATTCTTCTTAAATTAATAAATTATATATCCTTCCAAATTCAAATAATTGAATAATTTGAAGTATTGACTAAGTCAATTATGCACCCTTAAATCCTTATTTTAAATAATAAAATCTATATTTTCCACCTCATCAAAACATCTCCCACATTTTTCTCCCTCATCCCAACCAAATCCACAAAATTCTCAACCTCTTATGACTCATCCCCTGAGTTATCAAAAAAAATTAATTAGTTTTGAGTCAATTAACCAACCCCATGGTTTTCTCAAATATTTTAAAATGGTCTTCATCCTCATGGGTGAGGGCTCATTAGCCACCATTGATCATTTAGATTATTAAAAAATTCCAAATCATCTTTCAACATTGGATCCTTCTCCAAACATATATAAATAAACTTGCAAATCTCCATTTTCAAGCATGACATCAAATTATTGCAATCACAATCAAGAAAGCAGAGCTCTATACACAAGTGAATCAAAGCAAATAAAAATGAATCAAAGACTTCCTTTTGCAATGAAATACTTTATGTTCTCTCTTTGCATTGGAGGAGTGAGCACCACATATTTTAAAGATAAAATGTAATGTATATCGAAATGGAAAAAAAATTATGCATTCAAAGAATAAATTTTGTGATTTTTGTTTTCTTTATTTGTTTCTCTACCATAGTTTGAATTTTAGCTTATATTATAATTATTTTACTTTCTTTGCACATCTATATTTAGTTCATACAATTATTATATTATAGTCCAATATAATTATATAATATAATAACAATAGTGCCATTACATCATCATGCAACTCATTTTCACTTTTGAGGAAGTTGATGAAGTATATAGGGGAGCCACTTATTATGGGACATGATTCAACATTTTCAATACTTGAGGAGGAGTTTTACAATTCATCATAAATCAATGTGGTTGACATGGGTAAGGTAGGAAAAACTATACTCCTCAAAAGATAATATACTATAATATTATTACTACAACATTATTATAATATATTATATCATATATAATATATTATTATATAATATAATATAATATAATATAATATATATATATATATATATATATATATATTAATAATATTATAGTATATTATCTTTTGAGGAGTAGAGTTTTTCCTACCTCACCCATGTCAAACACATTGATTTAGGATGAATTCTAAAACTACTCCTCAAGTATTGAAAATGTTCAGTCTTGTCTCACAATAATATAAAATACTTAATATTATATATATATATATATAATTAGTATTATTTATATTATATTTTAATTATATATCTATTTTTAATATACTATATTGATTATAATATATTATTATTATTGTTGTTGTTGTTGTTGTCATCATCATCACATGCTTCCCATTAGAATCATGCATAACTTATACAATTATAATTATGTACAACTTATATATAAAAATTAAAATAACTTTTTCAAACTCTTAGACCTAATAAAATATTCTTGATTATTTATGAGCCATTTTAATATGTGGTTGAAAAAATACCTCAAAGAGACACTTATATTCATTGATATGAATCCTCTTTCAATCATAAATTGGTTAATTTAAATGGTTTGATAAAAGTTATAGATTGTGTTGACGTGTATGATATATCAGTTAATTATGCACATGTATCTACCTCGGCTTTGAGTCCATCTCATGAAATGCCTTGTCATAATTGTTCGTGTTCTAGATTTGCACCCTAGATGAGTAAGGGGATTGTTAAAATCTTCCTACTGAAATCTAATCCAACATGAGACTGATCCTAGGTTATGGGTATCCTAATAATGGATTTGAACTTTGGATAAGGTTGGCTTCCTTTTGGATCTATCACTTAAACTAGCACTTGTTTGCAAAAGGGAGATAGAATTGATAAAAACTTATAAAAGCATGAAAAAGATGTGATGCACCAATGAATTTATCACTCAAAATGACACAATACACACTATGAGGAACTTTTAATACAAAATGAAATCCATCTCACATAAATATTTTAGAATAAGGCATTAATTAGTTATCAAATCAATAAGAGAGGGTAAATATCCTCTTTCAAGATAGACAATAACCTATAAATTGCACTTATAATGAGTTTTGAGAACTATTAAACACTTCATGAAGGTGATAAAAACATAGACATAAGCAAGGAACTTACATTTACTTAACCATATTACATGAATTCATAGAACACACTTCAATCTGGCTTAGAAAATGGTGGAATTTAGTCTTTATGGCATTAAAAGTTATTACAGTATAAATTTTGGTAGAGTTTGGTCATACAAAAAAGGAGGGATTTATTTTAAGGCTTAGAATCCTATATTTATGTGTGTGTGTGTGTGTGTGTGTGTGTGTGTGTGTGTGTGTGTGTGTGTGTGTGTGTGTGTGTGTGTGTGTGTGTGTGTGTGTGTGTGTGTGTGTGTGTGTGTGTGTGTGTGTGTGTGTGTGTGTGTGTGTGTGTGAGAGAGAGAGAGAGAGAGAGTTGTGTATTGAAAAAGGCCCAACCATTTTTGATGGATTAACATTCTCGAAGATGTTGAGTCAAGGTCTTATCAATAAGGAACAACTTTAAAGGCCATTCAAAAAATTTAATGCTCACTTGATCTTTATCCATTTACTTAGTGTCCTTGGAACTCCATGTCATTATCTATCTGATATGTTGATAAGGATTATGTCTTGGAATTGACAAAATTATGCCACATCTATCTTGGGTGGCCATTAGTACTTATTTATAAAAAATATGACCATACCAATAGGTGAGACACCTATTCATGATAAAATTTATGTATTATTTATTTTGACTCAAACTTGGATCTATTATATATATGGAAAACCAATCTCAAACCATTAGTTTTCACATAGTCACACCATTCATGGAAACCCTACAAACTGTTTGACCTTGCTTCATAATCAGTGGTCTCTATATTAGGTCCAAATGACCTATTTTACTTATATGGATATTTGTTGGCAATGGTTGGTCCCATTGGTTAAACTTGGATCATATTCAAGCTCTAGTTATTTTGTTTTTTTACCTTACTCAGGTCAAAGAATGCCCCATTAACTTCTATCAAAAATGTCCTAGCTCATTTTTTTTTTTACTAGTTGTCAAAAACTGATTTTGATCATTGACATATTGACCAATATCACTTTTTTAGATGCTTCTTATTTAGAGGAACATTGATCATCGATCTTCTACCAACTGAATGCAATTTTACCACTTGTCATGTATGTATTTTCCCTCAAGATTCATTAACTTCTTTGATTCATGCTCTCCATTAGATATTTTTTATAATTTAATGTGTTGTTGATCTGTCTAGGCCCATTAACCTATCTTTGAATGTGCACAATTGGATTCTCAACTTGATGAACCTGTGTTGTAGTATCTTGTCCAAATTGTAGTTCTTTAAGGGCTTTAACCTAAGGATTTTTTCTCATTTGACTCTAGCACATATCATTAGATCTCATGAGTCAATATGTGGGCTCACATAGACTATCTGATCTTGACCAAATTTAAACTTTTTAAGGACCTTTTGAACCTAAATTGTTACATTACAGAGCTTGAACTTTGAAATTTTCATGAATGTCAATGACATTTGCACAATTGTCACTATATTTTGAATTTTAATGGTTATTTTTGTGCTTGAATTTGACACTTATTAAAAATTATTAGGTTTTTAAAATCAAATGGCTATTCTCCATGGCTTGATTTTGAAACTTTCACACCTATCATATCTCTATTGGATCACAAATTCCTTGGGTTATTTTCTTTAGACCTTTTACTAGACATTTGTTATGGGATTTTCCTTGAAGAAATAACCCTTTAGGTTTTTTCCTCGGGACACTTTTGCTAAAAATTTACCCTTTATAACTCTTGATTTGGACCTTTTGGTAAAGAAATACCCTTTTAAAAAAGTGTTTGGGACACTTTGCTATAAAAAATGACCTTTCAAGAAAATATATAGGACACTTTGTTTGAAAAAGTGCCCTTTGAGATTTCAATATTTGGACAAAATGTCTAAGAGAATTCAAGTCTTTGGGACTCTTGTTTTGGACCACTTTCCTATACAATGATCCTTTGAGAAAATTATCTAGAATTTTTTTCCAAAATAAATGACCCTTAGGCATTTACTGTGAAAAAAATGTTTGAGATAATTTACATTTAGCATTTTTTGATACGGATAATTTCTATGAAAGAAATAGGTCTTTAGGTAAATTATTGTGGAACAATTTCCCCAAGAGAAATTTGTCTTCATCTTTTGCTTTGAACATTTTTCTGAAATAAATTACACTTAGCCAAAATAGGGTCCCAAAATATTTGAATTTCACAAAATTAAAACTCAAAATAAATCCACCAACTAAGGAATTATCCCAAATAAAGGTTTTGTACTTATATTTTTGAAAGCCTATAGGCCCTTCTGAACTTGTACTTGCACTGTTGCTTAATCCTTGAAGGCCTAAAAGAACTATGAAAACCTAAAGCTTGTGTAGACTTGATCCATGACCTTGAAATACTTGGTTTTTCCATGAAGCTTGCTCATATTAAATTATTAGACCATTATTCAATTAGGATTTATTTCTTTCCACTAAACTCTTGGACTAGGCACCTATTTGCTATGTTGACCAAATTTGATCAACATCATTGGCAACTTGGTTGGGAATCATGCCTAATATGCTTAAGAACATGGACCATTTACATGACTTTTGACTCATAAATGATAATTCATGGACCATTTACATGACTACAAGAAAAAATTTTGAATTGTAAAGACAAAATAATTCCAACAAATAAATAAAGAAACAAAGTTGAAAGGGAAACTAACCTAATAAAACAAAGGTAACTAAACTACTAAACAACTATGCAAAAAAAACACTTATCTGGGATGAAAGTAAGGAAACAAATGTGTTATAAAACACATAGATAAAAATTAAAAAACAACTAACTATGTAGAAGGGACTTAGCTTCCTTAATAAGAGTGCTTAATATTTATCCCATTGATTGGGATAGGAAACTCTTCACAATTCATCTTTATGAGATAGAAAGAATTATGGGATTTACAACTAAAGACTATAAATAGACCACTCTAGAGAGAATAAAATTTTGTGTGGTTTCATGGCTTAGCTCTATCATCATCCCACTTGAGGACCAAATCTCTTTACTAAAAACTTCTTGAATAAATTCCTTTGTCAAACAATCTCTTTGTCATTGCTTGATGGGCTTCCATAGCCAATATTGACCAATGCCTTGTCTCTTCTAGCTATATGAGATCATCATATCGTATTTCCATCATCTCATTCTCTAAAATATCAAGCTAATGCATTAGTTCCAAAGTAATAAATTCAAGAGAAATAGGCATTCTTGCTTCCTTACCATATACTAGGTTGTATGGAGAATTGGCTATGGACCTTTTATAGGTGATCTTGTCAGCTCATAGAGCTAACTTCAATTTAATATTCCATGATCTTTTATTGTCTTCTATTAGTGGATTCAACAAGGCCATTGCCTTCTGGATAATATTTTAATGAGGTACTGAGGAAAACACTATGTTGAACTACCCACTAGATGATCTTAGATCCTACAGAAGCCATAACATTATCAGAAATTATAGTTTAAAGGACCCCAAATATAGTAATAAAATCTTCATATAAGTTTAAAACATTGGTTTCATTAGATTATTTTCATGTTAATGCTTATATCCATCTAGTAAAATAATATGTGATAGTTAGGATCCACTTGTGTCTTGAACTTGAAGGGGGATTAATAAGACCAATAAATTCCAATCCACATTAGACAAAGGGTTAATTTACTCAAATTGGTTAGAGAGGTAATGTTGCAAGCTTCACCTTTCCAATAAACATGGCACATTATCTACATTTTCCAACCCATGTATGATAATCACAAAATAAACTTGGCCAAAAATACCCACCTCTCATTATCTTATGGGTTTTGATCCTTGTTTAATACTACTTAAGTAACCTTTATTTTTGGCCTAGCTCTATGGATCTTAGCAATATGCCATTGAGATCATTTTTGAATAATACAATATCAACAAGAAGAAAAGGAATCGACTGCAATCTAAAATATCTCCTCTTTGAAGGGGTTAGATGAGAAAGATAAATATCATCCTATAGATATCTTGCCATAACTTGGAAACAACTAGAAGATGAGGTCTAGTCACTTCTAACTTATTCATCATTTGACACCATAACCAGTTTATTAGTCTCCTGCAAGTCTTGGGCTAGATGTTCAAAAATTCCTTTGGCTCTAACCATCTTTATGACTTTTATATCAATATCATAGTCCATGACATTGGTTATCCAACTAGTTCTTTTATCATTTATATCTTTATTCAAAACAAAATATTTAACACTTGGATGTGCAACCATCAAATGTATCTTATTATTGAACAACAAGTACCTAAAATTTTTAAGAGACCTTATGATTGAAAGTACATGATTCTCAACAAAATAGTCCCTTGTTTCATATTTTTCTAGGCCTTGTCTTAAGAAGTCTATTGGATATTCTAAAGTCTCTTTATTCTGCTACGTAAGAATACTAGAAATTATGTCAATGTTAGCATGGTTGTATGAGAAGAATATTTTGTAAAATTAGGGTTTAAGAGTGTAGGATCATTAGTTATAGCTTTCTTGATCTCTTCAAAGCTTATTATTCCTTCTTTTAACCAAGAAAAAATTAGATCCATCTTTAGCATAGCTATGAGTGGTTTGGCTAAAGTAGCAAAATGTAAGATGTGTCTCCTTATGAAATTGATTTTACCTAAAAATATTTGCAAGGATTTCTTGTGCTTAGGAAATGAAAGTGCAAGAATTGACTCTATCCTATCAAGATCTATGCTTTTAACATATTTTGAAATTACATGTCAAAAAATCCGACCTTTATAAACAGAGAAAACACAATTTTTTGGATTTAAAGGCACTCCAAATTCCCTGCACCTTTCAAACACTTTTTTGAGGTGAATAATATGCTCATTTGTACTATTAGATAATAATATTATGTCATTCAAATAAATAAGAATAAACTTGTTGAGGAAACCCTAAAATGACATGTCCATAGCCTTCTAAAAAGTAGCTCCAACATTAGATAAAACAAAATGAATATTTTGTATGTGATTGTCCCCCACTTTATGGTAAAGGTTGTTTTGAACTAATCCTATTCTTTGACAAAAATATGATTGTATCCATTGTATCCATCCAATAAGGAGAACCATTTTGAACCTTTAACTAGTTATAAAATATGTTTCATTGATGACAATGGGTAGTGGTCTTTAAGAAAAGCCTTATTCAAGTCACAAAATTAAAGACATAGCCTAATTTCACCATTATTTTTCCATATTTAAACAAGGTTTGCCACCTAAGTTGAGTGCTTAATTGGAAATTTTATAGCTGACTCAATAAGCTTGTGTAGTCTAGCTCTCATCAAAGGTTCATGCTTTGGGTTAATAGGCCTTTGTCTCTGTCTGGTTGGCCTAGTCTCATCTTCTAACACAATGGTATGTTGATCTACACTTGGATCAAATCCTTTAACATCATTGTAATTCCATGCAAATACATCTTCAAAACTTGAACATAACTCAATAAAAGTTTTTTTCTCTAAAGATGTGCAAACTTTACCTAGATTTAAAATATTACCAGTTACAATATTTATATTTGTATAGTTATATTCCTTGATTGATAAAGTAAAATTTTATTTTCTCAATTTATCATTTCTATTGAATATCTTTTCTAAGGTGACCAACCCTTTAGACAACTTGTTTGTCTTTAATTGCATAATCTGGTCATCATATTATTGTAAATGCTTATTTTGGTATCATATTTTTCAAGAAACGTCACTTTCTTCCTTTGCTTACAGAAATCTCGATCCATGCTTTTCAAATCCAAAAGCATACCCTTTGACTCAAGAACATGCATCCCCTTCTTATTCATGTGACCAAGCCTATTAAGCCACATCTTTGAATCTACATCAGAGGTAGATAAACTAGAATGAGAATCAGTAATACAAGTAGATAGATAAAGTGTACCTACTTTGTTACCTCTTGCTACAACAAGTGCACCCTTGGTAACCTTCCAAGAGTCCGCTGTGAGAGTTACTGTGCAACTCTCATCACCCAACTTTCTAATAGAAATCAAATTCTGCTTCAGGACTGGGATATGCATGACCTCCTTCAACACCCATGTGTTGCCTGTCTACAATTTTAGCTTCACTTTCCCTTTGCCAACCATTTTACAAGGCTTACCATCCCCTAAATAAATTTCTCCAAAGTCTCCATGGACATACTCATGAAAAAATTCCCTATTTGGGGATGCATGGAAAGAGGCACCAAAATCTAAAACCCAAGATTCTACTTTATCCAAAGAACATACTAGATCATCCTGTGCAACAATACCTGCAACAATACTTGCAAAATATACTTCTTCATGTCCTTCATGCTGATCTTCAACAAACCAACAATCTCTCTTTACATGCCCTTTCTTTCCACATTTCCAGCAGGTTATTCTGCCATACCTGGACTTGGATCTCCTGCCTATCTTGGACCTTGATCTCCCATGCTCGATCTTCTCTCTTTTCCTTCCCCTACTTTCAACACTCAAATCATTACCTGATGATTCACCTGTGCTTTTCCTGTGAATTTCTTCATTCAAGATTACACTCACAACATCATCCACTTTTAAGATTTTTGAAGCAGACGTAGTATTACTAACTACCATTACCAAACTCTCCCAACTTTCAGGTAATGAGCATAAGATTAAGAGAGCCTTAATTTCATCATCAAAAACAATATTGACTAAATTTAACTGGTTTACCAAACCATGGAAATCACTAAGATGACTATGAACAGATCCACCTTCCAACATTTGCAAATTAAATGATTACTTCATAAGAAATACCTTATTTGAAGCTAAGGGTTTTTCATATAAATTTGCCAATGATTCCATCAACTCTACCATTGTCTTAGCCTGTGATAAGTTAGAAATCATAGATGATGCAAGACTCAACCTTATAGATCCCAGAGCCTTTCGATCAAGAACCTCCCATTCTTTAACCTTCATATCCATGGGCTTACATGCAACCCCACCCAATGGTAAGTACAAATCTTTTTTATACCAATTGATAGGACCTAGGATCCACAAAGCTCTGACACCACTTGTTAGAATTAAGAGCACACTTGATTACCTTTGTATTAGAAATTAAATATGTAGAAATAACCAGAAGTACAAGTAACTAGAAATAAGAAATAACATAGAATATGAGAGGCAACACACAATTGTATTCAACTCATTCCAGAAGGAAATTACAATAAATAGATAACACTCTTTCATCCACTTTGTCGGCATACCAGTAATATTCCCTCAAGAGTTATCTTCTCTCAATATAGGTCACAACAAATGGCTAACACAGAGCTGTTCTTCACCTCAACCAGTCAGTACAACTGAGTACGAACCAGTACTCCAAGTAGATCTCACCATGATCTTGCTCCTTGATGTGTTGTTATCACCTTTGATCTTGCTACCCCACAGAGCTACCTTTGACCCTCACACACACACACCTGTAGACCAACCTGATCTTACTTATCCATGTAGGTCTCCAACTTGATCTTGTAACACCCTACAGATCAACCCTGATCTTACATACCTAGAAGAACCCCTGTAATTCCACCAATGGAAGAACTCTTCTAGTTCTACACTTTAAAATATAGTGCCATGGGTCTATTTTATAGATCCCATGCATACAATAATTTAGACAAGTGGCTCAAGACTCAAACTGGTCTTTAACATGCAAAAAACTAGTTCATTAACTAATTGTTTGTCAATAGGTAGTTTTGGAACTACACAGGTGACTAACATCAGTCCCTATTTTCTTGGAGGTGACCGATGTCAGCTGACTCCTATCAATGTCAGTTTTTTTCTATCGACCCCTACCTGATGTCGGTCGATCCTGCCGACATCGGTGACTGTGACACTTAGCAACCTCTTCCATGTTTGCATCCGGGTGAAGCTTTTAGCTCCAAAACCTAACATATTTTTTATGTGAATGTCCCCCACTTTATGGTAAAGGTTGTTTTGAACTAATCCTATTCTTTGACAAAAATCTGATTGTATCCATTGTAGCCATCCAATAAGGAGAACCATTATGAACCTTTAACTAGCTATAAAATATGTTTCATTGATGACAATGGGTAGTGGTCTTTAAGAAAGGCCTTATTCAAGTCATAAAATTAAAGACATAGCCTAATTTCACCATTATTTTTCCATATTAAAACAAGGTTTGCCACCTAAGTTGAGTGCTTAATTGGAAATTTTATAGCTGACTCAATAAGCTTGTGTAGTCTAGCTCTCATCAAAGGTTCAAGCTTTGGGTTAATAGGCCTTTGTCTCTATCCGGTTAGCCTAGTCTCATCTTCTAACTCAATGGTATGTTGATCTACACTTGGATCAAATCCTTTAACATCATTGTACTTCCATGCAAAGACATCTTCAGAACTTGAACACAACTCAATAAAAGTTTTTTTCTCTAAAGATGTGCAAACTTTACCTAGATTTAAAATATTACCAATTACAATATTTATATTTGTATACTTATATTACTTGATTGATAAAGTAAAATTTTATTTTCTCAATTTATCATATCTATTGAATATGTTTTCTAAGGTGACCAACCCTTTAGACAACTTGTTTGTCTTTAATTGCATAATCTGGTCATCATATTATTGTAAATGCTTATTTTGGTTCCTTGAGGAGAATTTAGATTCCTCTTGTAAAAATATGGTGATCTAAATATCATATTAAAATACTTGTCAATTATCATGGTTGTCTGGGATAGAAGTCTAACAACTACCTTAATGTGTGATTGAACTTTTTCCCTTTTAATCCCATCTATGATACTGAATTATGACCCAATAGTATCCAACCTATAAGCATATGTGTTATTATTTATTGATATGGAATAAATATTTAAGGCTTAAAATTATTCAACTATGTCTCATACACTATGCTTATAAGACCTAAGTAGTGGGTTCTTGCATATATTAAGTCCTCTTACTTGGTGAACTACTAGTTCACTATCTCTAAAGACTTGTAAGGAAATTGACCTTCATCTTTCTTGTCCATTGTAAACCATGCACTAGTGCTTCATATTCAATAACATTATTTTAAAAACCAAACTAAAACTTGAGAGAATAAAAATATCTTTGATTGCTTAAAAAATTAATATCATTCCAGATCTAGTGTCATGTTTATTCCTGGATCCATCAAAATATATCTATCACAGTCCATCACTAGGCTAATCATCTTTCATCAATGTTGGAATTGGTGCATCATTTTCATGAAGATAATAGACACCAAGTACTATTTCCTTAATTAAATTTTAGAGATCATATCCATGAAAATCATAGGCCAATTCATCAAGGAAAAGATTTGAGACTCCATCTAGTACCTTGTCTAAGATAACATAATTAGTGTTCACCATACTTGGCATATATGGCTCCTAATAAAATCTTATGATAGGTTCAAAACATATTGTTACCTTATTACCATACCTATTTCTTAACATTAAATAGGTCTAATCAGCTAGCAAATATCCTCTAATCTTTGAAGTAGAGTCTCTTGACAGACACATGGCAAAATAGGGAGGCAAGTCCACTATAACTACATCTTGTTGAATAAAAAAATTGGGGAAAGCATGTAATATTAGTTTTAGATCTTTTATTATGCCTAATTTCTTCTTCGATGACCCATATAATTTTAATACTCCTTTGGTATTTGGCTCATAGACAAGACCAAGCTTGTATATAATTTATTTGGGTATGACAGTGCTACTAGCTCCACTATCTACCATACAATTATGGACTAAGTAGTCACCAACTATCAAAGAGATATAAGAGGAGGGGTTTTTTTGATTTGACATTATCTTTGTCCACCTTTTTTGTTTTATGTATCTATTGATTAGGTTGTTTGATTTGCTCATATAAATTGGCCAAGATAGCTCCTTGCTTCTCAATTGATTCTTTAGATACCTTAAGATCTAAAAGTTATTGAATAAGCATATCCTTTTGTCCTATAATGGAAATGGAATACCACATGATAATTCTAACATTTTATTTCTTCATTTGTTCTATAATTATAAATGATGCTCTACTAACATTTGGCTATAAATTTTGAGCCACTGGTTGTTCTCTAGTTAGGGGCATTTGGGGAACCTTCAATGTCTTTGTATTATAAATCTTTTGGACAATAGGAACAATAAATTGATCTTTGACACTCTTTGCAACAAAATTACAAACACTAAATGTATTTCTCACATCTTGAACTTCCTCAACTGCTCTTCTTTTAGATCTAGTTAGAGCAACAAATTGACCATTTGTGTTGCTAGTTTCACCAACTTGGTTAAATGCAATATGATCATCAATTACCAATTGACATTGATAGCATTAGGTTGTATTTGAACTTGTTGAGCTTCTCCTTGGAATTCCATATTCATGTCTTGATACTAACCACCTTGAAGAGAGAACTCTTCCTGTGCCATTTATGGCATAGTAATATCTTGTGATACTAAGGCTTGATTTTGAGTGTAATTTGGATTGGAAGGTTACCAACCTGAAACTTGCATCAAGTTATTTTGGGGAACAATAGCTTTTAAACTAGAAGGTACATTAGGATAAATGGATACATATGGCTTAGTTTGGGTTATGGATCCTTAATTTTGACAAGGTTGCCTATTGTCCTTGAAACCTTGATAAGGAGGTCATTGGTTATTGAAAGACTAAAAGGTATTCCAGTTTTGTTGTTGATAAGGTCTACCTTGGTAGTGTTATCTCTTGAGTTGAACAATATCATTTCCAAAAGCTTGCAAGATGCTTTTTAGATCACCAATCTCACTAGTTTGATTAGGAGGGGCTACAACATGGACCTTTGGAGATGGGATAGGGGCTAAAAATGGAATTTGTAGAACTTGAGGAAGATGAACAGGTTAAAATTTTGGGAATATGGGTATTAGCGGTCTTGGAGTAAGTTTACTAGCTTGTATTAAGCTATTTTCTACTTTACTAACAATTTCATAGGCATTTGGTAAGGTATAACCACCCATAGACTATATCGTGACACTTATATTACAATTAAGGGCCTTAAGATAGTAAAAAAATGCATACTCAAGATGGTATAAACCAATACAAGGATCCTAATCCATATCTTTTGGAATTTGATGTTAAAAATAGATATGAATTTAGGTACCTTTGTATGGTAGTTAGTTGTTCAACCAAAAGTAGATGATCAAATTTGTCTCCAGATTACCTAACTAAGGCTACACCTAAATCATCCCAAGTAGAAATGGAGTTAAATAAAAGATTCATATACCATGACAATGCTTTTCCATTGAAGAAGGCAACAATCAATATGATAGCCACATTATCTTGAGTAACATTATGAATAAAACATAGATTGGCAACATCTTGGATATACTCAATAGAAACAATTTTTATCCCATTCTCTGAAGAAGCAAGGGATATTTTAAAGGCAAACATAGTAATGTCATCATATTAGGCAAAATTGAACGGACTACCCTTATTAAATGGGATAAAAACTTGATTCTTGATAACCATTTGGTAAAAAGGGATTTGGCTTATGGGGATAATATATTGGACTAAAACAATAGGGTAACTAGTAGATAAATTATGCTTTAGAGGATAAGGCCTTGTATTATTTAATCTTGATCTTCTATAAGAAGTAGAAGGCAACTCAATATGTTTAAAGGGAATACCTTTACTTGATTATCTTATTGTAACCTTTGGCATGAAGGCACTATCTAAAGGATGCTATGAGATATGCAAATTGAAGAATCTTTAGCTCTTGATGATGGCATATGTCTCTTTCTTTTGTAATTTCTTCTTCTCAATAATCAAACTTCAATTATGCTAAACAAGTTGCATCCCATTGGGCATGCCAAAACTGTTGGTGTTCTAGATTTGTACCCTAGTTGAGTAACAAGATTGGTCAGATCTTCCTACTCAAATCTAGTATAACATGGAACTAATCATAGGCTATGGGTATCCTAATAATGGATCAAACCTCTAGAGAAGGCCATCTTCCTTCTACATATATCACCTAAACTAAATCTAAACTAGTACTTGCTTAGAAAAGGGAGAGATACTTGACAAAAAATTATAAAAGCATGTAAAAGAGGTGATGCACAAATGATTTGATCACTCAAACTCACATAATACACACTATGAGGTACTTTAAATACCAAATACAATCCATCTCACATAAATATTTTAGAATAAGGCATTAATCAGTTATCAAATTGGTATGATCCTTCCTCAACAAATTAGCATATAATTGTAGATACACAACATAAACTATGGAAAATCAGTAATATATAAAATAAAATAAATAGAACTTAATTACAATAACAAAATTATAGAATCGATGGCCTCTTTGAGGAGGAAACCTCCTTTGAGTAAGCTCAATTCAATACAATTCGTGGATGCCTTCATTGGGCCTTAACACTGACTCAAATACTAATTCTATTCTAACAAATATTTAATCTCAAGCATGTGGGATAAATAAAATATGCTCCAAGGATGACTTACAAAGCATATGCATCCAAAGTAACTACTATTCTAATAATGTAAATAGAATAGTAGAACACAAGTTCCTAACATCCCCTCCCTCTTGAAAAAATCTTTATCCTCAAAGCTTCAATTATGGAAAGTGTTATTTAATCTGGAATAATGGTTCCCATGTGGCATCTTTAGGTTGTAGTCCTTACCACTAAATTAAAACTTTTATGATGGTGCAAGAGTGAATTTATCAAGTGAGACAAGCCAAGACTACTTCTGGTTCAAGAAGGAGGGAGCCATCATTATCAAGTTCAGGTAAGACTATTTGTGCTTGAATGTTGATGCCAAGAACTTTCTTTAGACATGAGACATGAAATATTGGGTGAATCCGAGAGGAAGGTGGAAGTTACAACTTGTAATAAATAGACCCAATCTGCTACAAAACCTTATATGGACCGTAAAACTTAAGGGAAATATTTTGACACTCTTTTTGTTTTAAGGATGATTGTTTATATGGTTGTAAGTGAAGAAAAAACATATCACCTACTTGAAAAGTACACTCAGAGTGATGTTGATCAGCCTGCTGCTTTATGTAATTTTGTGCCAAGTGCAAACTATCTCGTAAGATGTGGATAATCTGACCTCAATGTCAAAGAGTAGTGTCAACTACGTAAACTAGTGAACTGCCAAGTGTATATAGGAGAAGTGTTGGTTGGGGGGGGGGGGCACTTGCTCATAAACTACTTCATAAGGGGTCATTTTAGTAGAGGTGTGGTAGGATGTATTATACCACTATTCTTCAAGAGGTAACCATTTGACCCACTAATGTGGCTGCTCTATGACAAAATAATGAAGATAGGTTTCTAGACATTTATTGATGATTTTAGTCTAGCCACCAGTTTGTGGATGATATCCTGAAATCATTTTTAATTATGTACCTAGACACTTGAAGAGTTCTTGGTGAAAACGGTTGGTGAAGGTAGAATCATAATCTAAGATAATAGAAGTAAGAATACCATGGATTCAAAATATGTGATCAAGAAATGTCTAAGCATTAGTGGAAGCAATGTAGAGATGGACCAATGTGTAAAAATGAGCATATTTAGAGAGGCAATCCACTATGGCAAGAATCACTAATTTAACACAAGATTTTTGGAGGCCTTCGATAAAATCCATGGAAAT
Source organism: Torreya grandis (assembly GCA_037957365.1). NCBI lineage: Eukaryota > Viridiplantae > Streptophyta > Pinopsida > Cupressales > Taxaceae > Torreya > Torreya grandis. Next base: position 1,693,278 of record JARHVA010004056.1, on the reverse strand, counting down.
CTTGGTCCAAATACATGTAGGAATATGAAGTGGTTGGAGTAGACTCGTTGGGGTTACTATTTTGCCTTTAGTACATTGGTAGATATCACATTTAGCAACAAATGTTTTGATATCATTTTTGAGTCTGTGCCAAAATAAATTATGACAAACTCTCTTGTACATTTCTAGAAACCCTAAATGAATAGTAGAAGGGGAAGCATGCATCCCCTATAAAACTAGTTGTTTTAACTTGAAGCCTATTGGTAACATTATGTGACCTTTATATTTTAATGTGTGCCCATCCCATGTATAATGATATTTAGCAGATGGATCAGTAGATATCTTAAGAATGAGTTTTTGGGTTGGGATATCATTCTGCCACTCATTTTGAAGATCTTGGAGCCAAGTAGAAATGGGAAGAGAGACTACACTGAGGTGTACCAGATCATCGAACAGGTGAGAAAGAGCTTTAGCCACCAAGTTTTCCTTACCTTTTTGTAGGTAATTTCATAATCATATCCCATGAGTTTAGAAACCCATTTTTTCTACTCTGGGGAAGATACTCATTGTTCTAGAGAATATTTGAGGCTTTGATGGTCAATTTTAATGTAGAAGTGTTGGCCAATCAAATAGGGACACCATTTATGAACTACATGGAAAATAACCATCATCTCTTTTTCATATATAGAACATAACAAATTACATACAGTTAGGGCCTTATTGGTGAAGGTTGTGGGAAAACCCTCTTGCATAAGTACAACACCTAGACCTATTCCACATGCATCACACTCAAGCAAAAATGTCTTAGAGAAATTAGGCATCACCAAGACTGACGTGGTGCACATGGCATGTTTAAGGTCATCAAATGCTTGAGAATATGTAGGAAACCATGCAAAAGCATCTTTAGTTAGTATAGCTATAAATGGCGATGCAATTATGCCATAATATTTGACAATTTTTTTGTAGTATCCTGTCAAACCAAAAAATCCACGTAAGCTTTTGAGGGTCTTTGGTTGGGGCAAATTTGTCATTGCCAAAATTTTGGTGGGGTCAACATGAACACCATCAAATTTGACAATATGTCTCAAATACATCACCTATATTTTCCCAAAATAACACTTTGAATGATTGACACATAAGTGGTTAGTATCAAGAATGCCCAAGGTGGTGTCAAGGTGGTGGAGGTGATCCTCTCATGTGGGACTGTAGATAAGAATGTCATCAAAGAATACCAAGAGAAACTTTTGAACGAAGGGGAAGAATACTTGGTTCATCAAACTCTGGAAGGTGGAGGGGGCATTACTAAGCCCAAATGGCATGACAAGGAACTCGTAGTGGGCATCATGTGTGTGAAAGGCTATCTTAGGAATGTCGGCATCATGAAGATGAATTTGGTGATACCCTGAGCTTAGGTATAATTTGGAGAAAAATTATACACCATGGAGTTCATCAAGGGGTTCATCAATTATGGGGATTAGAAACTTATCCTTGATGGTTAGTTTGTTAATATCCCAATAATAAATGCAGAGATGCCAAGAACCATCCTTCTTCTGAATAAGCAATACTAGTGAAGAATACAAACTAGTGTTGGGTTGAATAACCCCAACCTGCAGGAGATCATGGATGATCTTTTTGATCTTATTATTTTGATGAAATGGGTACCAATATGGCTAAATATTAGGAGGTGAACTACTAGGAAGTAGTGGTATGCGGTGGTCTTGAGGCCAATGAGGTGGCAAACCAGTAGGTCCCTCAAAAATTGAGGCATGCTTGACCAAAAGGATGTGCAAGTCAGAAGGTGGGTGAGAGTCTAGTGATGAATTACTATGAATAGAAAAGAGTTGGGTAATGATGCCATTGAATCCTTATTTGAGAAGTTTGTCCATGTGGTGAGAGCTGGCAATGCTAGTTGAGCCTAGAAGAAGGCCTTGTAAGGTGTATTTATGTCCATTCTCTGAGAACTACATCCAAAGCTCTAAAAATTCCCAAAGGATGGGTCCAAGTGTTCATAAACATTGGGTGATGAGAATATCATCACATCCCCATAAGGATAAAGCAAACATGTCAGCCTAAAGGTTATAGTCACCCATTGAAATATGAACATTATGACATTTGCCCTTGTAGGGTAATGTGCCTCCATTGGTAATCTTGACCTCAAAACTAGAACACAGATCGATAAAATAATCTTCTTTCTTGGTGACCTGAGGGTAGATGAATTTGTGAGTGCTACGAGATTTAATAAGGATGGTGAGGTGTTGCTTCTTAAAATAACCTTGGATACACATCATTTGGGGGGTAGTGACTCTCACCAAAGCATGCATGGATCTTTATAAAGGGAAATCTAGGTGTGTAGAATCATCAACTTCATGTGTTATCTCCTCAGTAGTATCCTCATAATCTTCAATATCTGGTGGAGAATAAAAATCTAGTAGATATAATTTTTGCTTGATGCATTTTTGCCCTAGAACCCATTTATCATCACAATTGTAACGAATCCCTTTTTCATGATGTACACACATTTCATCTCATGTGAGACATTTGATGGGGGTTTTCCTAGTAGTAGGTTGTTGGAAAGAGGGCTTGGAGGGTACCCAATTAGAAGTGTGATGTTGAGTAATGATTTTTTCTTCAACAAGTTTTGTGAGACCCAAAGCTACCATCAGGGTTTGACGTTGAAACATCTTGACCTCAGAGTGAATGGGCTCTTTGAGGCCACTAATAAAACAACTCTTCAAGAAGTCATCTATTAACCCTTTAGTGTGATTAGCTAGCTTCTAAAATTCAATTTTATAATCATGAATGGTACCTATCTGATGAATTTTGGTGAGGGCTCTCATAAAATCCTTGAATGCTGAGGGACCGAACCTACCAAAAAGTAGTGATGCAAAAGTTGTCCAATCAAGTTCATCATTAGATTTGAGATAGCAAAGGTACCATTAGAGTGATTATATTTCCAAGTGAAAAGAAGAAATTGGAACTTTGTTGAGATGATAAGTGTTATGAAGGTTGAATTATTGCTTTGCACGATAAATCTACCCTATTGGGTCTGTACCATTGAACCATAGAAAGTCCAATTTGGTCCCATGTGGTGGGTGGGTGGAAAAAAATTATTCTCAAAAGAAGACTGCATCTTCTATAATCTGTTGAGCAAAAGGCCATTCTATTCATTCAATCCATGCACCATATCAGCTAAGTCAATGACTCGGGTCATCAAAGTTGTAATTTCTTCCTCAATGATCTTGGTGCCTGCACATGTGATAACCATAACCTAGTTTTTATTCTTTTGAAATGGGTGGGGAATATAAATTTAAAACACATTTACTCAAGGAATTTTTTAATGTGGATGAAATTGGGTGAGGTAAAGGTACTTTTACTAAATTTTTTGCATAGGAGTATGATTAACAAAGACAAGGGTGATTTTAGAGGGGAAAATGGAAAAAATGAAAAATTTGTCAAAGAGGGATGAAGAAGCAAACAAGGGATATGAACATTGTGTAAAAATTTTGAGGCAAATGGACAGAAACTAAAAAATTTATGATAAACCTCAAAAAAATAAAAAAATGAGATTTAGAAGAATTAAGAGTAGAATTGGGATATGGGACCTAAGGGAGAAAATGTGGAGAATTGAATTTTAGGTGTTCCAGTAAATTTTAAGAAGCAACAGGGATACAGATAGGAAGATATTGAAAAAAAAACAAAACTTCTTTATTTTTGATTTTCTACTACTCTGTTGATAGTCTTTTTGATCTTGGTGGATCTCTCCATTTGTGAAAAAATAAAAGTTTCCATATTCTAATAAAAATAATTGCACAGCATAGATCTCATCAAGAGCTTTTTAACGCTTTTTGCGGTTCGAAAAATGGAGTTCGGATGCTCAAGTTATGGTCATTTGAAGATTTATAGAAAAAAAATCACTTGCGACGTTTGGCACGTGATTCAAAAAATGTATCGACATTTGGACCTATCAGAGGTCGACACGTGGTACAATTGAGGAATGCCAAGTGGACCAATCTCCATTTGACACATGGCAAATAAATAGGGGGCAAAAAAAAAATTGTTAAGTGTTTTATATTTGCACATGATATTTGACATTTTCAAATGTTTAAAGGTGCCAAACCTCCACACCACCCACCAAACACTCCACTAAACATGCATCTAGGCATTTGACTAGATAGGTGGCACCCAAAGTCGGCACACAAATGCTAGGCATTTGAAAACTTTAGCAAGTTTGCTATTTTAAGCATTAAAACAACCTCTCCGAGCAAATGTGGGACTATTTCCTTGGTCAAAGTGTGCCCATGGAGGAAGGACGCCCTTTCCCACATCCCTAGGCACCTAGAATGGTGGAAGAGGGTTTGGAACTTGAGACTTGGCACCTAAAAGGCTAAGGTCTTGACCGCTTCAGCCACAGTGGTTGAAATGCTATAAAAGGGAGTAATTTTTACTTGTATTGACACAGATTTATGACTGTATTTTATTTTTAAGAGGCCGAGAGCTAGATGGAAGCTTGGAGATAGCTACCAAATGGAATTTTCTCCAATATCTGACCTTGTACATAGTAAGTAAGCCTTTTTAATTATGTTTTGTAATTAAAAAGAGAATGCTATTATTATTATTTGGATATACTAATAGATTGAATGAAGGACTAAAGCAATTTCGGAAGGGGATTGAAGACTGAGGAAGGATTTTGTGTGACCGAGCTTGAGTTTATCAGCGAAGGTGGAATTCTTGGACAAAGATCAGGCCTGAGGGAAGTTGTGTATCATTTCAAGAATTTGTAAGCCATCTGTTGCGCAAATATAATAGAAATGGTCCTCACTATTGGGCGGACCCAGAGACGTAGGCAATCAATGCTGAACTCCATTATCAATTTCATATGGTAATTTGTCATGATTGCATGTTTTATTTTCAAGTATTCTAATTTTTAATTAATCAAGAGCTCATGTAATATTTGAAAAATTGACAATTTACGACATTTAATTTTTAAAACAAAATCCAGTTTTATTGGTGACTGGAAGATATCAGTCTTTTTGACAATTCTAATCCAATTCGATAATCGAGAATACTTTGCCAAACAATTTGCATGTTCTTTTGAGTATTTTCAAGAATTTTTTTATTTTTGAGAAATTTAGAATCTGTACGTTTAAAACTTCACTTTGAGTTTTTCAGTGGTGTTTACGGATCAAGTTGGTATCAGAGCAATTGATCAACGAGATTTAATAGTTGGTTGTTGTTTTTGCTTCTATTTCAGCATTTTTTTCAATTTTTGTGATTCGACAGGTGTAATGGGCAAGTTATCAAATAGAGCCAAGATTGATGAGCTTGAAGCATATAACCAACAAATCTAGGAAGAGAATGCTTTCCTGAGAACAAGATTATACTCCTTGGATGAGGAGATTGCCCATTTGAAAATGGAGTTACAAGCCAAGGATGAGCTTGTGGAAAAACTACAAAATGGTGGACAAGTGAAGGATTTGTCTTCCACTGTAGATGCAAGCATTATGACAAATGAAAACATTGTAAGTGCATGTAAGTCATTAATTGATTTTCCTTCCCATGAAGAATCTAGTAAAAATGATTTTGGTAAATTTGAACATATACAAAAGGAATAGGTTCAAAATTACTTGTTAAAATGGGATTTAATAGAAAAGGCCTAGGAAAAGATGGCCAAGGTGATACTAACCCCTTTCAAGTAGAGAATAAGCCTAATCGTGCAGGGTTAGGATACAGATCTGGTATTTAGAATGAAACAAGTGAATGCTCTGAGAAAGTAGAAGCAAAATGTGTTATGGAGAATTGTAAATCCTCTTGGATGGAAGGTAAAACACATTCTTTTTGCCACACTTGCAATCATGATGATTCTAATTCTACTAGACAACATAAATATTCCAATTTTCCTTTTGATTATGGCACACAAAATTTATGGCACGTTTATCCATGTAGTTTTTATGGATTGTCTAATCATTGTGTAGCCAAATGTTGGAAATGTAAATCTTTGTTAGGAAAGATTTTGAAAGACTATTCTCCTAGACACAGTTCTGAGAGTAGCAATAAGAATATGTTTTTCAATAGAGTGGACAAAAGGTTTTGTACTCATTGTAACAAAAGTGGACATCAGGTTGAAAAGTGTTGGAGACTTCAACCATCACACCATCCTAGAAATGGTAAGATTAAGATGGTCTATAAACCTATCAATGAGGTAATTAATTAAGTTAAATCAACCCATACAAATGTTACTAAATCCACTAAAGAAATCTCACCAACTAATCAAGAAAATTTTATTAAGAGGGTTGGTAAACAAATTTTTACATTCATGTTGTCATGATTAGTGGATTGATAATGCATTCATGTTTCAGGATCCTTGTTATGTGATGATAAAGGACATTCACCACGTTTTGAATGTTGATATGGTTTATTGGAGTGGCTCGTAGAGAACAACCAAGGGACAGGTTAAACATACTTGGAATAATTTCTCATGTTTGGGATTTTTGAAACTTCATTTTTAAACCTTGACAATAGTATATGCAGTTTATATGGACATGAGTAGTATGTCTATTTTGAGAAATTTGCATTGCAGTTTATATGTTGTCTTTTATATTGTGCAAATAGAGGCTTATAAGACCCTTTATGGGCACCATTTGTAATTGTACTAATTATACAAACTATTTGTAGCCATGCATGATATTTGCACATTCTATAAGACCCTTATTCATTTTTGGGCATTTTATTGTAATTGTCAATTGTGGTTACAAATAACATGTAAAATTATTACACTAATAAATTGGTTTGCAGTTGCACTTGGTGAACAATTTGCAGTGATTGGTAGATGCACCATTTTTGAGATGGGACATTTGAGCAAGTAGTGTATGTCTATCCACAATGTGGCAATGGGTAGATATTTATCTTTCACTGACATTTCAAGGATTCAGTTTGAATTTTGAATCGTTACTATGATATGTCGCAGTGATGTTTTTACAGAAGCATGTTTAATGGAGACCATGCTTTTGGGGTCCAAAAGTGCTTAGTGGGGAGGTTTGATCCAGGTCGATCTCTCCATTTTTGAAAAAATAAAAGTTTCCATATTCTAATAAAAATGATTGCACAGCTAAACCTCATCAAGAGCTTTCTGACACTTTTCACGATTTGAAAAATGGAGTCCGGATGCTCAAGATATGGTTCATTTGAAGATTTGTCACAAAAAATCACTTGCAGCATTTGGCACATGATTCAAAAAATGTATCAACATTTGGACATATCAGAGGTCGACACATAGCACAATTGAGGAATGCCAAGTGGACCAATCTCCATTTGACACATGGCAAATAGATAGGGGAAAAAAAAATTGTTAAGTGTTTTATATTTGCACATGATATTTGACATTTTCAAATGTTTAAAGGTGCCAAACCTCCATGCCACCCACCAAACACTCCACTAAACATGCATCTAGGCATTTGACTAGCTAGGTGGCAACCAAAGTTGGAGCCCAAATGCTAGGTGTTTGAAAACTTTAGCAAGTTTGCTATTTTAAGCATTAAAACAACCTCTCCCAGCAAATGTGGGACTATTTCCTTGGCCAAAGCGTGCCCATGGAGGAAGGACGCCCTTTCCCACATCCCTAGGTGCCTAGAATGGAGGAAGAGGGTTTGGAACTTGAGACTTGGTGCCTAAAAGGCTATGTTCTTGACCACTTCAGCCACGGTGGTTGAAATGCTATAAAAGGGAGTAATTTTTACTTGTATTGACACAGATTTCTGACTGTGTTTTATTTTTAAGAGGCTGAGAGCTAGATGGAAGCTTGGAGATAGCTACCAAATGGAATTTTCTCTAATATCCGACCTTGTACATAGTAAGTAAGCCTTTTTAATTACGTTTTGTAATTAAAAAAAGAATGTTATTATTATTTGAATATACCAATAGATTGAATGAAGGACCAAAGCAATTTTGGAAGGGCATTAAAGACTGAGGAAGGATTCTATGTGATCGAGCTTGAGTTTATCAGCAAAGGTGGAATTCTTGGACAAAGATCAGAACTGAGGGAAGTTGTCTAGCATTTCAAGAATTTGTAAGCCATCTATTGCACAAATTTAATAGAAATGGTCCTCACTATTGGGTGGACCTAGAGATGTAGGCAATCAATGCCGAACTCTGTTATCAATTTCATGTGGTAATTTGTCATGATTGCATGTTTTATTTTCAAGTATTCTAATTTTTAATTTATCAAGAGCTCATACAATATTTGAAAAATTGACAATTTACGACATTTAATTTTTAAAACAAAATCCAGTTTTATTGGTGAATGGAAGATATCAGTCTTTTTGATAATTCAAATCTAATTCGATAACCGAGAATACTTTGCCAAATAATTTGCATGTTCTTTTGAGTATTTTCAAGAATCTTTTTTTTTTTTGAGAAATTTAGAATCCATACATTTAAAACTTCACTTTGATTTTTTTAGTGGTGTTTATGGATCACTTTCGAAGGTTTTCTTCTACTTTGTTGATAGTCTTCTAAAACTTATATGGTTTTATAAATCATTCTACTTTCTGATCTGCTTGATGCAAATAAACCATATGGTTGAATGGTTGCCTAAAGGTTTTTTAGAATTCACTCTGGACACCAATGCCATCTAATCAAGTACCACTCTCCATAAAAAATTTGGCCATAGATTTACATCTTAGCAACAGCTCTTAGTTTTCCTCACAGGTGGGAACTAGTCAATCACGAAGGGATCATTGTTCATTTTGATTGTAGGTCCTTTCAATGAGCTAGCTACTTTGGTGTTCCTATGGTACTCCTCACAATGAGTTTTAAGGTTTTCACCCAAGCAATTCTCACAGTTAAGTAGATAGGTTTTACTCTGATCCAAAATAGAGGATAAAATTTAGAGCAAAACACAAACACAATGTGATTGAATAGAAAATCATGATATTTGGTGTTGTCTTATTGCCAAAATGAAATTGTATCTGGATTGTCACATGAAAGGACTGGGAATCAATCTGTTACCACTTTCTAATCACCAGGGTCCAATACGATAAGGTGAAAACATACAGTGGGCAGCAGAAAAAAATTCTCCCTAGAAAGCACTCTGATACCAGATGGTATGATCCTTCCTAAACAAATTAGCATATAATTACAAATACATGAAATAAACTATAAAAAATTAGTAATATATTAAATAAAACAAACAAAATTGAATTATAATAATAGAATTATAGAATCACTAGCCTCTTTGAGGGGTGACCTTCTTTGAGTAAGCTCAATTCAATACATTTTGTGGATGCCTTCATTGGACCTTAACATTAACTTAAATATTAATTCTATTCTAATAACTATTTCTTCTCAAGCATGTGAGATAAATAAAATATGATCTAGGGATGACTTACGAAACATATGCATCCACAACAACTACTATGATAATAATGTAAATACAAGAGTAAAACACGAGTTCCTAACACAAATCAACAAGAGAGGGTAAATATCCACTTTCAAGATAGATATTAAGAACTTCTTGAAGGCGAGGAAAACTCAAACATAAGCAAGGAACATACATTGGCTTAACCACAATACACAAATTCATAAAACACACTTCAATTTGGCTTGACAAATGATGGAATTCAGTTTTATTGCATCAAAAGGTGTTATAGTACAAATTTTGACAAAGTTTGGTCATACTAAAAAATAGGGATCCATTTTAGGGCTTGGAAGCCTATATTTAGAGAGAGAGAGAGAGAGAGAGAGAGAGAGAGAGAGAGAGAGAGAGAGAGAGAGAGAGAGAGAGAGAGAGAGAGAGAGAGAGAGAGAGAGAGAGAGAGAGCTATGCATTAAAAAAGGACCAACCACTTTTGATGGATTATCATTCTCAAGGATGTTGAGTCATGGTCCTATCTAAGGAACAACTTTAAAGGTTATGCAAAAGAATTGAATGCTCACTTGATCTTTATCCAACTACCCAATGTCTTTATTGAAACTCCATGTTATTATCTATTGTATCTACTAACGAGGATCATGTCTTAGAATTGATAGAATTATACCACATCTACTTTGGGTGGCCATCGATACACATTTATAAAAAATGTGACCATATCGATAGGTGAGACACCTCTTGATGATCACATTTACATCTGTATTTATTTTGACTTGAACTTGGGTCTATTATATAGACAAAAAACTAATCTCAAACCATTGGTTTTCACATAGTCAAAACATTTAGATCATTGACATATTGACCAATCTCACTTCGTTAGATCCTTCTCATTCAGATGAATGTTGATCATCGATCTTCAGCTAACTAAATGTGCTTATGCCACTTGTCATGTATGCGTTTACCCTTAGGATTCGTTGAATTTTTTGGCTCATGCTCGCCATTAGATATTTATCATGATTGAATGCATGTCGTTGATCTACCTAGGCTTATTAGCCTATCAGTGAATGCACACTGTTGGATCTCTTCTTCATGAACTCATGTCATATGATCTTATTAAACTTACAACTCTTTAAGGGGTTTAACTTAAGGACCTTTAAACTTGTTTGACTCTACCATGGATCATTAGATCTCATTTGTCAGTATGTGGGCTCACGTGGACCATCATATCTCGACCAACTTTAAACATTTTAAGGACCTTTTGAACCCAAATGACTACTTTATGGAGCTCAAACTTTGACATTTACATGAACGTCAATGACATCGCGTCCCTGTCACTACATTTTAAATTTCAATGATCATTTCCTATGCTTAAATTTTACACTCACACAAACAACCTTGTTTTTTGAAATCAAATGGCTATTTTCCATGGCTTGATTTTGACACTTTCTAATCCGGGCAACAATTTAGATGGCAATTCGGGTGATGGGTCCACCCCAATTGATGATGGAACTTCTGAGAGCCATAACTTTTGCATTATAGCTCCAATTAACTCGCCGTTTGAACCGTTGGAAAGCTCATAATGAGGGGAACATTGCGAAATGGCATGGATCTTCACTTGATAAATTTTTACCGCTAAAACCCCAATGGAAGTGCCCTAAATTTCAATTTTAGTAGTGCAGTCTAAAAATAGTAAGTTTCTAAAAATAGTAATTCCTCAAATTTTGTATTGTTGTAAATCATAAAAGTTGAATGAATTAATCTCCATCGATATTTTTGACCTTCCACATTCTCCTCACACCTTCAAAACATGTATAAATGAAGATGTAACCTGAAATGGAAATCAGACATCTCTTCTCAGAGATAGGCATATGTTCAGGTCTGCAAATTTGATTAATAAAACATCTCTTCGTAGAGATAGCATTATTTGAATTGTGTTGTTCTTATTTATTTAATTATCTTTCAACCAAAGCTTTTCAAGTTTTGGATCACTTGCACACCTGTCATCTCTTTACTAGATCACAAATTTCTTGGGCTATTTCCTTTGAACCTTTTTCTGGACATTTATTGCGATATTTTTATTAAAGAAATGACCCTTCAGGTTTTTACCTTAGGACACTTTTTCTAAAAAATGACCCTTCAAAAATCTTGCTTTGGACCTTTTGGCAAAGAAATACCCTTCAGAAAAAGTGTTTGGGACACTTTGTTGCAAAAATTGACCTTTCAAGAAAATGTATAGGACACTTTGCTTGAATAAGTGACCTTCGATATTTTTGTATTTGGACAAAATATCTAAGAGAATTCAAGTCTTCAAGACTTTTGTTTTAGACCACTTTCTTGTAGAATGACCCTTCAAGAAAATTGTTCAGACAATTTTTCCAAAAGAAATGACCCTTAGGCTTTTACTGTGGACAAAATGTCTGAGAGAGTTTACACTTAGCCTTTTTTTATGCGGATAATTTTTATGAAAGAAATAGGTCTTCAGGGAAATTATTATGGAATAATTTCCTTGAGAGAAATATTTCTTGGTCTTTTGCTTCGGACATTTTTTCCTAAATAAATTACACTTAGCCAAAATAGGGTCTCAAAAGATTTAAATTTAGCAAAATAAAAACCCGAAATAAATCCGGCAAGTAAGGACTTAGCCCAAACAAAGGTTTTGTACTTAGCTTTTTGAAACCCTGTAGGCCCTTCTGAACTTGTACTTGAATTGTTGCTTGATCCTTGAAGACATGAAAGAACTATGAAAATCTGAAGCTTGTGTAGACTTGTTCCATGACCTTGAACTGCTTGGATTCACCATGAAGCCTATTCATATTGAATCATTGGACCACTCTTCAATCGGGACCCTGCTCCTTCCACTAAACTCTTGGACTATGCACTTATTTGGTATGTTGACCAAATTTGACCAACAATAGCCTCTCAACATCACCACCTAACTCATTTTGAAATCTTTCACCGTTTTCATCTTTTGTACGATTTTACCCTTTCCTACCATTTCATTATTTCTCAAATTCACCATAAAATAAAATATCTAATCTCCACACAACTTATTACCATATTATTTGAAAAACATATTACCTCATTTCTCAGTATAACTTCCACCAAAAATTATATATTATTTTTATTATATATTTTGTATAAAAAAATGAGACATTAAAAATCATAAATTTTGACTGAAATACAATTGTCAATTTACGAAAAGAAAAAAAAAAAAAAAATTTATCTTTTTACAAACCCAATTCAAAGAAAGCAATAACACCCCTTCCGACGTAAGTCTAAAAGTTTCAACGTATAGCATAAAGAAGCATCGAGCATAATGAAATGTGCTTTCATTTTCGCTATTTCTTTGGAGTTTAATAAATATTTTACTATTATTACCGTTCAACACGAAAGAGAGACGTATCCACAGGCTTATCTTTTATACAAGGAAACATTAATTTTATAGGTTTTCGCCATCCCTATAATCCATTTTCGTGCATCAACTTTTATATCAGCATCGATAGCCCATACCGAGGATTACTTCGGTATATTTTATATACAATTATTTAAAATTAGTATAGACTCATTCTAATGTTTACTATTTTAGAAGATCTAAATACAGATCTAATATATATAAATATCTATTCAAAGGATTTCACATGGTAATTTACAAGATAAACATAAATATTTTATATAAAATTAGTTTAGACCCAATTTAATACGATATATTTATATTTAGAAAATTTAAGGAATAATTTTTTAAATATAGATTTAATATATATGAATAATTATTAAAAAGATTTGAAATAATAATTTCATTAAAAGATAAATATAAAATTAATGTGATGAGAGATATCTTTTAAGTAATAATTAAGTTTGATAATAAAATAGATGTAATATATTTTATTTAAATTTAATATGGACTCATTTTAATATGATGTATGTAGAGAGGTGTTTAGAAAAGAAATACTAAAAATTAGTATGGATTTATTTTAATATAATATATATAAAGAGGTATTTAATAAAATAGATCTAAATTCATTCAAATGTAACATATGTTAATAGGTATTTAAAAGATTTTAAGTGTAAGTCATTTAATATAATTATAACATATAAAAACAATTACCCAATAAATTTCAAATGACTTTTTTATTTTAAAATAAACATAAATTTAATGTATATTAATAGATATTCAAAAAATTCAAAGTAAAAATCAAGTTCATAATAAATATGACTTAGATGTATTTAACATTTAAAATTATTGTTCATCTACTATAATATGATAATATAAAAAGGCATTTAGAAAAGAAAAATATTTTAACAAATAGTATAAACCCATCTAAATATAATATATGGAGATAAGTACTTACAACATTTGCAAGTGTCAATATTTTAATATGAATATAATATGCATGAATATTATTTAAAAGATTTAAGATGACAACTCAACTACAATCAGATTACAAGATAGATATAAATTTGAGATGTATTGATAGATATCTAAAAGCTACAAAATAATAAAACAACTAAAAGATAAATATGAAAGTTAAATATAAAAACATAAGAATATACATTTCATATTTTTTTCAAACAAAATTAAATCTATATTTAAATTTACATGTGCATTTTATTTTATATATAATAATAATAATAATAATAATAATAATAATAATAATAATAATAATAATAATAATAATAATAATAATAATAATAATAATAATAATAAAATGCACATGTAAATTTAAATATAGATTTAAGTTTGTTTGAAAAAAATATGAAATGTATATTCTTATGTTTTTTAAATTTTTTATTTTTTTTCCCCTTTCCAAAAAAATAATAATATGCAATGTTTTTCAAATTTATTTGTGTATTTTTTTTAAAAATATTTTGAATGTTCCTATTAAATCTATCTTCATAAAAATAAGGATTGAAACCAATATTTAAATAAAAAAGAAATCAATCTATTTCTCTAAATAATTGTTTAATGATACACAAATAATAAAGAGGGAAAGAGTTTATATGGAAGAGGTTGACCAAGAAAATAGGAAATAATAAATAATATTAATTATTTAAATAAAATATAATTAGTTAATAAAGAATAATTAATTAAGTGTTAATGAGATTTGAGTGAGTAGGTTAAGCCATTTGGTTGTTTCAAGTTTCACCTAGTTTTAATTTTTTGGAAAGATATATAAAGTTGGTTGTGGTTGTTTAAATCTTCAAAACTTTTAGATTGATTTTCAAAGAAATTGTAATTTTTTTTAGCTCCAAGTACAATTCTTAGACTGATAATTGTTGATAATAATTAATAACATCTAGTACTTTTAGTATTTATATCAAATGAGGATTTGGGCTCCAATTATATCCTAAACCACTTATAAGTCTCAATAAAAAACCAATAACTTAACCAAAAAAATATATAAATAAATTAGTTAGTACTTTTTAAATAATTAATAGATTGCAATTCCATAAAATAAATATATAAGAAATGGTATGATAAGCCCCTCATCATAATATCTAGTTAAGGTTAATTTGAGTCATGAGTTTTCATATATGATTAAGTTGATAGCTATCATCTTGGTAGTACTTGTAGTATTTACATCAAAAGTGGTTTTGGGTCCTGATTATGTCCTAAATTGGTTCTTGTCTCGATCAAAAACCAATAACATAACAAAAAATATATAAATAAATTAGTTAATACTTTTTAAATAATTAATAGATTACAAATTTATAAAATAAATGATATGATAAGTCTTTCGTCATAATATCTAAAATAAATATATAAGAAATGATATGATAAGTCTTTCATCATAATATTTAGTTAAGGTTAATTTTTTGAATCATGAGTTTTCATAATTGATTACACTGATATCTATCATCTTCGTTTAAATTTAGAGTTCATTCTTCTATTTTAATAATTATATATAAATATATATAGATATTCTAAAATTATAATTTTATTATCATTAATAAAAATAACATATTTAATTTTATTTTAATATTCCAACAACATCATTTGTTTCATATTTTTATATTATAATTTCATATTATATTATTTTAACTTAATTTGAAATGATTTTCAAATTTTACTAATGTTGAGAGCACCACATAAATATGAAATTTTATATATACACTTTTTTAATATTAGGTTTTTTTAAAAAGGACGAATTTGATGATTTTGAAAGGTTTTAAATAATTTTTTAATAATACCCAAAATATATAGTAAATAAATATATATAACTTTTAGATTTGTGTCTTGTTTTTTATGCTTATAATCTCTTTTAACCTATTTGTATATTTTATTAATTTTTCAATTTTATTAATTTTTTTCAAAAAATGTATGGAGTAATTCTCTTCATTTTAAAATGTTTTGAATTTAAAATTTGATAAGAGACTTTAGTGAACAATGTATCCATTGCTCTAAATTTTCATGAAAAATGATGTAAAGAATTTGTGCTTATATAAGCATTAGCATCTCTTCTTTTATATATACTTGTGAAGAGAGGGAACCATCTACCCTTTGTTTGATAAAGACATATAGGAAAGAGAGAGAGACCAGTGGTCTTTGATTTCCAAATTTAGATACACAAAATAATTGGTATGTTCATCGTGTAAAAGTTGAAGAACTCAATTTGAGATCTTTTTTCGACTGATATGCTTTACCAACTTTGTTGTCAATGTAGGACACATATATGGTAAATTAATTTTGATAATATTAAACTAAGTGATGTTGAATTTTACAAGCAAATGACCCATTCAAAATCATACATATATAAATAGAAATGAAATGTGGATCAAAAACTTACACACAAATTTTATCCAAAAGTTGGCGGAATAATGATATCAATATCAAACGGGGATAAGAGGAGAGGGCTGGAAATACGAGTGTACGAACGTGCCGTGTAGAATGAAGCAGCGTATTGTATACGAGTGCCGCCCATTACTGAGTGGACCCCTCGTGGATTTCCACATTTCATTACTTACGCCAGCCTCTGCGTATTACAAACACATTATGGCCCTTTGGATTTTCATAGCGGTCGCCTGTCAGACAACGTGCTTGGATTTTGACTGTTTCACGCCCCACCAGTTGTTGCGAGCCATACACGATACATAGTGGCGAGGTAGGCGGAGAACAGAACGGAAGAGAATCTCATCACCTACAGCACACCACCGTCCATGACTTCATACACAATTTTATATTACTTTTCCAACCTCTCAGACAAATTTGTCTCTCAGATTGGGAAAATACAGTCCCGACCTTTATGCCTATCCACTAATGGCTCTCTAAAATAAAATTGGATCACTGTAACTTGCTCGGCACCATGGGAACTTGGATTTACGATGGAGGAGATCTAGCGGCCGTTGTGAGAGGCGGCACATTCGTTCGTGAGTCCGCGAACATTACTTCTTCTATTAATGGTAGTTTTATCAACGATGATATGCTCAGTAGATGTAGATTTTCCATGGAAAATTATGGTGAGGGTATTTGCTTCTCTGCAAGGGCTGATTCCACGTTTTCCTCTACCAAGGGCCCAAAACCCCAAAATAGCGATCAAGGGTCTGACAAAATTACGCCATTCACTATTACCAATACAAAGCTCGAACCGGCCGGTAGTGCTCAGAATAAGCTCGGTATTGAATCTCCGGCTACTGTGTCCTCTCCACCGGCGGCGCCTCTATATCTGAAATCTCCGCCGACATCTCCAACCAAAACCGCCGCTACTTTGAATAACTCGGCTCAAAAGGAAGTAGTAGAGAGTAGTTCGTCTGCCATTAAAGCCGAGTCGAATACCCACAGTTTAACGAAACTATCAGGAGCTAAAAGAAGGTACAGTCTTTCAATTCTCAACTAATTTTTCATCAAATGATTTATGCAGTTGTTTCATCTGTGCGTTTTTTTTACAGGAAAAGTCAGCAAAGAAGAATTATGTGCGTTCCTGCAGTAGCAGGGTCGTGGAATAAGCAGGGAGGTACGGGAGTTCCATCTGATCTTTGGGCGTGGCGTAAATACGGACAAAAGCCCATCAAAGGATCGCCCTACCCAAGGTATGTTTCAATAAACACAGTTTACTCGCATAACAAGCCAATAACTTTGTTTCTTAGATTGAAACCAGTCAGTTAATTGGAATTTAGAATAAAATTGTTTTAGACCCAATTCCATGGAGATCGAGAAATTGGGGAATTGTTAAATTGATTAAATGGTGAACAGGGGGTACTACAGGTGCAGTAGTTCGAAGGGTTGCCCGGCGAGAAAGCAGATTGAGCGCAGCCACACAGATCCCACTATGCTTGTCATCACTTACACGGCAGAGCACAATCATTCTTGGCCCACACAACGAAGCGCACTTACACGATCCTCCAGACAAAATGCGTTTCACGACAAGGTACAGCCATTGTCTGAACCCCGGCATTCAGTTTCAAATATTAAATTGGATTTGTCAGCAGCCCGGAGTCCTGCAAAACGCAGTTCCGATAACATATGCTCGGTGGATGAGTCAGCCAAACATTCACGACAAAAGCCAGGAGGACTTTTTAATCACTTCCACACGAACGGCGTGGAAAATGAGGATCGGGATGGATATGCCAACTTAGATGTGATGTTGAGTGCTAATCACATGCACGACCACGATTTATTTGCAGATTTAGGAGAGCTCCCACAATTATATCCAAAGGATTTGACAGTGCATTCGGATCATGAGGAAGCTGCCACCACAGTGCCGGCCGACCCGTTTAATCTCTTCAACTGGTCTTCTGCAACCAACATAACAGCTGAGTGATTATATATATTGATATTACTAATGTTTTATTTCAGTCTTATCTCGCAGGCATTAATGTAAGTTTCGGTTAAATACACCTACACAGGCTTCAGCAGAAATGTCCACAATATCACCATATTACTAGTATTTTCTTCTCAATTGTTATTGTACATGGCCACTTTCTTCTCATTCTTATTATCAATCAAGGTATGACTGAATCCTTGCCACCATCTTTTTTCTCGGTAATAACTGACTAATGACACATTTGGTATAGTCTACTGATGTCTCCATGGCAGTGCAAAGGGACTGAAAGTAAACACCCTGGTGAGCATTGACATTCAGTAACGCTAAAATGTCAAACAGACTGTACGTTATTAATTGTGGTCAATAAAAAACATGCCGGCTGTATAAGTCTTACAATACAGAGAAGAGTATGCAGTGAATATGGGTTTGTCTCGTTTTGTATATAGTGAATATGGGTTTGTCTCATTTCTTTTCACTTTAATAGAAGAGAATGCATGGGAAATGAATAATCACACTGAAACTTTTATTTATACTTCAACCATCAGCTTGGGCTATTTCTCTTGCCATTTATTTGTTTTCATGTACCCTGTTTGATGATGGGTTGGACGACAGTTTTGGTTGATCCTTTCATTGATGATGGAGCAGGAATCTGATTTAGGAATGTATAAAGCATGGCGGTAGCCTTGTAAAAGACTTGAGGATTTTGTATTGTTGGTGGACTCGTGTAAACTGAGGAATGCTTACTGTTGTTGGACTCAGAATGCTGTTGCCGTTTAACATATGCAGATGTAACATAGGGTGATAGTGCAGGAGATGATGCTACGAGTAGCATGGTCCCATCCCAGTAACATCAATATTGGTATGCAAAATCTGGAAAACAAGTCTGTTTGCTTTTTAAAAAAATATTATTTTAATGACTATTTAAACTTGGAAAACAAATCTATTTATGGTTTTTTATAAATTTTTTTTTGTATGACTATTTTAGTTTAGAATATCTTTGTTTTGAGTGTGTTCTTTCTTATCATGTGAACTTCAATTTATATTTGTATATGGTTAGCGTTAGAAGAAAATCTGCTAAATTTTTAAAACTTCAGTAAAGTTATATGGTTTAAAGGTAGTTGGCATGAGTCGATATTTTCTAGGTAAATATATATTAATTTTTTTAAAATGTAGTTCATATGAATTGAACTTTTAATTTTATAACTGGTTATTTCTTGCTACTTCTGTAATTAGTGATATATTCTTGTTTTTGTGTGTTTTTATAATTAAATATTTAGTTTTGATTTAGAGATTTGAGTTTTTTACTTGAAAATGAAAATATATTAATGTTTTCCATATTTAATCAAAGTTCGGAGTTTTGGTTTACAAAATCTATTTGGTAATTTGTAATCAAAACTAAACAATGATAATATGTTAAAGTTCAGAGTTTCAGAGATTATCAAGGATAAGTGTTTCCTTATTATACCATTAATATTTTATGGTTTTTAACTAATTTTGTTGAAGTAATAGTTCTTTTCAGAGAACTGAGAATCACTATTGTATCTAATTTCAAGAAATTAATTATAAAAGGTGATTCTCTCTTGATCATCAATATTGTTAAATCAAGAAGAAGTGATCACTAGAAACTTACTTCAATCATTCAACATATTATTTAATTCATTCTCTTTTATTTTAGACTATTTATTTCTCACATAACTATCATGAAACTAACTCTCCAACTGATTTTTTGGTTAACTTTGTAACTCTTCACCATCTTTCTAATGAAGATTCTCATTGTGAAGGTAACCCTCCTTGGCAAGAAAGCATATAGTTAATCAGAAAATATTTTACTCGCTTTCATTTTTGAAGATTTATGGAATTTGACCTCTCCTCAGATCCTTAATAGAAGGGGTATTAACATTACGCATTGGGTCTCTTTTTGATATTGGCAGTGGTTTTATTGGTTTTGAGGAGCTTGAATAGCCTTGGTGGAGTTGGTTTGATTTGTTTTAGGAGTAATGAAGGTTTTTCTACTTGTTTTGGTTACTTGGTTAGTTTGTGGTTAAGGAGCTTTGAGATGCCATGATGGAAGGACATTATGGTAGCTAATATCCAAGACTTTTAGGAATAGATTTTATCCTACTTCCCTAAGAAATTTTAGATGATTCCATCAAGCATTCCTAGGTTGCTCCACGATATGCCCCCTATTGTTAGTTAGTGGTTTTCTTTGTAAAGCTTCTGGGATTTTTTTCTTTGATCTTATCTTTTATACATGGATAAATGAATTTGTGGTTGTTTGGCTTGTTGGAGCTTATTGCTCATCTCCTTCTATTCCCTTCAATACTTTTTTCATCTTTCTTAGTTTGATCTGCATGTCAAATCCTTTTGTACCATAATGTAATGGTGTTGACATAAAATTTGAAGCTATTGACTACAAATAGTTAATGTTGATATACGCTAACTTTAATTATAATAATGTAATGTAAGGGTTAGTATTGTTTAGAATCCTTAACATTCACTTAAAAAATAAGTAGCGCTCATACTCATAGTTATTCACACAGTACACAATACACAATAATTCCTACTCTAACTTCTCTTTTCTACAATGTTTGATATCTCTTTACACTATATCATCTTATGCAATTGCATAGGTTCATGAAACTAACTCTCCAACTGATTTTTTGGTTAACTTTGTAACTCTTCACCATCTTTCTAATGAAGATTCTCATTGTGAAGGTAACCCTCCTTGGCAAGAAAGCATATAGTTAATCAGAAAATATTTTACTCGCTTTCATTTTTGAAGATTTATGGAATTTGACCTCTCCTCAGATCCTTAATAGAAGGGGTATTAACATTACGCATTGGGTCTCTTTTTGATATTGGCAGTGGTTTTATTGGTTTTGAGGAGCTTGAATAGCCTTGGTGGAGTTGGTTTGATTTGTTTTAGGAGTAATGAAGGTTTTTCTACTTGTTTTGGTTACTTGGTTAGTTTGTGGTTAAGGAGCTTTGAGATGCCATGATGGAAGGACATTATGGTAGCTAATATCCAAGACTTTTAGGAATAGATTTTATCCTACTTCCCTAAGAAATTTTAGATGATTCCATCAAGCATTCCTAGGTTGCTCCACGATATGCCCCCTATTGTTAGTTAGTGGTTTTCTTTGTAAAGCTTCTGGGATTTTTTTCTTTGATCTTATCTTTTATACATGGATAAATGAATTTGTGGTTGTTTGGCTTGTTGGAGCTTATTGCTCATCTCCTTCTATTCCCTTCAATACTTTTTTCATCTTTCTTAGTTTGATCTGCATGTCAAATCCTTTTGTACCATAATGTAATGGTGTTGACATAAAATTTGAAGCTATTGACTACAAATAGTTAATGTTGATATACGCTAACTTTAATTATAATAATGTAATGTAAGGGTTAGTATTGTTTAGAATCCTTAACATTCACTTAAAAAATAAGTAGCGCTCATACTCATAGTTATTCACACAGTACACAATACACAATAATTCCTACTCTAACTTCTCTTTTCTACAATGTTTGATATCTCTTTACACTATATCATCTTATGCAATTGCATAGGTTACTCTACTCTATAACCTTTTATAACTCTGCTCTATATATTAGTTAATGCATTGAAACATGTTTTGATGCCCTCTTCAATACTCACACACCATGCCATCCAATCTCCTATGGCACTCTTAATGAGCATTTCCACAACTATTTCATTATCTATTGGGCTCACTTTTTGTAGGGCTGAGTTTGTCATCCTGAAGTAGGCTAAAGAAAACTTATTGACACCACGATGGTAGATGTGACTTGTTTGTGCCTTGCCAATTATGCTTTTATTATCTTCATGGGGTCCATAGGATTAACTGTGCCACTCTAGCCCATTCCTAAATTTCCCAAAATATTCTATTTTAAAATCTAAATGGTATCCCCTATTATTCCAGAACTTATAAAGGGGCTACTCACCTCTTTCCCCTTTCCTTTAGGTTCTTTTTCTATTTTTATTTTTCATACTATTTTTAATTTTTTGCCTGCTATTATTTTCCCTTTCCTCCTCTAATTTTGCATTTTTATTTAGGTTCTTCTCCTCTTCTGCTAGTTTCTTTTGGTTTTCCTCCTCTACTTTCCTCTCTTCCCATGTTTTTATTTTTTATTCTTCCTCATTTTTCTATCTTTTAATTTTTTATTCTTCTAATTTTATTTTTTCTTCCTCTTATTTTTCTATCCTCTTTCTCTCTGCTTCTTCTTTCTCTACCTTCTTTTTTCTCCAATTTTTTTTTTTATTGTTGGGCAGTAGATTTTGTAATTACTTGGATTTTTCTATTTTCTTCACATGGTTCTTGCTCTAATTATTTCTTTTTTTGAATTACTACTTCCAATTATTTATCCCTTTGTAGTAGTTGTTATTTTTCTTAGGTTTTTGATGCTATTTCTGATTTCTATTTTTATCTTAACTCCATTTTTTGGAGTTGTCTAATCCTTTCCTAGTCAGCAAGAGACATTTGCGATTCCACAATAGTATTATTTAAGTATTTATCTTGGAGTTTTTCCATTTTCATTGCTCTTTGCTCCTTTCCTTTATATTGATGATTATGTCCTACAAATATTTTTGGAAGACTGCCTAACACATCATCCAACTCGTATGTCCTAATAAGTTCCACATATTTCATAATTGTTGTTACCACCCTATTCTTTCATGTGTTATCCACATCCTTATGTAGGTTTCCCACTTTACATATTTTTCCTTTATTGTGAAACATAGCTAAGAGAGTGTTCATGTTTGGTACTTCTGTGGTAACCTCCCTCTCTTCATCTGTCTCAATTTATTCCTCATCCCCTTATTCAGAGCACTCTATTTCTAAGTGAGTCAGATGTGGTTTGGTTTGACCCCTAGGTTTTATTGATTTCTACTTTTTCTTTCCTTTATGCTCTAACTATGGTGAAAGGCTCATTCTCCTTTTTCATCCACTCATCTTTAATAGTGTTTGACCATCAATTAGGAACGTTGTGGGGGATAACTCAAGTTTCTCTTTTGACTGAATTTTGCTTTTTATTTCTTAGGACAAACCTTCTCTAGGTGATACTTTATTCTTCCTAAGTGAGTAAGGGGGAGAAATTTTTTCCACCATCTCTTATTCTCCCAACTCCTCAATGGCAAAATCCTTGACTACAAATGTAGTTTTATCATATTCCTCTTCTTATTTCTCATTTAGTGTTTCTAAATATAAGACTTGTCTCCTTAGCCTTGATGACTTATGGGTACTGGGTTGAGGTTGAGATACATTTATTTCTTCATGTGGTAGTGAAATATCACTTTTTAGGGTTTCCTCTTTTTCCTCCATGGTTTGGGTAATCTCTCTTACATCATGCATGAATTATTCATATCGAGGTCCATCGGTAAGTCATGAGCAACAAGGATGACTTATTATACTTGTTCATCACTAACTTCATATGGTATGAGTGGGATATATGTGATTTTTGTAATAAAACATTCTATATATAATAAATCAGTATCTACTATGGATTTGATTTCAACATAATATTTTTGGATTATCTACTTAGAAATGTGGTATCTACCACTGTCATCTACCTAATCCTATTTTCCCACTAAATAAAATTTCCTACCTCATGCACTATAGGGATAACTTACATTGTAATTATTATCTATGATCATATGGGTGAATATGAGCTCCATTATATCAACCCCTCATGTCTGAGAATAGTATGTGTAAATTACATAGCTAGTACTAAGAGTAGTGAACCATAGCAGAAGTCATGGATAATTTTACCTCTCTTGATTTTATGGAGGTTCTTCATGTATGGTTTGTGGAGTGTAGTAGCCAAATCATACTTCATGCCTATGGAGACTATGCCATATGTTATCTCCACACTTATCATCATCATTGAGTCTTTTTTATTTGTGTAATATACATTACAAGTAATGGCCTTTGTTACAAACTTCAAATTAATATCCTTGATGTTCTCAGTTGACAGGGCTAAAAAATTAAGTTTTGTTCCTATAATCATGGCTAGTGAACCTATACTAACATTATTATTTGCATCATTCTTGTGGGTGGAATACCTTTCATGTATAAGCCTTGTGACCATGTGGATCACATCTAGTATGATGTAATAGGGTTGGTCTAGGTAGAAAATGTATTCATGGGATAAATACTCAATAACACTTTTGTAGTACTTGTCATTAGTTTGAAATAGGGGAACTTACTCCACAAATCTAATTTTGAGCTTCAAGATAATGTTTTACTCCTTGTATTCCAAATATTATGTTTGTGGGTTTAATTATATCATTACGCTTCTCTCCACCCCCAATAACCTATGATCAATTTCTACTAAATGGGTCTTAATGTATCTGTAAATGTCTTTTACATGTGTTATGATGGAGGGAACTTTATAAAAATCCTCCAAAGGATATGAATTTTTTGATTTGATCAAGTTTTTCTTTTATTTAGGTTGCTTAATCTATTTTTTAGTGACTATGTGGGGTAGTTCCATCTTTGGTTCATCTAAATAGTTGAGAAACTATTTTACAATAGAGTATGAACACATTGTGTAAAATTTATAGGGATGATAGAGTATGGATGTAAAATTGTAGTGTATAGTTGTATGACAAGTATGCCCTTTGTATCATTTTGTATGTGGTATATTCTTTTTATTTGTATGCAACTCTCATTATATATCAAAAGTCTTCAAAATGTGAAAAGTCTTATTCTAGATTATTGTAAATTGCTTGAATGTGAAGCCATAAAGTCTTTGAAAATCTCTATAAATACTACTCATTTTTACTAAGAAAGGGTTCTAAAATATTGAGATCGATATAAAAATCTAGAAATGGTTTTCTTACATGTTTCCTTGTATTCCTTGCTTCGATCTATTTTGTGTGAGTGTAATTTATTATAAAATACAAACTATTTTGGATTGATTATATCTATGATATCATGAAATTTCTTGTTTTATCTTCTGCTTTGAGTAATGCAAAGTTTCTCTATGAGTTCCTCTTTTTTGTTTCTATATTGTATTTGGCATAGTTATGCCCTATTAGCATGTTCTGATGGCTTTTATAGGAGCATATACTAATAGTAATGTAGTGATCATGGATGATTAAAACATGTTATGCTGACTACTAAGACAAATACAGTTGGAATGATGGCTTGGTGAATGAATTCACAAGTTCATAGAAGAGGAAATAGAAAGAATAAGAAGTTCTCCACAATAAGTGATTCATGAGCATATATACAATGAAATAAATAAATTTTTTTCGTGTGAATTAACTGAATTACTAGATTTACGATTATCAAGACTCGAATACTATTATTTTTAGCCAATAAAAATACACTTACTAGTTTAGACATAAAAGAGAATAGAGAACCTATGAAAGTTGGATACAAAATGGACTCATTCCATAAATAATTGGTTAAAAATTACCATTGATGGATACATCACTAAATTTTTTGTACAAGGTTATATTGAATTTGAGCCTGTGAAGGGCCTGTTTGTGAGAGGGATCAAAGACAAATTGTTACATTGACTTCCTACTCTTATCAAAATTTTAGTTATATAAAAGGCCATGGTGCTTACCCCTTCCAATATGGATTAGTTACTTTGGGAATTACAGGATGTGTGTAATAATGAAGTGAGTAATGAAGAACTGAGAAAAAAAGCTTGAA
>JARHVA010004056.1:1657500-1662500 GCA_037957365.1 Torreya grandis | reverse complement strand
ATATCAATAAGAGATAAAGGGAAAATTATTTTAACTTAAATATTACAATTTATTTTTTTGGACCATCTTAAAGTTATTTTATTTTTTGAAATGACTCATTATTAAAATTTATATATACAATTTTATTTATTTATTTATTTTAAATTTAAAATGAATTTACATATCCACCATACATTTTAACATATTTTGTTTCAAAAATCAACAAAATAAATAGAATTTCCATGGCTCTGGATTTTGAAAATATGTGTTCGATTGGATGGTTCTTCAGTAGGGATGGGATGAAGAAGATAGATACATACATGCTTCACTTATTCCTTTTGAGTGTTTGCAGATTACTATGGAACTCATTCTTCTACATAAATCCATATTTGATACTATTTAGCCATTGGTGCACATAAACATGCAAAAATTTAGTATTGACATATCAGTTGATTTGGGGCATCATACTACACAAATTTTGATTTACCGAGTTATATCTTCCGCCAAATCACATATTCAGCATCGATTATATATTGATATTGATTATCCTATAATACACTAATTTTTTACCGACTACTACTACTATAGACTCAACTTATGCATATATTTTCTCTTATATGCATTTAGACCACATGTTATGCATACTTTAATTTTGATCTTTACTATTTTAGATTTGATTGTATCCCTTTGATTCCACATTTATTTAAGGGAATTTGAGTATGCCATTATTGTATGGATTTGATCTAATTCCTTTCATTGTGTGTATGCTTTGTAAATGTGCCCATGTCCTTGTGTGTGCTTCTTGATTGTGTATGTGTATATTTGAACATGTCCTTCCATGTGGCTCTAAGCCATTATTTCGTACTCTTTGCATATGTAGACATTTAAACATGTCCTTGTATGTGTGCTCTTTCTCATACTCAGTGATGTGCCCATGTCTTTTGTATTATGGCCCCTTGGCCTACTTTACATGCCTTATGTGTTTGTATGTATGCTTTCATGTATGCATCATGGCCAGGACATTTGTCTCTTACTTGTTAAATTTGCATAGTGTTTGCGATGTCATGAGGGAACTCATGCAACTCCCTTTCCTCCTTGAATGCGTTGATGAACATCATGCCCCATCCCCCTATGTAGTTTACTTCAATTATATTTATATTTTTTGTTCATATACATGCTTGCATTGTTATATCTATCTTGAAAACCTTGTGAATTATATATCTAACATACATCATAAATTACCATCTTATGTTCAGACTATTTTATGTTTCGATGTCATGTATACACATTATATTAGTTTATCATGTAGATATCATATTTTTTAGTCCAACACACATGATGCATAGATTTATTAAGGACAATTATTGTATAGGTTAAACAACTCCCCTCAAAAGAGAGGGAATTCATAAGGGTTTGTCAAAGAGATCAGGCCATCCTAGTGCACTAAGAACATATTTTTGAGCATGTAGACATAGATTAAAGAGCTCAAACTCAAGAAAATATAGTGAAACATAGTCACATATAGATCAATCTCATCTTTCTTTAGAAACAACACATTTGGTTGATAACATAGTATAATGACCTATAATGCAGCGCACTATTGGTAAAGGGGAGCATGCTACTATCTAGTAGCCTTAAAGATAGAAAATTTTAGAATCAATATAGAAAGTTACAATATTTATAGTTTATATTTGCACAGTATTAGTAATAAATTATTACAAAGGTTTGGTTTTTACTCATTTTCTATATAGATCACATAGGCTTGCTAAGATTAGGGGCATCATGTGTTTCATGATCACTCCCATTTTAGTTTTAGATATACACAGACATAGATTAGTATAACTTATTTCATAATCTAGATACATAGATATTAGAGTTTGGGGCATGTGCACAACACATTGATCCTATATGTTTAGTTTGACACTAGTACTCTCAAATGGAATGACAACTCCATGTCATTGTCCACATTGTTTAATTAATACAACATATGCACCATTTTTACAACAATTTTTCACTAGGTTTACACCAAATTGATGCCTCATTTCTTCTATATCAGTTGGCATTCTCGAGTGGTCTAGATCTATTTTTACATTTTAGAGTTACCATATGGCCTAGAGCCATCTTACATAGTTTCAATTACATCACATAGTTTTAAATTTAAAAGCATCTACTACACATGGGCATGTAATGAAGGAGTCACAACCTAATTTAATTATTAAGCCACCTACATGAGAAGGTTGGAAAACTCATCTGTCTAATCCAAGTTATTTAAAGGTTATGATATACTAAGTAGGGATGGGACATAATGGAGTCAAGGCTAGCTTGAGTTGTTGATCCACCCACACATGGGGATTGGGAAATCCATTTTCCCAATCTAAGATATTCACCATTTGATTTCTATCTACACACACAAGATGTCACCAGGTATTAGCATTAGTCTACATACTTAGTGAGTATATATATTCTCTCTCTCTCTCTCTCTCTCTCTCTCTCTCTCTCTCTCTCTCTCTCTCTCTCTCTCTCTCTCTCTCTCTCTCTCTCTCTCTCTCTCTCTCTCTCACACACACACACACACACACACACACACACACACACACACACATCTCTTTACTTAGTTTTGTCTTTGATTTTGATGTTTTTAAGTAAAGACCGATTCATACATGTTTCATTCTTAAGACACATAATAAAGCATAGTTTGTGGACTCAAATCCACTTTCATGGGCTTCACCTCTTAGGTAATTCCAAGGTATATCTCTCTTTCATTTATCCTAGTCATTTTACTTGGCTACATTTATATAATAAAGGGGTGGCAAATATAGTCATATAAAATCTCATTTTAATGCAATGATTGTCTCTCAACACCATCCTATCCTTATCTGAGCCCTAAACCTATCTTAGGGCCTCTTTTGATCATTTTATAGCTTATGTATGCACTTTGCCATTGACCACATATATTGAAAACCACATTAGGTCATCTCTTAGGCATCTATGACCTTTTTTCATCCATTCTAGACACTTGTACAATAGCGTGTCCCTTAGGTATATATCACACTACACTATTGGTAAAGGGGAAGTATTATTGACCCTTAGCCTTCTTTACCCCTAATTCATATATTTTCATCTCCCAAAGCATTTCAAGGTCAACCTAAACTCATTTCATGTCTCAATAAATAATAGGATACTATATAAATACCACTCATTCATTTATCTATTGGATGGAAAATAAATGCAACTCTCATGAACAAACTCACAAATAGTTGTGTAAATCAAGGTCATTGATACCTATTTTACCCTACTTTTGTATACACCCATCTATAGTATCCTAGAGCTTAGATTACTCATTTCACAATATCAATATATACTCAAAGCATTCAAACCAACATTCATACTAGGATTCACTTGCACTTGCACCAACACTTGGATTGGTAGAAATACATTAGTCTTGATTCCCTTTCAAGGTATTGATATATAAGCAATGCTCAACACATGGGGTGTTGAGGTCATGCCCAACCTACCCTAGTAATGCCAGTCTACTTCTACTTGTGTTCTTAAAATACCTTAATAAGAATGGAGTCCTAAGGTTTCACATTAAAATCACTCAAAATATGGAACATATAGATATTTAGGACTCGATCACACAAACACATGCTTCTTAAAACAAGGCAAACATCCTCCAAGAAATCCATTGTTCCATCTACTTAAGGTCATTAGAATGGTATAGGAGGACACTAGCGTAGTGTGATTTTGGTAGAAGGATCATGCTACTATCTAAAGGAGATTATAATACCTTATTCCTATTGATGACATCCTACACTATTCTTCTACTAGTTTCCAGCTTACCACTTATCCATCTTGATCATTTTTCCAGCTAAGTATCACTTTTGTAATTGATTGGTATTTATATACTAAGTAAGCAAATCAATTATTGTAAAAATTAGTGACTATAGATATTGTTATATTTATTTCATATTTATATACTTAGCTCTTTATCTACTTAGGTTTTTACATTCCATAATTCATAAAATAATTAGATCACTAAGGAAGTTTAAAAAATTCCTCAAGTTTTCAAAATATGTGAAGGTCATTGTGAGTGAAAAAAGTGTAAAATGTGTGAGGTGTTATAACTAGGTGAAGTACATGAGCTACATAAATTATTTAGGAGATGCAGAGTAAGAATAATCAATCATAGTGCATAAACTATTTGTGTCTTCTAGGGAAATGAAAACATACATAAATTTACCAAATGAATCAAATGGCATGAAGGAAAAAATGGGAACGAGAGAGACATTAAGGAAATCAAAATAAAATATAATTGATAATTTGACCATGTTTATGTGGGAAAGAATAAATTGATTTAAAGTAGTGAATGGAGACAAAACCATGAAAAAGGTAATGAAGTTTTTAAAATAACATAATAATCTAGATTTTATAGCCTATCACATTTGTTGAGAGTGACACAAAGTGCTAGGAGTCCCCCATGATGTGTGAATGACATGATTTGAGTGGATTAAGTAGTACTCGATGGAAATAAATTATTGAGGTGAGTTTTTAAGGCTAATTAAACTCATTATTTTGCACCTATTTATATAAAGAATTAAAAGTTTTATCCTCTATAATGATGATTGAGTCTAACACATCCCCACCTACTTGGAATTATGTAATTTTACTTTGCAATTCATCCCAAATCTAAGTATCATTTGATATCTATATTTATTATCATGTTCATTGTTCCATCAATCATTTTTATCACCATCCTATCCATTTTCATCTTTCTAGGCTTCATAAGTTTTGTTGTTTCCCTCACCAAGTTTTCCTTGGATTTTCTAGATAATATTGGGACTAACATAAAAAAATGTCTAATTTTGGTTAACCAAACTTGGATAAATAATAATAGAAAGGATCCATATAAGCTCCATAAGTGCCTCTATAGGATTGATTTTCACGAGGAGATATTTTCTATGATCACTTTTCTCAATAGGGTGATGGAAAATCATAGCACTAGTGAATTTCACGGATTGATG